>CM075975.1:7166101-7173601 GCA_038048745.1 Coluber constrictor foxii
GTCCCATTTTAGGCATGAAACAGCTGGGTGACTTGGGGGCAATCACCGGGAGACTGAGAGTTCTAGTCCCACTTTAGGCATAAAACAGCTGAGTGACTTGGGGGCAATCACCAGGAGACAGTGAGTTCTAGTTCTGCATTAGCCATGAAACCCAGCTGGGTGATTGGGCCAATCAACAGGAGACAGTGACGTCTAGTCTCAACTTAGGCGTGAAGCAGCTGCGTGACTTGGGGGCAATCACCAGGAGACGGTGAGTTCTAGTTCTGTGTTAGCCATGAAATTCGGTTGGGTGACTTGGGGGCGATCACCAGGAGATAGTGAGTTCTAGTCCCTTCCTTAAAGCTGGCTGGGTGATTTGGGGCCAATCATTCTCACTCTCAGCCCAACCCACCTCACAGGGTTGTCGTTGTAGGGGAAAATAAAGGAAAGGAAGGACTCTTTCGGCATCTTGAGTTATTTATAAAAAAAATAATGAAAAGGTGGGAGATCATAAATAAATAAAGAAATCCATCTTATGGAGGAAAGCCCCTCCCTGCTTGGGCCCAGAATGAAGGGGACCCCGGAGCGGTCCCCGAAACTCACCCTGGTCACTTAAACGGCGCTGCTTGGGGTTGGCGGAGACGCTGCGCTGTACCTTGTGCGAAGGGGAGGGGACCGTGCTGTTGGCGAGCTCAGGCTGGGGGCGAGGTTTGAGGGTGCTGCTGTCGTTGTCGAGCTGCAAGAGCAGGAAGAAAAGGGAATCAGAAAAGGCTCCAGACCTCAAGAGGCGGCTTCTCCCGATCCAGGTCACGCAAGTCTTCGGAGGCAGAGTTCCCCCCCCACAAAAAAGCTAATACGTTTTTTTTCCCACCCTTGTGGAGGTGAGAGCTTTCTTTTTGTAACCGTAAGCCTCTTTTGCAAACTGCCTTTGCTGCAAAGGAACTTAAAAGTTTCCCCTTTCCATCTCTTCTTTCTTTCTTTCTTTCTTTCTTTCTTTCTTTCTTTCTTTCTTTCTTTCTTTCTGCACTTTTTGTTTTATTTCTTCTTAATTTCAGTTAGTGTGGTTTTTATGTTCTCTGCAAAACTTTCATTAAAGTTTACCTTTCCTTCCTTTATTCCAGCTTCCCTATCTTTCTTCCTTCCCCTTCCATCCACATCTTATCAACTTCCTTCTTAGCTTCCCTCCCTCCCTCCTTCCTTCTTTCCCCTTCCCCCCAAATCTCATCTCCCTCCCTCCCTCCCATCTTCCTTCCTTCCTTCTTTCTTTCCTTCCATGATCTTCCTTCCCTTCCATCCACACCTCATCTACTTCCTTCCTAGCTTCCCTCCCTCCCTCCTTCCTTCTTTCCTCTTCCATCCAAATCTCATCTCCCTCCCTCCCTCCCTCCCATCTTCCTTCCTTCTTTCTTTCTTTCCTTCCATGATCTTCCTTCCCTTCCATCCACACCTCATCTACTTCCTTCCTAGCTTCCCTCTTTCCTTCCTTCTTTCCCCTTCCATTCACACTGCATCACCTTCCTTCCTCCCTCCTCCGTCCAAATCTCACTGAATAGATTGAATAGATTAATTTTAGTGGGTTTTAAATTGGTTTTAACGGGGTTTTAATAAGGGGTCTTAATAACGGCCAAATAGTTTTAACTTATTTTAGTAATTTCAATTTTTGTGCGGATTGTTTCAATATGGCTGTGAACCGCCCTGAGTCCCTCGGGAGAAGGGCGGTATAGAAATGCAATAAACTCAAACTCAAACTCAAACTCAAACTCGAGGCACGTGTGCAAACCCCCCCACCCCATCCCACCCCTGCCTCGCACTCACCTCTGAGTTTTTGTAACCTAACAGCAGGTATGTAGCCATCACTTCATTATACTTCTGGCTGACTAAGGACTCTTGAATTTCTTCCCGCGTGTACCCCATAGAAATCATGAGTTCTGGAGGGCGAAGGAGAAGAAGAGGGCGGGAGAGAGGAGGAGGAGGAAGAAGAAGAAGAAGAAGAAGAGGAGAGTCAAGACCAGAGGTGATATTCAGCAGGTTCTGACCACTTCTGGAGAACCGGTAGCAGAAATTTTGAGTAGTTCGGAGAACCAGTAGTAAAAATTCTGACTGGCCCCGCCCCCATCTATTCTCTGCCTCCTGAATCCCAGCTGATCGGAAGGAAATGGGGATTTTACAATAACCTTCCCCTGGATTGGGGACAGAATGGGGATTTTAGAGTATCCTTCCCCTGGAGTGGGGTGGGAATGGAGATTTTACAGTATCCTTCCCCTGCCACGCCCACCAAGCCAGACCCACAGAACCGTAGTAAAAAAAAAATTTTTTTTTCGGAGTTTTTCCAGTTCGGAGGACTGGAAAATGCCACCTCTGCCTGGCCCCAGAGTGGGGAGGGAATGGGGATTTTGCAGTATCCTTCTGCTGGAGTGGGGTGGGAATGGGGATTTTGCAGTATCCTTCTGCTGGAGTGGGGTGGGAATGGGGATTTTGCAGTATCCTTCCCCTGGAGTGGGGAAGGAATGGGTATTTTGCAGTATCCTTCCCCTGGAGTGGAGAGGGAATGGGGATTTTGCAGTATCCTTCCCCTGGAGTGGGGTGGGAATGGGGATTTTGCAGTATCCTGCTGGAGTGGGGTGGGAATGGGGATTTTGCAGTATCCTTCCCCTGGAGTGGGGAATGGGTATTTTGCAGTATCCTTCCCCTGGAGTGGGGAGGAAATGGGGATTTTACAGTATCCTTTCCCTGGAGTGGGGAGGGAATGGGGATTTTACAATATCCTTCCCCCGGAGTGGGGAGGGAATGGGGGTTTTGCAGTATCCTTCCCCCAGGAGTGGGGAGGGAATGGAGATTTTACAATATCCTTCCCTTGCCACGCCCACCAAGCCAAGCCATGCCCACCAAGCCACGCCCACAGAACCAGTAGTAAAAACTTTTGAATCCCACCACTGGTCAAGACCATCTGGTGGGAAAGACCTCCCAACCCACCGGCTCAGAAGGTAGAACATCCCTCCTCCTACCCATCAAATGAGGATCGCCTAGCCCAGGAGTGTCACCACTCAAGGCCCCGGGGGGGAGAGAGATGCGGCCTGCAGGGTGCTTAGATCTGGCCCGCGGGCTGCCCTGGAAACAGCGAAGGACTGGCAAAGGTGCTCTCCCGTCCTCCGTTTTCACTGGCAGAGGGTTGCAGGAGGCGGTTGCAGGTGGCACAGCGCTCAGGCCACCACAGGTGCCCCCCCCCCAACTTGAGGGACGTTGAGCTGGCCGTGTCCACCTTGGCCACCCCATGCCCCCAAGGTCAAACACAACCCTGATGGCTGTTTCAAAACTGAATGTCAAAACTCAATAAAATTGAATTTTGACACACACCCCGGCCCAGCCCATCACCCCTTCCCTAACGGTGTACCTGTCCGCCGAGGGTCCTTGTAATCTGGCAGAGGTTCCACGTAAGGCTTCAGTTCATCGTCCTCGTGACCCACATTCATCCAGCGGTCTTTCATGATTTGCTGTTGGGGGTGGGAAAGGGGAGGCAGATGTTAGAACTGCATGGAGGAGGGGATCCTGACCAGCTCAAGGTTGACTCAGCCTTCCTTCCTTCCTTCCTTCCTTCCTTCCTTCCTTCCTTCCTTCCTTCCCTTCCCTTCCCTTCCCTTCCCTTCCCTTCCCTTCCCTTCCCTTCCCTTCCCTTCCTCCTTCCTTGCCATGGTGGCACAATAATTAGAATATTTCAGACTAATTCTGCCCACTGCCAGCAGTTCGATCCTGACCGGCTCAAGGTCGACGCAGCCTTCCGTCCTTCTGAGGTCAGTAAAATGAGGACCCAGATTGTTGGGGGCAAGAGGCTGACTTTGTAAACCGCTTAAAGAGGGATGTAAAAGCACGGTGAAGCGACATATAAGTCTAAGCGCTATTGCTATTATATCGAACCCGGACTCTGGAGGAGCTATTTATCGCATACACATTCTACCCTGCACCCATCGTTTCCAGAGGACGTTCAGGGAGGTGAGGAGATGGCGGAGGAAAAAACAAAACAAAACACATCAAGCGATTAGATAAAACAGCCCCACTGAGGCAGCCCCACATCCCACATGATGGACAGGAGGAGAAAGATTTGGAACTCCTTAATGCTCTCTTGAGCTTTTGCTGGTTTTCTTGCAGTCGTTTCTTTACCGAACTTGGTAACATCATCAGTGCTAGAAAGGAATTGAATGGAGGAGGAGGAGGAAGAGGAAGAGGAGGATTGTGGAGTCCTTGATGCTCTGAACTTTCGCTCATTTTCTTGCAGACCAAACTAGGTAACATCATCAATGGTAGAAAGGGAGAGGGATTGCTCTCCGTTCAGATACGAGTCAATGGCTTCTATATAAACGACAATAATAAATGACTCATATTTATGACGGTCGCAGAAGGTCCCGGGCTCGCGGGATTCCCCTTTGACGACCTTTCGATAAGCCAAGTCAATTTATTCACTTTAGCGAATAAGTCCATTTATTCCGATTCACTTTTAAGAACCGCGTGACGAGCTTAACCACGGCAGCGATTCCCTTCGCAAAACGTTGGCCGGGAAAGTTCCGTTAAAAACGGGACGAAAGCTCCTTTTAACCACTGCCCCGCTGAGAAACGTAAAATTCTGGGCTCGGCTTGCGGCCGTAAGTCGAGGGCCGCCTGTATATCCGAGGGAGGAGGAGAAACCCACAACTGATGGGTGCTTGAGCAGGAAACCAAGAGGCGAGAGGCGCCGATGTTCCCAAAGGATGATTCCTGCCTTCTCAGCAGCCTCCCTCGTGTTTTCCAGGAAAATTTTGTGTGTGTTTTGGGGGGGGGGATTTGCTAATGTCCCCCCCCCTTGGGAAAGCTGCTTGGCTGGCTGCTTTTTTTCCCCTTTCTGCTTTCAAATCCACACGTGTGAAAGCTTTCTCGGCCCTGGAGTGGCAGAACTGATGCCTCGTGGTCAGCAAAACAGCCGATGTAAAAACAGACTCCCTGTTGGGAAAGCTTAAGGAGAAAGAGGGGGGCTGAAAGAGGCTTGAGAAAATTACCTCTTTCCCGCAGAGAAGCAATTTGGGCCAGACAAAGAGGGGCGGCAGACGACGAGGGGGAAACGAAACGGGGCGCCTTCACACAACCAGCCGGGATGGGTTATTTTTTAAAAATTTTTTTAAAAAAGAATAAACCTGAGAATCATAATGGCGGGAAAGAGAAACAGATTGGCAAGGCAAAAAACGCTCAGAAAAGAGGAGGCGCTCCCCTAAAAATCACCTTGGTTGTTTTGACACACGAGGCTAAGCCAGAATAAACCAGATTTTGGTCCGCCATGATGTGAAAAAAAAAGAAAAAAAAAAAGATGCGGAGACTCTGGAAAGAGTGCAGAGAAGAGCAACGAAGGGACTGGAGGCTAAAACATAGGAAGAAAGTAGGTTCTGAGCCGAATTCTGCTCTTGTTTTAGCTGGGGAGCGCTAAAATAAAAATGGAACAGGGGTCTAGTCCTCAAGATCGGAGTAGAACGCGAAGGGCTCTCAGGTGTAGATCGAAGAGGCCCTCCCGCGCTCCCCCAAAGGGGGCTCCTGACCCACCAGCATTGTCTCTTCCCTCCAGAAGGGGCTTGGCGCTTTAAGGGTGCCACCTAAAGCTGCAGGAGCAGCCGGTCAGAAGAGCCAGTCAACTGAATCGCCAAGGATGAGGCATGGCCCTCTTCTACAAAATAATTCGAACCCAAGAGAAGGGCCCTTTCTAGATTTCTAGAACAAAGAGTTGTCGAGACTCTAGAAAGAGTGCAGGGAAGAGCAACGAAGAGGATGAGGGGACTGGAGGCTAAAACATAGGAAGGGTATGTCTCGTTTAACGAAAAGAAGGACTTGGGGTGACTTCCAATATTTGAGGGGCTGCCCCGAAGAAAGAGGGAGTCAAGCTATCCTCCAACGATCCTGAAGGCAACAGGCAACAAATCAAGGAGAGAAGCAACTTAGAACTAAGGAGAAATTTCTTGACAGTGAGAACAATTAATCAGCGGAACAGCCTGCCACCAGAAGTTGTAAATGCTCCAACACTGGAAGTCTTTAAGAAGAGGTTGAACAACCACTTGTCGGAAGTGCTATAGGGTTTCTTGCCCGAGCAGAGAGTTGGACTAACAGATGAACAGAGTTAAAAGGGACCCTGTAAGGTCATCTAGTCCAACCCCCCGCCTAAGCAGGAGACTGTACGTAATTTTTGACCAACGCCAGTCCAGTCTCTTCTTGAAAGCCTCCAGGGATGAAGCTCCGACAACTTTTGAAGGCAACTTCTGTTCCAGAAGTTAATTCTTCTCGAATTGTTTCTTGAATAATCCACCGTATTTCTATCCAAAAATGCTTTAACTTTTTTTTTTACAAGTCCACCCTTAAAAAGAGGATAAAGTTTACTCCTCGGTTGTTCTTGCTAGGTATAATTACGGACCGCACATTTATAGAGACTAATTTGATTTTGAATTTAAAAATGGCAGCAAGATGGTTGGTGACGCAGTAGGAAGAATTGCCTACTATTCAAGAACGGACGTTAACAGTAGTAAATTTAGCAGAGATCTCGGCATATTTGAAGGACCGTTCAAATGAGAAATATATGTTGGAATGGAGAAGATGGATCGATTACATTCAAAAGAAATATCGGACTAAGAAATTTCAATTAGCTTATGAACGAACAAAGAAATGTTATAACCTATCTAAATTTAGTTTAATAAAAGGGGGGGTTAAAGTACAAGAGGGAGGTAGGATGCTGTAGTTAGTTAGCTTATGTTAGCGTACGATTGTTAAATGTTATACCCTGTATTTTGCTCTGGGAAGTTGGGGGGGGGGGGAGGGAGGGGAAAGGGGAAACATTTGTAAAATTTATTAAAACTTTTCAATTAAAAAAAAAAGGTGTCAGGAAATTTCTCCTTATTTCTAGGTTGAATCTCTCCTTGGTCAGTTTCCATCCACGATTCCTTGTCTGGCCTTGGAAAATAGCTGGACCCCCTTCCTCCTCTCTGGGGCAGCCCCTCAAATATTTGGAAGATGCTCTCCTGTCTCCCCTGGTCCTTCTCTTCCCTAGACTAGCCAGGCTCAGTTCCTGCAACCGTTCAACCTTTCCAATTCTGTTATACTGTTCTGTTAAACCACAACTGGCTAAATTTGGCCAGGATTAACAATAAGCCATTGCTGTTCGATGACAAAAGCCGGGCCTTATTCCCAATCACCACGTGTTTTAAAGAAATGCTCCCCAGAGTTCTTTCCAAGCTAACAAAGAAAAAGTCACAAGAACACAACAAAAGGAGCCAGGATTCCTGTCGCTTTGGCCGAAGACGTATGTTGAATCACCTCTGTTCCCCCCCACCCACCCCCAATTTTCTGTCTTTGGGAAGTGTGAAGAGGCCTTTTTTCTGATCCTGAAATCAGCAAGCTCTTCACAGCGGTGAGTGATTGTCCGGGGTAGCTAAAAGGAGAAGCCAACCGCTAATTATGAAATTAAATTTTGCAAGATCGGGATGGACTCGCGATTGAAGGAGGCGCTGTGCAAAGATCAAC
>CM075975.1:7178601-7200187 GCA_038048745.1 Coluber constrictor foxii
TTCTCTCTCTGGGCATGATGAGAATATATATCTGCTGAACAAAACTCCGCTCTGGCAACAGGAAGGGCATCTGGCCAGTAAAACACTCTGGTAGTGCCATTCAGTTACCCCATCCCCGCAAGGGATTATGGGGTCGTTAAATGAAGTTGATGATGATGGTTAAATAAAAACTGGGGCAAGGAGAAGTCGGTGGGTTCAGTTTGTCTCTTTCTTAGATAACTTTATTGTCATTTTTTTTGTGAGCACACTGGCCACATTAAAAATGAAATTCTGCTGCCCAAGAGAAAGTGTTTTTCTCAACACATGCTATATACATACATATAAACCGGTACCTCCATTATTAATCACTGTCGATTTTGAATTCATAGTGGAAAAAGGAAACTTGAAAGTTTACAAAATTGATGCTACAGTCGTGGCCCAAATTGTGGGAACCTTTTGGGGACAAGTGTATTTTTGAGGTTTGATGGTTTATAACATCACTTTTTTGGGGGGGAGTTTCAAGATCATCCTATTCCACTGCTGGAATGGCCTGGGAATAGCCCAGACCTTCACCCAATGGAAAATCTATGCAGCCGACTCAAGAAACTGGTTAGTCAGAAGCGACCAAGCAATAAAACTCAGTTAATTGAAACCATCATTCCATCTTGGTTTCACATGAGAACAGCTGCAGAACTCAAAGGCTTGGTTCCCTCCATGGGAAGACGTTGTAAGGCCGTCATTCATGCTAAAAGGTTACCCAACGAAGGATGAACTGACATTGGGATCATTTTTGTCTATCTTATTTTGTCTACATGTTTCGCTTTTCTTCTTTATACCGTAACGGTTATTCTAATAACAAATCCTTCCTAAAAGTTATCGCATTACCTTCTGGATTAAATTATCTTTCCATGGATATATAATTTTATGGTACTACTCCAAAAAAAAAGTGGTGTTATTAGCTAAGTTTTAGAAAATACACTTTTCCCCAAAGGTTTCCACAATTTGGGCCACTACTGTATATGGAACAAAACCGTAACCAAATCTGGAGTTTCTATTTTGGGTACCATGAAGCCTCTTCCCAGAAGGTAACAAGGAAAACAGATAATAAGGAAGAGGATGTACAGAGTGCCAGACATTCCTGGGGATCTTGCTAAAGCATCGCTTTCTAAGCCATGCCCCGGATGGAAGGGAGGGAACTGCCAATCATCTTTTCTGCCATCCCCCCCCCTCTCTGCACCACCCTTCCTGTCCGAAGCAGGAAGTGGAGGTACCTTGAGGTTCTGCCCGTCAAAGGGCAGGGAGCCGCTGACCAGTGTGTAAAGGATAACGCCGAGGCTCCAGACGTCCACCTCCGGTCCGTCGTACTTTTTGCCCTGGAACAATTCGGGCGCGGCGTATGGGGGGCTCCCGCAAAACGTGTCAAGCTTGTTGCCGAACGTGAATTCGTTGCTGAAACCGAAGTCTGCAATCTTGATGTTCATGTCGGCATCTAAGAGCAGATTTTCTGCCTGGTGGGGAGGAGAAGAGGAGAAGGGGGGGAGAAATTGAGAAGGAGCCGAGCAACCAAGAGGATTAGAGGACTGGATGCTAACGGTGGCTTTTCTGGCCAGTGGGATTTTCCCATGTATTTTACCAGGTAATGCCGATAGGCCGGACTTGCCCTCCTAAACATACCCATGCGTTCTGAATAACCCTAATCCTAACCGAACAGTATAACAGAGTTGGAAAGGTTGAATGGTTGCAGGAACTGGGCACGGCTAGTCTAGGGAAGAGAAGGGCCAGGGGAGACAGGAGAGCATCTTCCAATATTTGAGGGGCTGCCCCAGAGAGGAGGAAAGGGGTCAAGCTGTTCTCCAAGGCACCCGAAAGCTAGGCAAGGATGCACTGTAAGCCACCCTGAGTCTCTGGAGAAGGGCGGCATATAAATTGAACCAATAAATGAATGAATGAATGAATGAGGAGGGAGTGGGAGTGTCAAGCTATTTTCCAAGGCACCTAGACAGAATGCAATGTGAATGGCAAAAAATATATTTTTTAAAAAAAAAATATTTTAAATAATTAAATACGATTTATTAAAATTGTCCCACGACCCGTTTGGCTAAGGCGAGATGTTGAATTCTGGCTTTGAAAGCCTGAGAGATATTTCGCTCATACGGCTTCAAGGCTCGGAAGGAAAAAAAAAAAAGAAAGAAAGAGGGATAATGGGGGCTCTTGATATTCAATATTAATGTTCACAGAAGGGGGAGGGAATTTGATATACTCTTGGGGGTGGAGGGAGGGGGAAAACAAGGGAGGGTTGAGGGCAGAAGCCACGTGCTCCAGCTGTCCTGGGCTCTAACTCCAGATGCTGGCTGGCTGGCCGTGGATGAAAGGCACTTCAAGAGCATCTGGCTGGGGAAAGAAAACTTGTCCTAAGGCTGCCTTTCAACCCACAGGACCATCAGCCACGTTATGCCAGACATGGTTGACGGGAAGGATCGGTGGGGTAGAAAAACTCAAGCCAAGCTTCAAGTCTGAATCGGCGAGCTAGATAAAGAGCAGGATCTACAGACTAACAAGAGTTTGAAGGGATTTTGGAGATCTTCTTATCTAACCCCTTGCTCAAACAGGAGGCCCTCTATCATGCTGGACAAAAGGCTGTCCAATCTCTTCTTGAAAACCTCCAGGGATGGAGCACCCACAATTTCTGGAGGCAAGATGTTCCACGGATTGATTAATTGCACGCGCTGTCAGGAAATTTCTCCTTATTTCTAGGTTGGATCTTTCTTTAATAATAACCACTTTATTATCGTTGTATGTGTAATCACCATATAACCGTACAACGGAATTCACTTAACACCCAAAGAGCAGGTCCGACACACAAAACAATCCCCAAACACCACCCCCACCCACCACAAATTCCCCGCCGCTAAACCACCCAAGCATCCACACAACAGACCAAGTAATTCCGTCCAACAGCTCACTGATGGTGGCCCTTTAGTTCATGGTTGAGTGCAATTATAGCTCTGGGATAAAAACTATTCAGAAAACGTGTGGTCCGAGTTTTAATTGTATCTTCTGCCGAAAGGCAACAGTCCAAAAAGATTGTGAGCAGGATGAGTCTCTGGGAATGTTATGCAACTTCCTCAAATGATCTTCCACCTGTTACTTAGTGTTCTGCCTTCAGGTGCTCTGGAGAATAGGCTGACACCCCCTCCCCTTCTTTGTGGCAGCCCCTCAAAAATTGGAACTCTGCTATTATGTCACCCCTGCATCCTTCTCTTTGTTACGTTAGAATAGAATAGAATAATAAGAATTGGAAGGGACCTTGGAGGTCTTCTAGTCCAACCCCTTGCTTAGGCAGGAAACCCTACACCACTTCAGACTAATGGTTATCCAACCATTCTTAAAAACTTTCAGTGTTGGAGCATTCACAACTTCTGGAGGCAAGTTGCTTCACTGATTAACTGTTCTCACCGTCAGGAAATTTCTCCTTAGTTCTAAGTTGCTACTCTCCTTGATTAGTTTCCACCCATTGCTTCTTGTCTTGCCTTCAGGTGCTTTGGAGAATAGCTTGACTCCCTCTTCTTTGGGGCAGCCCCTGAGATATTGGAAGACTGCTATTGTGTCTCCCCTAGTCCTTCTCTTCATTAAACAAGACATACCCAGTTCCTGCAACTGTTCTTCCTATGTTTTAGCCTCCAGTCCCCTCATCCTCTTCGTTGCTCTTCTCTGCACTCTTTCTACAGTCTCGACAACTCTTTGTTCTAGAAATCTAGAAAGGGCCCTTCTTTTGGGTTCGAATTATTTTGTAGAAGAGCTGGCTACAGGGCCATGCCTCATCCTTGGCGATTCAGTTGACTGGCTCTCCTGACAGGCTGCTCCTGCAGCTTTAGGTGGCACCCTTAAAGCGCCAAGCCCCTTCTGGAGGGAAGAGACAATGTTGGTGGCGTTTGGGGGAGCGCCGGAGGGCCTCTTCGATCTACACCTGAGAGCCCTTCACGTTCTACTCCGATCTTGAGGACTAGACCCTTGTTCCATTTTTTTTAAAGTGCTCCCCTGCTAAAACAAGAGCAGAACTCGGCTGAGCCAATTCTGAGCTCCGCTTTGGTAAAGGGTGAACTACGGCCGGCCCGTGGGTAAACTGAGGCCTTCCCCTCCTGTTCCACTTACCTTCAAGTCTCTATGTACAATGAATTTTTGGTGACAGTACTGCACAGCAGAAACTATCTGGAAGGGAAGGGGAAGAAGAAGGAGGAGGAGGTGAAAAAAAAGGCAATTTCTGCATCAGGGTAACCAAACTCACTCAGGTATCGCATCAGCCCCAATATTTTTCAGACCCACTTCGGGATTGTGCCCTCCCCCAGAGGTGAAATGCTACCGGTTCGGGCCGGTCCCCCTGAACTGATAGTAAAAAAATGCTACCGATTCGCCGGAACCGGTAGTAAAAAATGCTTTTAAAAAGTTTTTTAAAAAGTTCCGACAATCGTGTGCCACAGCTGATTGCTGCACAGCTGATAATCGGAACTTTTTTTAAAAAACTTTTTTTAACACAGCTCTCGCTGTTCTAGTTACCTATGCAGACCCAGAAAAGGGGTCTTAGCTCCTGCAATATATGCATGCGTGCGAAGTGCGCAACCAACAAACCAGTAGCAAACTTCAGAGCATTTCATACCTAGTGTTGTCCGTCCCCCCACCAATGCCCCCACCCCCACCCTGGTCGCTTGGAGTTGAAGGTGAAGGATGGAGCAAAGAAGTGGGTGTGGGGTGGTAGCGTCTTTTCCCAGAAAGCAAAAAGAGCTGCATAAATTAGGACTCATCGTTGCATCATTCGCACGCAGCATCCAGAAAAGCAGGTTTGTGCAGTGGGTGGGGGGTTGATTTTTCCTTGGGGGGGGGGAGAGGGGGGGCAAAGTTCTTGCAGCAATGATCCAATGAGGTTCCCTCTTCCTCTCCTCCCTCCCGCCCACCGGTGTTCAGTGCCCAAGTCCTTTTCCGGGTTCAATTTCCAACTCGATCTTGATTTTACGATGTATGACTAATGTTAAGGAACCGATTTTCAGATTTTCATGCACGATACAGTAGACATTGGCTAGTTAAGGAAAGGAGAACGAGGAATGGAGGACCTAAGAGGTAGGGGATTCCCTGGCCTGGGGGAATGAGAAGAGACATTTCCAAAATGAATGAGAAATTTTAACATCGTCTCCCTTAAATCAGGATTCCCTAAGAAGGGAGATCAAAGGCAGTGGGGAGTCCCGGCCTTGAAATGAACCCTGGGAAATGAGGATCGAGAGTTTGCATCCTAATCCTATCGTCGTTGCGATGAACCTGCTGTGAGAATTTTGCTTTCCGGTTTGGGAGGCGAGATAACGGACATTAAAAAAGCTTTTAAAAAGCTTTCGTGTCGTCAGCCTCTGGAGGAGCGGAAGGACTGTGCACCTTTGCATAGCAGAAGGAAGGAAAACCCATCACCCACACGTGCCCAATCGGCCAACAAACGTTGGGTTAAAAATGGTGCTTTGTTCTGGTTGAGAAGAGGTGGTTTTTTGGTTGTCTCCATCATTCACTGTTCAGCAATACCCAACCGGGGGAGGCCAGCAAAGGAGGAGAATTTTTTCCAGAATGAAGTTATAGCTATCTTGGAGCAGCACCTTCCGTTTCTTCTACCACCCAAGCTTTTAAAAATTCCAAAAGCCACGTTTATCAACCTGAAGATCCTAAAAGGGTGAGTTTTGGTCAAGAAGCCAAATTCAACCAGGAGCAAAATTTGGGTGGCTGTCCCCCGTTTCCCCCCCTCCCCCCCGGCACTGTGAACATCAATTGCTTAACACATTGTAAGCCGCCCTGAGTCTCCGAAGAAGGGCGGATATAAATCTAATTTTTTTAAAAAAATCCACTTTCTTTTTTGCCAGGCAGTGAAATGGTGGCAAGAGATCTCCTTACTGGTTCTGGCTTTTCACATTTTAATAAAAGGAAGGGCAAGCACCAACCTGTCGGAATTTTGCCCGTGCTTCCTTCTCTTTCATTCTTCCATGAGCCACTAAGTAGTCAAAGACTTCGCCTGGAGGAAGAAAGAAAAAAGAAAGAAAGAAAGAAAAAAGAAAGAAAGAAAGAAAGAAAGAAAGAAAGAAAGAGAGAGAGAGAGAGAGAGAGAGAGAGAGAGAGAGAGAGAGAGAGAGAGAGAAAGAAAGAAAGAAAGAAAGAAAGAAAGAAAGAAAGAAAGAAAGAAAGAAAGAAAGAAAGAAAGAAAGAAAGAAAGAAAAAAAGATTGACCGAGAGGAGAGAGAGAGAGAGAGAAAGAGAGAAAGATATTGACAGAGGGGGGAGGGAAGGAGGGAGGGAAGAGAGAGAGAGAGAGATTGACAGAGAGAGAGGGAGGAAGGGAGAGGGAGGGAGGGAGGGAGGGAGAGAGGGAGGGAGGGAGAGAGGGAGAGAGAGAGAAATGAAGCTGTCTTTTCATGTGGAACAAAAAAAAAATGCAACAAAAATCAGGAAATCCAGTGAGAGAGAGAGAGATGGGACAGGGAGCAATGGTGAAAAAAAGCTAACCATTTTTTTTGCTGCTGGGATACAACCACAGCTAGACACATGGCCTGCAACGACTGTATCTCAACCTTGGCTGAGTTAAGATGGATGGACTTCAACTCCCAGAATTCTCCAGCTGGAAGCCCAGACATTTTAAAGCATGCTGGCTAGGGAATCCTGAGAATTGAAGCCTACCCATCATAAATTCTCATCGTTCCTATCACCCGTCTCCTCCCACTTATGACTGTTTGACTGTGACTTGTTGCTGTATCCTTACGATTTATACTGAATGTTTCCTAGTGTGATTCGATTGCTTACTTGTACCCTATGATTATCATTAAGTGTTGTACCTTATGATTCTTGACAAATGTATCTTGTCTTTTTATGTACACTAAGAGCATATGCACCAAAGACAAATTCCTTGTGTGTCCAATCACACTTGGCCAATAAAGAATTAATTAATCCTATCTATCTATCATCTATCTTCTCTCGCTCATCTATCTATCTATCTATCTATCTATCTATCTATCTATCTATCTATCTATCTATCTATCTATCTATCTATCTATCTATCTATCTATCTCTCTCCTATCTCTCTCTCATCTATCCTCTCTCTCATCTATCTTCTCTCTCATCTCTCATCTATCTATCTATCTATCTATCTATCTATCTATCTATCTATCTATCTATCTATCTATCTATCTATCTATCTATCATTTATCTTTTCTCTCTCATCTATCTTCTCTCTCTCATCTATCTATCTGTCTGTCTGTCCATCTGTCTACTTACCTACCTACCTATCTTTCTCTGTGTGTGTGTCTTCTCTCTGTTCCATCCATCCATCCATCTATCTATTGCACATTGGCTGGGGAATTCTGGGAATTAAAGCAGTGTAAGCAGTGTTACCTATCTTAACACTGCTCACGTTGAGAACCATTGCTCTAAAACTGCCAATTGCCGTCTCAAAACATTCTCAGCTTGCAACTACCAAAAGCATCACTTGGCTTTCTTTTTTTGGAGAGAAGGAACGAAGATTGTCCCCTGCTCTACCTGGCAGGTAGAGCCTTCTGCTGCTCTTCTCACCATCCTTCCTTCGGGCCTCGGTCTTCCTCCCCAAATTCTCCTGCTTACAGAATCTTGCTTGCTGGACAGTAACCCCTTTATAGCCTTCTCCAGTGGATGGATGGATCAGGATATTTTTATCTGCCAGAATCAGGCAAAGCCAGGAGGGACCCATTCTCTGCCTAGGTGGGCCTCAGTCCCCACCTGGCTTTCTATAAGAAAAGCAGCCATCTCCCCTTCCCCAGCCAGCTGCCTTATTTTTATTTCAGCCCTGCCATCTCCAGGTACCCTGGGGTTGGGGAGAGGGGGGGCAAGGATAGCTTTCACCCATCTGTTGTGGCGAAGGCTTTTGTTATCCCCTAATGGACCATATGCCCTTCTCAGGAAGCCTGTCCGATAATGCCTCCAGGGATTCAGGGGCCACTCAATGCAGCAGAAGCAAAAAAAAAAAAAAAAAAAAAGGGAGGGGGGGAGAGAGAAAAAAAAATCTCTCCCCAATTTAGAAATCGCCATCATTGGTCATAACAACAAGGGGTGGTCCATCCCCCACTTTTTAAGTTTCAAAAAAGCAGATTTAAATTGCCCTTTTTGTCTTTTCTGGGAGAAATCACTCGCTTATAGAATAGAATAGAATACCAGAGTTGGAAGGGACCTTGGAGGTCTTCTAGTCCAACCCCCTGCTTAGGCAGGAAACCCTACACCACTTCAGACCAATGGTTGTCCAACATCTTATTAAAAACTTCCAGCGTTGGAGCATTCACAACTTCTGGTGGCAAGTTGTTCCGCTGGTTAATTGTTCTCACTATCAGGAAATTTCTCCTTAGTTCTAAGTTGCTTTTCTCCTTGATTAGTTTCCACTGGCTGCTTCTTCTCCTGCCCTCAGGGGCTTTAGAGAATAGTTCACTGCTATTATTCTTCTCATCCTTCCTATTACCTATCTCGTTTTCTACTTATGACTATAACCTTGTTGCTTGTATCTTTACGATTATATTGTTTTGTTTCCTAGTATGATTTTGATTGCTTATTTAGTATCCTATGACTATCACTAAGTGTTGTACTTTATGATTCTTGATGAATGTATCTCTTTTCTTTTATGTACACCGAGAGCTTATGCACCAAAGACAAATTCCTTTTGTGTCCAATCACAGTTGGCCAATAAAGAATTCCTATTCTATTCTATTCTATTCTATTCTATTCTATTCTATTCTATTCTATTCTATTCTATTCTATTCTATTCTATTCTATTCTATTCCATTCCATTCCATTCCATTCCATTCCATTCCATTCCATTCCATTCCATTCCATTCCATTCCATTCCATTCCATTCCATTCCATTCCAATTTTCTTTCCTTCCTTCTTTGCCATCACTCTGCTAAACAACTAATTCCCACAACACTGTCAAGCTATTTATTACGACGGTATTACGATTATTCTTCTCATCCTTCCTATTACCTATCTCCTTTTTTACTTACGACTATAACCTTGTTGCTTGCATTTTTACAATTGTATTGTTTTATTTAGTTTCCTAGTATGATTTTGATTGCTTATTTGATAATCATATCCTATGATTATCACTAACTGTTGTATCTTATGATTCTTGATGAATGTATTTTTTTATTTACACTGTGAGCTTATGCACCGAAGACAAATTCCTTGTGTGTCCAATCACACTTGGCCAATAAAGAATTCTAGTCTATTCTAAAGCGTGATCTTTGCAAATCCCATCATCAGATTCCTGGAATTTGGAGCTGGGGTGGGGGGTGGGGGAGCAATACGCACTTACCTCCGCTGGCATATTCCATGACGAGGTACAGCGTCTTATCCGTCTCTATGACTTCAAATAATTTAACTGAAAGGCAAAAAAAAAAAAAAAATAGTGTGAGATTAGAAACACCTGGCCAAAGAAAGAAACCGGACACACCTGGCTCAGGAAGAAAAGAGGAAAAACACAGCTGCAGGTTAAGAGGAAGCCATTACCGCCAGTCCTCGACTTACGACCATAACCGAGCCCCGTTTCCATCGCTAAGCGAGACATTAGTTAAGTTAAACTTGTCCCATTTTCCGACCTTCCTTGCAACGGTTGTTCAGGGAATCACTGCTATAAGTTGTTAAGCAAATCTGGCCTCCCGCCTGCAAAAGAGGATCATGTGACCACGGGACACGGCGACCGTCGTAAGTAGGAGCCCGTTGCCAAGCGTCTGAATTTTGATCACATGACCGTGGGAATTCTCTATATATCTACTGAACAAAACTCAGCACTGGCGACAGGAAAAGCATCCGGCCAGTAAATACTCTGCTAGCTCCATTCAGTTGCCCAGAGTCCAACCCCGCAAGGGATTAATGGGGTCGTTAAAAGAAGAGGATCATGGGAATTCTCCAATGGTCGTAAGTGTGAAAAATGATGGTAAGCCACGTTTTTCAGTGCTGAAAAACGGTTGTAAATCGAGGTGGTCAACCCGTGGTACATTGGCCAGGGTAAGTTGTCCTAGAGACCCTCCTGAATCTACCCAGGGCCTCCCCTACCACGGGACACCCCACCCCCCAACCCCGTAAAAAAAAAAAAAAGCACTTGCAACCTTCCTAGCCTTGCTTCTGACAAGCAAAGTTGCTTGGGTCGCTCCTGTGATTAACTTCAAACGGTCGCTAAATGAACTCGTAAGTCGAGAACGACCCACGCTTGGTCGAATGGCGCTGCCAGAGGGAGAAGTGGCAGCCTGCAACTCTGTAGGTTTTCAGGATCGGGATAGGATGCTTCCCCCAAGGGGACAAGGGAGCCTCCCCTTCCCAGATGTGCCGGAAACGAACTTTCTCAAGCTCCCAGGCAGCAAAGCCAGATGTTGAGAGCAACCGAAAGACTGGGGCGATGCTTTGACAGGCCAGGCCCATCTGCTGCTTGCCACCACAACTGGCAGATAAGGGAAGAGCAACATCTGGAAGGGAGGAGGGAACAAGAGGGGAAAGCCACCCTCCCCCTCCCCGGCTGGCGTTCTCACCTATATTCGGGTGATTCAGAACCTTCATTATTCGCACTTCCCGGAAGAGCTGGAGAAAAAGAGGAGGAGAAAAAGCAACAGGGAAAGTTACTTCCAGGACTCTTAATGGCTGTGCTCCCCTATCTGGAAGCAGCTCCCCCCCCCCCCCCCCCCACACAGACACCCATAGGGCCTTCTGGGTGTGCAGCAACTGCAATTCCCAGAATTCCCCTCTTGGTGCCAAAACGCATGGGATGGAGGGACTTTGCAGAATGCTGGCTGGGGAGTTCTGGAACTTGATGTCCACTCATCTCAAAGCACGTTGGCTGGGGGATTCTGGGAGCTGAAGTCCACTCATCTCAAAGCAAACTGACTGGGGAATTCTGGGAGCTGAAGTCCACCCATCTTAAAGCACGTTGGCTGGGGGATTCTGGGAGTTGAAGTCCACTCATCTCAAAGCACGTTGGCTGGGGGATTCTGGGAGCTGAAGTCCACTCATCTCAAAGCAAACTGACTGGGGAATTCTGGGAGCTGAAGTCCACCCATCTTAAAGCACATTGGCTGGGGGATTCTGGGAGTTGAAGTCCACCCATCTCAAAGCATGTTGGCTGGGGGATTCTGGGAGTTGAAGTTCACTCATCTCAAAGCACGTTGGCTGAGGGATTCTGGGAGCTGAAGTCCACCCATCTTAAAGCAAGCTGGCTGGGGAATTCTGGGAGTTGAAGTCCACTCATCTCAAAGCACGTTGGCTGGGGAATTCTGGGAGCTGAAGTCCACCCATCTTAAAGCAAGCTAGCTGGGGAATTCTGGGAGTTGAAGTCCACCCATCTTAAAGCAGGCTGGCTGGGAATTCTGGGAGTTGAAGGCTACCTCTCTTAAAGCATGGGATTGGGGATTTTAATTTTTGGATTAGATTTTAATACTGCATTGTCGTCATCGTTGTTCTTGTTTTTATTCTGTGAGCCGCCCCGAGTCCTATTGGAGAAGGGCGGCATATAAATTTTTCTAATAAAAAATAATAGTAAAAAAAGCTGGCTGGGGAATTCTGGGAGCTGAAGCCCAGACACCTAAATTGCTAAGTTTGAGAAACACTGAGCTAGACTGTTTTGCTCACTGGATTAAACCTTTTAAATCTGAGATTTAATCTGTTAAGGCCGCAAAAGCAAGGCAAACTGTGCCTGCAAAGAAGGGAAAGTGAGGGGAGGGGAAGATAATGTAAGGCTGTCTGGATTTGGACCAACAAATCCCAGCATCCTCTACTAGCTGAGGCTCATGACAACTCGAGGAAGGTCTCACATTTTGCACAGTCCTGAAACCTCTTATCAGGAGGAGAGCGGGGCAATTGCTGCTAAAGACTCTCCCCCTCCCCCGCCGTTAGAAACAAAAGTGAGATTAAAAAGCCAGCCATTTCGCACACCGCCCACACCGAAGGAAATACGGCAGTGCAAATCCGTAAAGCCGGAAAACCCTCTTTACCTTCTGTAAGCTGGAGGAATTCAACTGCGTCTTGTCGATTATTTTCACAGCCACCTGAACGAGAAGACAACACAAAAAAAGTCACAGACAAGATAAGGGCGGTTTGCCCCTTCTGGGTGTCTCTAAGGCTCTGCCAACTGACGTGAGTTTCCTGGCACTCTAAAAAAAAGAAAGATTATAGGGAAGCCCATTTCTAAAGACAAGTAAAATTTGACTTTCAGCCGCAACAGCTACGTTAGAATTACCTTCCCTCGGAGTTTTTTTTTTTTTGGATAAAATTTAGAGAAACTGGAAGTGGCTGCTAGATTGAAGGTAGACACCCCACTCCAGCACCCCCTTTTCTCCATCCACCTATCCCTTTGGTTATCATACTGATGTATTTATTCTCATTGTGTTTCTTTGCCATTGTTTATTTTATTGTTCTTTTAGTTTACTTCTGTTGTTTGCACTCCTTTTTTTCTTCCTCTCTCTCTCTCTCTCTCTCTGTGTCTATCTATCTATCTATCTATCTATCTATCTATCTATCTATCTATCTATCTATCTATCTATCTATCTATCTATCATCTATCTATCATCTATCTATCTATCTCTCTCTCTCTCTCTGTCTCTATCATCTATTTCTCTCTGTCTCTCTGTCTCTTTTATCTATCATCTATCTATTTATCTCATTTTTCCGAATAGTTTTAATCCCAGAGCTATAATTGCACTCAACATTGAACTAAAGGG
This sequence comes from Coluber constrictor foxii, assembly GCA_038048745.1. NCBI lineage: Eukaryota > Metazoa > Chordata > Lepidosauria > Squamata > Colubridae > Coluber > Coluber constrictor. Next base: position 7,191,321 of record CM075975.1, read on the forward strand.
CCACCATCAGCGAGCTGTTGGATGGAATTACTTGGTCTGTTGTGTGGATGCTTGGGTGGTTTAGGGGTGGGGAATTTGTGGTGGGTGGGGGTGTGTTTGGGGATTGTTATGTGTGTTGGATCTGGTCTTCGGGTGTTAAGTGAATTTCGTTGTATGGGTATTCTGTGTATACACGTATAATGACAATAAAGTTGTTGTTGTTGTTATTGTTATTATTATTATTCAGGCTTCTCTGGGGATGGCCCACACACTCACCTCATTATTATTATTATTATTATTATTATTATTATTATTATTATTATTATTATTATTATTCAGGCTTCTCCGGGGACGGCCCCCCCACTCACCTCTTTATTATTATTATTATTATTCAGGCTTCTCTGGGGATGGCCCCCACACTCACATTATTATTATTATTATTATTATTATTATTATTATTATTATTATTATTATTATTCAGGCTTCTCCAGGGATGGCCCCCACACTCACCTCATTATTATTATTATTATTATTATTATTATTATTATTATTATTATTATTATTCAGGCTTCTCCGGGGATGGCCCCCACACTCACCTCATTATTATTATTATTATTATTATTATTCAGGCTTCTCCGGGGACGGCCCCCCCACTCACCTCTTTCCCCGTCAAAACGTGACGCGCCAGCTTGACTTTGGCAAAGTTGCCCTTGCCGATGGTCTTCAGCAGGCGGTAGTTCCCGATGTGGGGCTGCTCGTCGGCGGAGGTTGCAGGGATGCGGCCTCGAAGCATGTTCGACTTGGTGCTGGGCTTGGAGTCTGGGTGTCCCAAGGCCGGCTGAAGGAGACGGAAGGGGAAGGGAGGGATAAAAAACAAGAGAGAAAGAACTGAGATAAATTCGGTTTTTATGCCACTCTGTTCTGCAATACAGACAGGCCTCGACCTACGACCGCAAATGGAGACCCAACTTTTCTACTGCTAAGCCAGACAAAAGTAAGTTTCGCCCCGCTTTACAACCTCGGCTTGCCCGGTTGTTGAAGTGAAATCCCTGCAACGGGTTAAGTCAACTTGCCTCCAGAAGTTGTGAATACTCCAACACTGGGAGTTTTAAAAGAAGAGACTGGATAACCATTTGCCTGAAATGGCCTGGTGGCTCAGCAGACTAAAAGCATTGTGATTAACACCAGCTGTCTGCAATTACTGTAAGTTCGAATCTCCCCAGGCTCAAGGTTGACTCAGCCTTCCATCCTTTCTAAGGTAGGTGAAATGAGGACCCATTATTGGGGTCAGCTTATTGTGGGGGCAATAAGCTGACTTTGTATAAAATATATAAATGTATGAAGGCTATTGCTTAACGCATTGTAAGCTGCCCTGAGTCTCCGGAGAAGGGCAGCATATAAATCAAATTTTTTAAAAAATGGTACAGGGTTCCTTGCCTGAGTAGGGGATTGGAGTAGAAGACCTCCAAATTCCCTTCCAATTCTTGTTATTCCTTCCTTCCTTTCTTCCTTCCTTCCTTCCTTCCTCCCTCCCTCCCTCCCTTCCTGAAAATAAGGTTTTTAAGAAGAGACTGGATAGCCATTTGTCTGAAATGGAACAGGATTTCTTGGAAGGGACCTTGGAGGCCTTCTAGTCCAACCCCCTACTCAAACAGGAAACCCTTATCTCATCCCAGACAAATGGCTGTCTGGTCTTTTCGTGAAAATCTCCAGTGACGGAGCGTCCACCACTTCTGGAGGCAAGTCGTTCCACTGGTTAATTGTTCTAACCGTCAGGAAATTCCTCCTTGTTTTTAGACTGCTTCTTTCCTGAATAGGTTTTCGCCCATTGCTTCTCGTCCTGCCTTCAGGTGCTTTGGACAATAGCTTGACCCCTACGTCTTCTTTGTGGCAGCCCCTCAAATCTTGGAACATTCATTCATTCATTCATTCACTCACTCATTCATTCATTCGTTCAATTTATATGCCACCCTTCTCCGGAGACTCAAGGCGGCTTACAATGCATTAAGCAATAGCCTTCATACTTTTATATATAGGGCTTTCGTCCCCCCCACAAGCGGTGTTCTTTTTTATACAAAGTCAGCTTATTGCCCCCACAATCCGGGTCCTCATTTTACCTCCCTCGGAAGGATGGAAGGCTGAGTCAACCTTGAGCCTGGTGAGATTCGAACTCGCAGTCATTGCAGGCAGCTAAGTGCTATTTAACAGCGCTTTAGCCCGCTGCTCCACCAAGGCTCCTCATTCCTTTAGACCGCCAAAATCCATTAGTCAGCTCTTCTTCAAACCACTGCTGAGATGTTCCGCGGCGATCGTCCGCCGGGCAACTTAGTCGTGCCACGCGCCCTTCGGAAACGGTTCCCCCAGAATGGCCTTCGGACACCACCACCACTACCCCTCCTTACACTGCTATTCGCAGAAGGAGCCTCACGTTTCTTACCGAGTGGATTGATTAAAGTCAACGCGAATCAGTTCTTGGGAGGGTGGGAGGGTGGGCGGGCAGCCCTGGCGATTAAAACAATGAGTATAAATCATATGTTATGACTTCGGCTGCCCTCCCACCCCTGGCTGTGACTGTTGGCCTGCTCTTTGCCAGAGGAAATGGCTCTTTGTTAACACCCCACCGAGCACTGTCTAATAAAGGATTATTTGACGGGGGTTAGGAGATGATAACGGATGCAACCGTTAAAGGGGAGGATAAAGACGGCACCACGGATTTGACAGTCGGTATTTCAGGATAGCAACAGGTTGTTAAAAAACAAACAAACATTAATTTAAAAAAAAAAACCCCAAGCTATACAGTAGTTTTCTGACCAGTCATAACGGTGCTGGAAGACAATCTGCACTATGTGGATAGGTTTTTTTTTTCCAATTGTTGTTAAACTAGGAACAGCCTGGGATATTTTTATGGGGGGGGGGGGAGAATTATGCAGGGATGAATAGAGATTCGAACTGCCGACAGTCGGCAGAATTAGCTTGCAATACTCCATTCTACCAATAAGACACTATGGCTATAGAATAGAATGGAATGGAAGGGAAGGGAAGGGAAGGGAAGGGAAGGGAAGGAAGGGAAGGGAAGGGAAGGGAAGGGAAAGGAAGAGAAGAGAAGAGAAACCAGAAGAGAAAAAAAATAGTATAGAATGTAAAATATAGAAGAGAATATAAAGTATAGAATAGAATAGAATGTAAAATATAGAATAGAACATAAAATATATAATTAAATAGAATATAGAATATAGAATAGAATAGAATGTAAAATATAGAATAGAATAGAATGTAAAATATAGAATAGAATAGAATATAAAGTATAGAATAGAATAGAATGTAAAATATAGAATAGAATGTAAAATATATAATTAAATAGAATATAGAATATAGAATAGAATGTAAAATATAGACTAGAATAGAATGTAAAATATAGACTAGACTAGAATAGAATAGAATGTAAAATATAGAATAGAATAGAATATAAAGTATAGAATAGAATGTAAAATATAGAATAGAACGTAAAATATTTAATTAAATAGAATATAGAATATAGAATAGAATGTAAAATATAGACTAGAATAGAATAGAATAGAATGTAAAATATAGACTAGAATAGAATAGAATAGAATGTAAAATATGAATAGAATAGAATTCCTTTATCCCACCACACCTGCCCCAATGTTTACTCGAAATCCCCTTTTTGGGATATATAAATTGTTTGCTCAGGTCCTGCCATGACAGCCCTTTAGATATCTAACAAAACCATCATAAAATGTCCTAAACAGGCCAAAGGGCTCACGGAATCCCAATTTTTCCCCAACGTCTTGAGATCTCTGGGTGGCTCAGCAGATGGCATGAGGGCAACAGCCTTTCTTAACACATTCCATCCGTGCCTACTACCCACAGATACAGGTAGTCCTCGACTTACAACAGTTCATTTTAGCGACTGTTCAAAGTTACGATGCCACTGAAAAAGAGTGGACTTGTGACCAATCAAAATTCAGAGGCTTGCTGACTGACTCTTATTTATGACGGTTGCAGAGTCCTGGGGTCACATAAATCCCCCTTTTTGCAACCTTCCGACAAGCCAAGTCCGGGGGGAGGGAGGAAAACCAGACTCACTTAACAACTGCCGTGACTGACTTAACCAGAGTGGCACGAAAATGGGGGCAAAACTCACTCAACAAATGTCTCAGTTAGCAACAGAAATCGAGGACTTACCTGTATTCCATCTCTGAATCTGGAACACGCTTTCAGAATAGCTGCAAAAGCCTAATGCAAGCCTTGCTACTTTGAGAGAGAGACGGTACTACTTTTCCCCTAAGAGTCACTACTACCACGATAATACATTTTTAAAAAATGTTTCTGCGCTAGCATAAATGCTTTATCAATGAATAAAACATGAAATCCATTATCTCTGGGAAAATCTTGAGCCATCAAGTACCTATAGAGGCTGTAAGATGCGAGCAACATAGCTCGTTTCCAGAATGTTCATACAATACAGCTTTTCCGGAAATCAAGTTAGAGAAATAACAGAACCACAGATTTGGAAGGGATCCTGGAGGTCTTCTAGTCCAACCCCTTTTCCTCGAGCAGGAAATTACCTATCACAATCCTCCACTTGCGACCACAATGGAGCCCAGGATTTACGTTACTTAAGTGAGAAAATTTGTGAAGTTGGTCCCATTTTACGATTTTTCTCGCCGCGTTTGTTCAGTGGAATCGCTCCGGTGGTTGTTCAGTCAGTGGCCCGGTTGTTAAGCGAATCGTGTCTATTTTGATTGTCGGAAGGTCGCCAAAGGGGGATGGCGTGACCCCCGGCGGGAACACGGCCACTGTCATAAACGCGAGTCGGTTGTGGCAAAGAGAAGTCGTAGAATGGGGCAAAACTCCGTTAAACGAATTTCTGACTTGACGACGTAAATTCTGGGCTCAATTGTGGGTCGTAAGGTTGGGGAAAAACCCGCATGAAAAGTGTTCAGGGTTGGCTATTAAAGGTTTGTGTGATACGTAGCAGGATAACCATTTTCTGAAGCGGCGTAGGGTTTCCTGCCTAGCAGAGGGTTATATTAGAATACCAACTCTGGTATTCTATTCTATTCTTTATCTTTGCAGAGGTTGGTCAAACGTCAATATTTTGCTACCCTGTTTCCCCGAAAATAAGACCCAGCTGGAAAATAAGATCTAGCCTGATTTTTCAGGATGCTCATAATATAAGCCCTACTCCCACCCTCCCAAATTAGCCCCAGTTAAGATTGTCAGCTAGACGGATGCATTTAGTACCGTATTTCCCCCCCCCCCAAAATAAGACTTAAACCAGAAAATAAGTCCTGATGCGTCTTTTGAAGCAAACATTAATATAAGACCTGGTCTTATTTTCAGAGAAACACGGTAACACCCACAACAACCTTCCACTAAGGAGCTTGTGTAGCGTAGGGGGCTAATGCCTCCTACTAAAGGCAGCAATTAACACCAGCTGCCTGTAATTTCTGTGAGTTCAATCCTAGCCAGGCTCAAGGTCGACTCAGCCTTCCATCCTTTCTAAGGTGGGTCAATTGAGGACCAGTTTGTTGGGGGCAATAAACTGACTTTGTATAAATATATACAAAAGTATGAAGGCTATTGCTTAAACGCATTGCTTAATGCACTGTAAGCCTCCCTGAGTCTCCGGAGAAGGGCGGCATATAAATCAAATTAAAACAAACAACAACAACAACAAAATTTTCAGGGGTTTTTTTTTTAGAAGTTTAAAGAAAGAAAAGTTGATTTTATTGCAAGGCAGCTAATGTTGGAATCACGGAGAGATAAACAAAGCGTCGCGTTAAAAAGCTCACTTTAAAAAAAAAACGAGAGTGCAAAGCCACAGGTCTTCAGTAAGTGAAACGCACCAGCAGGGGTTACACCGACGGCAAACGCAAGGCCAAAATGGCTGAAAAGGCAGGCTGTTTTATTGCCAAGCAAAGGGCTGGAACAGCCGGCAGCGAGAACAGGCGGAAATTGTGTTAACGCGATTAGCGTTAATGTAATTTCTTGCCCGTGGGCTCATCCAGCAAAGAGGAATGGCGAAACCGAGAATGGAGGAAGAAGGAGGAGGATCAGCGACGGGGTCAAGGACCGCTGACTTGACTGATCTCCCTGGCCACTTTACAAGGAGTCCTCGACTTACGACCACGATCGAGGCCAATGTTTTCTGCTGCTGAACGAGACAGGCGTTAAGTGGATCCCGCCCCGGTTTTTTTGCCCACCCTTGTGAATCGCAGCGGTTGTTAAGGTAGTAGTAACACGGTTGTTGAGTGGATCGGGCTGCCTCGCTCTGGCTCGTCAGTGACTCTGGGACTGTGAGACTGTCATAAATAGGAGTCTGTTGCCACGCCCTACGGGTTTTGATCACGTGACCCTGGGAACGCTGCTACGGTTGTGGAAGTGTGGAAAACCTTCCACTAAGGTCCTTTGCTCGGTGCCGTTGTAACTGCGAACGGTCACTAAACGAAGCGTTTGTAAGCTTTTCAGGCAGTCCTCAGCGTGCTTCTGCAAACTGGCTTCCTAAAGGCCTGAGATCACACGCCGATTATTACGCTGTAAAAAGCCGATTATTACACTATAAATTCTCTCTTAACTCCCATTTCGTGAGTCACGCCGTTTGGAAAAGGCCAGGGGAACGCCTTCCTTCAGCGTTGCTAAAACGCTTGTCGCCCTCCCGCTTAACCAAACATTCGTTTAGCGACCGTCTGAAGTCACAACGGCACCGATCAACGTGGCTCAGGACCGTTTTCCCACACTTACAACCGTGGCGCGAAATCCCCGCGGTCGCGTGGTCAAACTTCGAACGCTTTTTCGGCAACCGACTCGTCTTTATGACCGTTTGGGATGGCGGTAGTGTCCAGGGGGGGGGGATGTCAGGGAAATCCTCTCCTGACAAGCCAAGTCAGTGGGAGGGGGGGGGGGGGGGAGGGGGGGAGGAACGTAGATTTTAATGGGTGAATTTAGGAGGGATTTTAAATTTGGGGAAGCTCAAATTTGATTTAATTACGTTTTTAGATTATTTTTAACTTTTATATTGCTTGTATTTTAATGTTTTAATGTTTGGCTGTTCGCCGCCCTGAGTCCGTCAGGAGAAGGCAGTATATAAATCTAATAAACTAAACTAAACTAAACTAAACTAAACTAAACTAAACTAAACTAAACTAAACTAAACTAAACTAAACTAAACTAAACTAAACTAACAAGATTCACTTAACAAACCAGGTTACTAACTGAACGTCGGCAGCGGTTCACCAAACAACGGTGGCCAGTAAAATGCGGCAAAGCTTCCTTGATTAATGTCTCGCTTAGAAAAAAATTCAGACTCTGGTCGTTAAGTTGAGGACTGGCTAAGTAGTGTTTACGAGGATTATCTTGATCCTATTATGGACAGTTTCCGGCTGGAGCAGAGAAATGATTCCCTTTTGTACGTGAAGTGTTTGGCTTCTCAAAGCCGCCACTCCTTTTGGATGATGCCGAAAGGCGTACCCCCCCTTTCCGAAGGGTGATTCAGACCAACTCAAATAAATAAATAAATAAATCACGAATCACTTCCACCTTAAAAAAAAAAAACAAGCCAGAAGAGCAAGGTTGATCTTCAAGCAGGAAACGTATCCGCAAAGAGCCCACGGATCTTCTGTTTCACTGCTTTGAAAAACCCCGAGAGATCAACTTACACCTGTGAGAACCAGGGCGAGGCCTGAGCAAAGATTTCAACTTTTTTCTGGTCTCGCTCCAGTATCTGTTGGGGTCGGTCTCCCCATGTGGGCTAGAGGGGCCTTGGTTCAGCAGCATGGGTGGGACATACATGTCCTCTGGGTGCCCCACCTGAGATTTTGGGCCGTTTTAGGAGACGCCGATCCGTTGGTTTGCCAACGAGCGATGGGTTGGCTTTTGAAAGCACCCGTGTCTCTCAATATTTGAAGATTTTTATTTTTTTTTGAAAACAGCAACAAGGCCTTTTGGGGGGGGTTTCCTTTTTTGGGGACTGGCGATCTTTAATGGCGTCTCTTTCTTGGAGTAAAAGGGGGGGGAAATGAGGCCCCTCGGAATAAGAGATTTTTTTTCCCCCTTTCTGCCTACAAATGGTGAATTTCTGTTTCTACTTCCGGTGCTGAAAAGATAATTCTTCCCCCCCCCCCAAAAAAAAATCTAATTGGGGATTTGCTCACAGGAAAAAAAAATGTCCGTCAAGCGATTAAACCAATTAATCCAATGGGATTTTTTAAAAATGAAAAAGAAAGGAAGAAAAAAGCTCACGGAACTGAAGTCAATGTTCCCGAAAGATAATTTTCACTAGAAATTGTTTTTTTTTTTCATCATTTTGGCTAGAGATTTTGTATTAAAAAAAATGAACGGATCTTGCCAGAGCCCCCCTCCCAAATCACAATTCCCTGGAGGAGGGGACCCAGGCGGTGGATCATATAAAGTTCCTCAAAGAAATAAGAGTTTTATTTCGCCTCTTCCTCACTCTGTTCTCCCTATGGTGAAGGAGGGAAGGAATTCCAGAAGAGGAAGGGGAGAAAAAAAAACTTTCCCAGACTCCAAAGCCACCCCAATCAGTCCCAGATTGCTCCTCTAACAAGTTTTCGAGATTGGGGGGGGGGGGATCTTTTAAATCCTCCAAAAAGAACCAAGATTCAGAGATGGGATGAACGCTGGAGAACTCCCTAAGCCAACTAGCCCGAGGCATTTAAGAAAGCAAGCAAAGGCAGATTGATATAAAGGCTTGATGACCCTACCCCAAATTCCAGAACAGAAGCCCGTAAGGGGTTGCAAATAACTCGAGACTTACTACTCCCATCGTCACTCGGTATCCGTTTTCTCCGCTCATTAAAGACCGTCTCTTCTACCTTCGCACGGCAGCCTCTCGGCCTGCCACC
>CM075975.1:7200387-7205387 GCA_038048745.1 Coluber constrictor foxii
GGTCGAAAAAGGGAGGCCAAAAACTTATTTTTTTGCTGTTTTCCTCTTCTAAATTTAGGTGCACTTTATAGTCCGAAAAATACGCATGTTTCTGAATTGGGAGCCACCCAGAGCTGTTTTGAGATGGGAAGCTACAGAAAATCCAATCTAATCCAAATCAATAAATACGGTTTGCACGGGAGGAGAGAGGTGGGTTTTTCCCAGATGCCACTGAATCAAACCTCGTGGGAAGTGGCGCGGTGGCCTAGAGGTGGAGGTTTCGCCTCACAATCAGGAGGCTGTGAGTTCGATCCTAGGTAGAGGCAGATATTTCTCTCTCTGGGCACGATGAGAATATATATCTGCTGAACAAAACTCCGCTCTGGCAACAGGAAGGGCATCTGGCCAGTAAAACACTCTGGTAGTGCCATTCAGTTACCCCATCCCCGCAAGGGATTATGGGGTCGTTAAATGAAGTTGATGATGATGGTTAAATAAAAAACTGGGGCAAGGAGAAGTCGGTGGGTTCAGTTTGTCTCTTTCTTAGATAACTTTATTGTCATTTTTTTTGTGAGCACACTGTCCACATTAAAAATGAAATTCGGCTGTCCAAGAGAAAGTGTCTTTCTCAACACATGCTATATACATACATATAAACCGGTACCTCCATTATTAATCACTGTCCATTTTGAATTCATAGTGGAAAAAGGAAACTTGAAAGTTTACAAAATTGATGCTACAGTCGTGGCCCAAATTGTGGGAACCTTTGGGGACAAGTGTATTTTGAGGTTTGATGGTTTATAACATCACTTTTTTGGGGGGGAGTTTCAAGATCATCCTATTCCACTGCTGGAATGGCCTGGGAATAGCCCAGACCTTCACTCAATTGAAAATCTATGGAGCCGACTAAAGAAACTGGTTAGTCAGAAGCGACAAAGCAATAAAACTCAGTTAATTGAAACCATCATTCCATCTTGGTTTCACATGAGAACAGCTGCAGAACTCAAAGACTTGGTTCCCTTCATGGGAAGACGTTGTAAGGCCATCACTCATGCTAGTTGTTACCCAACTAAGGATGAAATGACAGGGTGATCATTTTGGTCTATCTTGTTTTTTCTACGTGTTTTCGCTTTTCTTCTTTATACCGTAACGGCTATTCTAATAACAAATCCTTCCTAAAAGTTATTGCATTACATTCTGGATTAAATTATCTTTCCATGGATATATAATTTTATGGTACTACTCCAAAAAAAAAGTGGTGTTATTAGCTAAGTTTTAGAAAATACACTTTTCCCCAAAGGTTTCCACAATTTGAGCCACTACTGTATATGGAACAAAACCGTAACCAAATCTGGAGTTTCTATTTTGGGTACCATGAAGCCTCTTCCCAGAAGGTAACAAGGAAAACAGATAATAAGGAAGAGGATGTACAGAGTCCCAGACATTCCTGGGGATCTTGCTCAAGCATCGCTTTCTAAGCCACGCCCCGGATGGAAGGGAGGGAACTGCCAATCATCTTTTCTGCCATCCCCCACCCCTCTCTGCACCGCCCTTCCTGTCCGAAGCAGGAAGTGGAGGTACCTTGAGGTTCTGCCCGTCAAAGGGCAGGGAGCCGCTGACCAGTGTGTAAAGGATAACGCCGAGGCTCCAGACGTCCACCTCCGGTCCGTCGTACTTTTTGCCCTGGAACAATTCGGGCGCGGCGTATGGGGGGCTCCCGCAAAACGTGTCAAGCTTGTTGCCGAACGTGAATTCGTTGCTGAAACCGAAGTCTGCAATCTTGATGTTCATGTCGGCATCTAAGAGCAGATTTTCTGCCTGGGGGGGAGGAGAAGAGGAGAAGGGGGGGGGGGGGGAGAAATTGAGAAGGGGTTGAGCAACCAAGAGGATTAGAGGACTGGATGCTAACGGTGGCTTTTCTGGCCAGTGGGATTTTCCCATGTATTTTACCAGGTAATGCCGATAGGCTGGACTTGCCCTCCTAAACATACCCATGCATTCTGAATAACCCTAATCCTAACCGAACAATATAGCAGAGTTGGTTGCAGGAACTGGGCACGGCTAGTCTAGGGAAGAGAAGGGCCAGGGGAGACAGGAGAGCATCTTCCAATATTTGAGGGGCTGCCCCAGAGAGGAGGAAAGGGGTAAAGCTGTTCTCCAAGGCACCCAAAAGCTAGGCAAGGATGCACGGTAAGCCACCCTGAGTCTCTGGAGAAGGGCGGCATATAAATTGAACCAATAAATAAATAAATGAATGAATGAATGAATGAGGAGGGAGTGGGAGTGTCAAGCTATTTTCCAAGGCACCTGGACAGAATGCAATGTGAATGGCAAAATTTTTTTTTTTTTTTTAAATTTAAATAATTAAATACGATTTATTAAAATTGTCCCATGACCCGTTTGGCTAAGGCGAGATGTTGAATTCTGGCTTTGAAAGCCTGAGAGATATTTCGCTCATACGGCTTCAAGGCTCGGAAGGAAAAAAAAAAAAAGAAAGAAAGAGGGATAATGGGGGCTCTTGATATTCAATATTAATGTTCACAGAAGGGGGAGGGAATTTGATATACTCTTGGGGGGGGGGGAGGGAGGGGGAAAACAAGGGAGGGTTGAGGGCAGAAGCCACGTGCTCCAGCTGTCCTGGGCTCTAACTCCAGATGCTGGCTGGCTGGCTGGCCGGCCGTGGATGAAAGGCACTTCAAGAGCATCTGGCTGGGGAAAGAAAACTTGTCCTAAGGCTGCCTTTCAATCCACGGGACCATCAGCCACGTTATGCCAGACATGGTTGACGGGAAGGATCGGTGGAGTAGAAAAACTCAAGCCAAGCTTCAAGTCTGAATCGGCGAGCTAGATAAAGAGCAGGATCTACAGACTAACAAGAGTTTGAAGGGATTTTGGAGATCTTCTTATCTAACCCCTTGCTCAAACAGGAGGCCCTCTATCATGCTGGACAAAAGGCTGTCCAATCTCTTCTTGAAAACCTCCAGGGATGGAGCACCCACAATTTCTGGAGGCAAGATGTTCCACGGATTGATTAATTGCACACGCTGTCAGGAAATTTCTCCTTATTTCTAGGTTGGATCTTTCTTTAATAATAACCACTTTATTATCGTCGTATGTGTAATCAGCATATAACCGTACAATGGAATTCACTTAACACCCAAAGAGCAGGTCCGACACACAAAACAATCCCCAAACACACCCCCACCCACCACAAATTCCCCGCCCTTAAACCACCCAAGCATCCACACAACAGACCAAGTAATTCCGTCCAACAGCTCACTGATGGTGGCCCTTTAGTTCATGGTTGAGTGCAATTATAGCTCTGGGATAAAAACTATTCAGAAAACGTGTGGTCCGAGTTTTAATTGTATCTTCTGCCGAAAGGCAACAGTCCAAAAAGATTGTGAGCAGGATGGGAAGAGTCTCTGGGAATGTTATGCAACTTCCTCAAATGATCTTCCACCTGTTACTTAGTGTTCTGCCTTCAGGTGCTCTGGAGAATAGGCTGACACCCCCTCCCCTTCTTTGTGGCAGCCCCTCAAAAATTGGAACTCTGCTATCATGTCACCCCTGCATCCTTCTCTTTGTTATGTTAGAATAGAATAGAATAACAAGAATTGTAAGGGACCTTGGAGGTCTTCTAGTCCAACCCCTTGCTTAGGCAGGAAACCCTACACCAATTCAGACCAATGGTTATCCAACCCATTCTTAAAAACTTCCAGTGTTGGAGCATTCACAACTTCTGGAGGCAAGTTGCTTCACTGATTAACTGTTCTCACCATCAGGAATTTCTCCTTAGTTCTAAGTTGCTTCTCTCCTTGATTAGTTTCCACCCATCGCTTCTTGTCCTGCCCTCAGGTGCTTTGGAGAATAGCTTGACTCCCTCTTCTTTGGGGCAGCCCCTGAGATATTGGAAGATTGCTATCGTGTCTCCCCTAGTCCTTCTCTTCATTAAACAAGACATACCCAGGTCCTGCAACCGTTCTTCCTATGTTTTAGCCTCCAGTCCCCTAATCCTCTTCGTGGCTCTTCTTTGCACTCTTTCTACAGTCTCGACAACTCTTGGTTCTAGAAATCTAGAAAGGGCCCTTCTCTTGGGTTCAAACTATTTTGTAGAAGAGCTGGCTACAGGGCCATGCCTCATCCTTGGCGATTCAGTTGACTGGCTCTTCTGACAGGCTGCTCCTGCAGCTTTAGGTGGCACCCTTAAAGCGCCAAGCCCCTTCTGGAGGGAAGAGACAATGTTGGTGGCGTTTGGGGGAGCGCCGGAGGGCCTCTTCGATCTACACCTGAGAGCCCTTCACGTTCTACTCCGATCTTGAGGACTAGACCCTTGTTCCATTTTTTTTAAAGTGCTCCCCTGCTAAAACAAGAGCAGAACTCGGCTGAGCCAATTCTGAGCTCCGCTTTGGCAAAGGGTGAACTACGGCCGGCCCGTGGGTAAACTGAGGCCTTCCCCTCCTGTTCCACTTACCTTCAAGTCTCTATGTACAATGAATTTTTGGTGACAGTACTGCACAGCAGAAACTATCTGAGGAAGGGGAAGGAAGAAGAAGGAGGAGGTGAAAAAAAAAGGCAATTTCTGCATCAGGATAACAAAACTCACTCAGGTATCGCATCAGCCCCAATATTTTCAGACCCACTTCGGGATTGTGCCCTCCCCCAGGGGTGAAATGCTACCGGTTTGGGCCGGTCCCCCTGAACTGATAGTAAAAAAATGCTACCGATTCGCCGGAACCGGTAGTAAAAAATGCTTTTAAAAAGTTTTTTAAAAAGTTCCGACAATCGTGTGCCACAGCTGATTGTTGCACAGCTGATAATCGGAACTTTTTTTAAAAAACTTTTTTTAACACAGCTCTCGCTGTTCTAGTTACCTATGCAGACCCAGAAAAGGGGTCTTAGCTCCTGCAATATATGCATGCGTGCGAAGTGCGCAAGCAACAAACCAGTAGCAAACTTCAGAGCATTTCATACCTAGTGTTGTCCGTCCCCCCACCAATGCCCCCACCCCCACCCTGGTC
>CM075975.1:7210387-7212887 GCA_038048745.1 Coluber constrictor foxii
GAAAGGCAAAAAAAAATAGTGTGAGATTAGAAACACCTGGCCAAAGAAAGAAACCGGACACACCTGGCTCAGGAAGAAAAGAGGAAAAACACAGCTGCAGGTTAAGAGGAAGCCATTACTGCCAGTCCCCGACTTACGACCACAACCGAGCCCCAACGTTTCCATCGCTAAGCGAGACATTAGTTAAGTTAAACTTGTCCCATTTTACGACCTTCCTTGCAACGGTTGTTAAGGGAATCACTGCTATGGTTGTTAAGCGAATCTGGCCTCCTGCCTGGACAGACGGTCGCAAAAGAGGATCACGTGACCACGGGACATGGCGACCATCGTAAATAGGAGCCCGTTGCCAAGCGTCTGAATTTTGATCACATGACCGTGGGAATTCTCCATATATCTACTGAACAAAACTCAGCACTGGCGACAGGGAAAGCATCCGGCCAGTAAATACTCTGCTAGCTCCATTCAGTTGCCCAGAGTCCAACCCCGCAAGGGATTATGGGGTCGTTAAAAGAAGAGGATCATGGAATTCTCCAATGGTCATAAGTGTGAAAAATGATGGTAAGCCACGTTTTTCAGTGCTGAAAAACGGTTGTAAATCGAGGTGGTCAATCCGTGGTACGTTGGCCAGAGTGAGTTGTCCTAGAGACCCTCCTGAATCTACCCAGGTCCTCCCCTACCACGGGACACCCCACCCCCCAACCCCGTAAAAAAAAAAAAAAGCACTTGCAACCTTCCTAGCCTTGCTTCTGACAAGCAAAGTTGCTTGGGTCGCTCCCGTGATTAACTTCAAACGGTCGCTAAATGAACTCGTAAGTCGAGAACGACCCGCACTTGGTCGAATGGCGCTGCCAGAGGGAGGAGTGGCGGCCTGCAACTCTGTAGGTTTTCAGGATCGGGATAGGATGCTTCCCCCAAGGGGACAAGGGAGCCTCCCCTTCCCAGATGTGCCGGAAACGAACTTTCTCAAGCTCCCAGGCAGCAAAGCCAGATGTTGAGAGCAACCGAAAGGCTGGGGCGATGCTTTGACAGGCCAGGCCCGTCTGCTGCTTGCCACCACAACAGGCGGATAAGGGAAGAGCAACATCTGGAAGGGAGGAGGGAACAAGAGGGGAAAGCCACCACCCCCCTCCCCGGCTGGCGTTCTCACCTATATTCGGGTGATTGAGAACCTTCATTATTCGCACTTCCCGGAAGAGCTGGAGAAAAAGAGGAGGAGAAAAAGCAACAGGGAAAGTTACTTCCAGGACTCTTAATGGCTGTGCTCCCCTATCTGGAAGCAGCTTTTCACACACACCACACACCACACACACACCACACACACACACACACACACAACCATAGGGCCTTCTGGGTGTGCAGCAACTGCAATTCCCAGAATTCCCCTCTTGGTGCCAAAACACATGGGATGGAGGGACTTTGCAGAATGCTGGCTGGGGAGTTCTGGAACTTGATGTCCACAGATCGTAAAGCAGGCTGGCTGGGGAATTCTGGGAGCTGAAGTCCACCCATCTTAAAGCAAGCTGGCTGGGGAATTCTGGGAGCTGAAGTCCACTCATCTCAAAGCAAACTGACTGGGGAATTCTGGGAGTTGAAGTCCACCCATCTTAAAGCAAACTGACTGGGGAATTCTGGGAGTTGAAGTCCACCCATCTTAAAGCAGGCTGGCTAGGGAATTCTGGGAGCTGAAGTCCACTCATCTCAAAGCAAACTGACTGGGGAATTCTGGGAGTTGAAGTCCACCCATCTTAAAGCAAACTGACTGGGGAATTCTGGGAGTTGAAGTCCACCCATCTTAAAGCAAGCTGGCTGGGGAATTCTGGGAGCTGAAGTCCACTCATCTCAAAGCAAACTGACTGGGGAATTCTGGGAGTTGAAGTCCACCCATCTTAAAGCAGGCTGGCTAGGGAATTCTGGGAGTTGAAGTCCACCCATCTTAAAGCATGCTGGCTGGGGAATTCTGGGAATTGAAGTCCACTCATCTCAAAGCAAGCTGGCTGGGGAATTCTGGGAGCTGAAGTCCACTCATCTCAAAGCAAACTGACTGGGGAATTCTGGGAGTTGAAGTCCACCCATCTTAAAGCAAACTGACTGGGGAATTCTGGGAGTTGAAGTCCACCCATCTTAAAGCAGGCTGGCTAGGGAATTCTGGGAGTTGAAGTCCACCCATCTTAAAGCATGCTGGCTGGGGAATTCTGGGAATTGAAGTCCACTCATCTCAAAGCAAGCTGGCTGGGGGATTCTGGGAGCTGAAGTCCACCCATCTTAAAGCAAGCCAGCTGGGGGATTCTGGGAGTTGAAGTCCACTCATCTCAAAGCATGCTGGCTGGGGAATTCTGGGAATTGAAGTCCACTCATCTCAAAGCATGCTGGCTGGGGGATTCTGGGAGTTGAAGTCCACCCATCTTAAAGCAAGCCAGCTGGGGGATTCTGGGAGTTGAAGTCCACCCATCTTAAAGCAGGCTGGCTAGGGAATTCTGGGAGTTGAAGTCCACCCATCTTA
>CM075975.1:7217887-7227887 GCA_038048745.1 Coluber constrictor foxii
GAAGAGAAGAGAAGAGAAGAGAAGAGAAGAGAAGAGAGAAGAGAAGAGAAACCAGAATAGAAAAAAAATAGTATAGAATGTAAAATATAGAAGAGAATATAAAGTATAGAATAGTATGGAATGTAAAATATAGAATAGAAAGTAAAATATAGAATAGAATATAGAATAGAATAGAATGTAAAATATAGAATAGAATAGAACAGAATATATAGAATAGAATGTAAAATATAGAATAGAATATGAAGTATTGAGTAGAATAGAATGTAAAATATAGAATAGAACGTAAAATATAGAATAGAATATGAAGTATTGAATAGAATAGAATGTAAAATATAGAATAGAATAGAATGTAAAATATAGAATAGAATAGAATTCCGTTTATCCCACCACCTGCCCCAATGTTTACTCGAAATCCCCTTTTTGGAATATATAAATTGTTTGCTCAGGTCCTGCCATGACAGCCCTTTAGATATCTAACAAAACCATCATAAAATGTCCTAAGCAGGCCAAAGGGCCCACGGAATCCCAATTTTCCCCCAACATCTTGAGATCTCTGGGTGGCTCAGCAGGATGGCGTGAGGGCAACAGCCTTTCTTAACACATTCCATCCGTGCCTACTACCCACAGATACAGGTAGTCCTCGACTTACAACAGTTTATTTTAGCGACTGTTCAAAGTTACGACGCCACTGAAAAAGAGTGACTTGTGACCAATCAAAATTCAGAAGCTTGCTGATTGACTCTTATTTATGACGGTTGCAGAGTCCTGGGGTCACATAAATCCCCCTTTTTGCGACCTTCCGACAAGCCAAGTCCGGGGGGAGGGAGGAAAACCAGACTCACTTAACAACTGCCGTGACTGACTTAACCAGAGTGGCACGAAAATGGGGGCAAAACTCACTCAACAAATGTCTCAGTTAGCAACAGAAATCGAGGACTTACCTGTATTCCATCTCTGAATCTGGAACACGCTTTCAGAATAGCTGCAAAAGCCTAATGCAAGCCTTGCTACTTTGAGAGAGAGACGGTACTACTTTTCCCCTAAGAGTCACTACTACCGCGATAATACATTTTTAAAAAATGTTTCTGCGCTAGCATAAATGCTTTATCAATGAATAAAACATGAAATCCATTATCTCTGGGAAAATCTTGAGCCATCAAGTACCTATAGAGGCTGTAAGATGCGAGCAACATAGCTCGTTTCCAGATGTTCATACAACTTTTCCGGAAATCAAGTTAGAGAAACAGAGGCTTCACAGAACCACAGAGTTGGAAGGGACCCTGGAGGTCTTCTAGTCCAACCCCTTTTCCTCGAGCAGGAAATTACCTATCACAATCCTCCACTTGCGACCACAGTGGAGCCCAGGATTTACGTTACTTAAGTGTGAAAATTTGTGAAGTTGGTCCCATTTTGCAATTTTTCTCGCCGCGTTTGTTCAGTGGAATCGCTCCGGTGGTTGTTCAGTCAGTGGCCCGGTTGTTAAGCGAATCGTTGTCGATTTTGATTGTCGGAAGGTCGCCAAAGGGGGATGGCTTGACGTGACCCCCTGGCGGGAACACGGCCACTGTCATAAATGCGAGTCGGTTGTGGCAAAGAGAAGTCGTAGAATGGGGCAAAACTCCGTTAACGAATTTCTGACTTGACGACATAAATTCTGGGCTCAATTGTGGGTCGTAAGGTGGGGAAAAACCCGCATGAAAAGTGTTCAGGGTTGGCTATTAAAGGTTTATGTGATACGTAGCAGGATAACCATTTGTGTGAAGCGGCGTAGGCTTTCCTGCCTAAGCAGAGGGTTAGATTAGAATACCAACTCTGGTATTCTATTCTATTCTTTATCTTTGCAGAGGTTGGTCAAACGTCAATATTTTGCTATCCTGTTTCCCCGAAAATAAGACCCAGCTGGAAAATAAGATCTAGCCTGATTTTTCAGGATGCTCATAATATAAGCCCTACTCCCCCCCTCCCAAATTAGCCCGTTAAGATTGTCAGCTAGACGGATGCATTTAGTACCGTATTTCCCCCCCCCCCAAAATAAGACTTAACCAGAAAATAAGTCCTGATGCGTCTTTTGAAGCAAACATTAATGTAAGACCTGGTCTTATTTTCAGAGAAACACGGTAACACACACAACAACCTTCCACTAAGGAGCCTGTGTAGCGTAGGGGGCTAATGCCTCCTACTAAAGGCAGCAATTAACACCAGCTGCCTGTAATTTCTCTGAGTTCAATCCTAGCCAGGCTCAAGGTCGACTCAGCCTTCCATCCTTTCTAAGGTGGGTCAATTGAGGACCCAGTTTGTTGGGGGCAATAAGCTGACTTTGTATAAATATATACAAAAGTATGAAGGCTATTGCTTAACACATTGTAAGCTGCCCTGAGTCTCCGGAGAAGGGCGGCATATAAATCAAATTAAAAACAACAACAACAACAACAAAATTTTCAGGGTTTTTTTTTTTAGAAGTTTAAAGAAAGAAAAAGTTGATTTTATTGCAAGGCAGCTAATGTTGGAATCAACGAAGAGATAAACAAAGTGTCGCGTTAAAAGCTCACTTTAAAAAAAACGAGAGTGCAAAGCCACAGGTCTTCAGTAAGTGAAACACACCAGCAGGGGTTACACCGACGGCAAACGCAAGGCCAAAATGGCTGGAAAAGGCAGGCTGTTTTTATTGCCAAGCAAAGGGCTGGAACAGCCGGCAGCGAGAACACAGGCGGAAATTGTGTTAACGCGATTAGCGTTAATGTAATTTCTTGCCCGTGGGCTCATCCAGCAAAGGGGAATGGCGAAACCGAGAATGGAGGAGGAAGGAGGAGGATCAGCGACGGGGTCAAGGACCGCTGACTTGACTGATCTCCCTGGCCACTTTACAGGGAGTCCTCGACTTACGACCACGATCGAGGCCAACGTTTCTGCTGCTGAACGAGACAGGCATTAAGTGGATCCCGCCCCGGTTTTTTTTGCCCACCCTTGTGAATCGCAGCGGTTGTTAAGGTAGTAGTAACATGGTTGTTGAGTGGATCGGGCTGCTTTGCTCTGCTCGTCAGTGACTCTGGGACTGTGAGACTGTCATAAATAGGAGTCCGTTGCCACGCCCTTCGGGTTTTGATCACGTGACCCTGGGAACACTGCTACGGTTGTGGAAGTGTGGAAAAACTTCCACTAAGGTCCTTTGTTCGGTGCCGTTGTAACTGCGAACGGTCACTAAACGAAGCGTTTGTAAGCTTTTCAGGCAGTCCTCAGCGTGCTTCTGCAAACTGGCTTCCTAAAGGCCTGAGATCACACGCCGATTATTACGCTGTAAAAAGCCGATTATTACACTATAAATTCCTCTCTTAACTCCCATTTCGTGAGTCACGCCGTTTGGAAAAGGCCAGGGGAACGCCTTCCTTCCAGCGTTGCTAAAACGCTTGTCGCCCTCCGCTTCACATTCGTTTAGCGACCGTCTGAAGTCACAACGGCACCGATCAACGTGGCTCAGGACCGTTTTCCCACACTTACAACCGTGGCGCGAAATCCCCGCGGTCGCGTGGTCAAACTTCGAACGCTTTTCGGCAACCGACTCGTCCTTATGACCGTTTGGGATGGCGGTAGTGTCCAGGGGGGGGGGGGATGTCAGGGAAATCCTCTCTTGACAAGCCAAGTCAGTGGGGGGGGGGGGGGAACGTAGATTTTAATGGGTGAATTTTAGGAGGGATTTTAAATTTGGGGGAAGCCAAAATTTGATTTAATTACGTTTTTAGATTATTTTTAACTTTTATATTGCTTGTATTTTAATGTTTTAATGTTTGGCTGTTCACCGCCCTGAGTCCGTCAGGAGAAGGGCGGTATATAAATCTAATAAACTAAACTAAACTAAACTAAACTAAACTAAACTAAACTAAACTAAACTAAACTAAACTAAACTAAACTAAACTAAACTAAACTAAACTAAACTAAACTAAACTAAACTAAAGTAACAAGATTCACTTAACAAACCAGGTTACTAACTGAACGTCGGCAGCGGTTCACCAAACAACGGTGGCCAGTAAAATGCGGCAAAGCTTCCTTGATTAATGTCTCGCTTAGAAAAAAATTCAGACTCTGGTCGTTAAGTTGAGAACTGGCTAAGTAGTGTTTACGAGGATTATCTTGATCCTATTATGGACAGTTTCCGGCTGGGAGCAGAGAAATGATTCCCTTTTGTACGTGAAGTGTTTGGCTTCTCAAAGCCGCCACTCCTTTTGGATGATGCCGAAAGGCGTACCCCCCCTTTCCGAAGGGTGATTCAGATGCACTCAAATAAATAAATAAATAAATCACGAATCACTTCCACCTTAAAAAAAAAAAACAAGCCAGAAGAGCAAGGTTGGTCTTCAAGCAGGAAACGTATCCGCAAAGAGCCCACGGATCTTCGGTTTCACTGCTTTGAAAAACCCCGAGAGATCAACTTACACCTGTGAGAACCAGGGCGAGGCCTGAGCAAAGATTTCTAACTTTTTTCTGGTCTCGCTCCAATATCTGTTGGGGTCGGTCTCCCAATGTGGGCTAGAGGGGCCTTGGGTTCAGCAGCATGGGTGGGGACACACATGTCCTCTGGGTGCCCCACCTGAGGTTTTGGGCCGTTTTAGGAGACGCCGATCCGTTGGTTCGCCAACGAGCGATGGGTTGGCTTTTGAAAGCACCCGCGTCTCTCAATATTTGAAGATTTTTATTTTTTTTTGAAAACAGCAACAAGGCCTTTTGGGGGGGGGGTTCCTTTTTTGGGGACTGGCGATACTTTAATGGCGTCTCTTTCTTGGAGTAAAAGGGGGGGAAAAAACGAGGCCCTCGGAATAAAGAGATTTTTCCCCCCCCTTTCTGCCTACAAATGGTGAATTTCTGTTTCTACTTCCGATGCTGAAAAGATAATTCTTCCCCCCCCTCCAAAAAATCTAATTGGGGGATTTGCTCACAGGAAAAAAAATGTCCATCAAGCGATTAAACCAATTAATCCAATGGGATTTTTAAAAAATGAAAAAGAAAGAGAGAAAAAAGCTCACGGAACTGAAGTCCAAGGTTCCCGAAAGATAATTTTCACTAGAAATTGTTTTTTTTTTTCATCATTTTGGCTAGAGATTTTGTATTAAAAAAAATGAACGGATCTTGCCAGAGCCCCCTTCCCAAATCACAATTCCCTGGAGGAGGGGACCCAGGCGGTGGATCATATAAAGTTCCTCAAAGAAATAAGACTTTTATTTAGCCTCTTCCTCTCTCTATTCTCCTATGGTGGAAGAAGGGAAGGAATGCCAGAAGAGGAAGGGAAGAAAAAAAAATTTTCCCAGGCTCAAAGCCTCCCCAAATCAGTCCAGATTGCTCCTCTAACAAGTTTTCGAGATTGGTGAGGATCTTTTAAATCCTCCAAAAAGAGCCAAGATTCAGAGATGGGAAGAACGCTGGAGACTCCCTAAGCCAACTAGCCCGAGGCATTTAAGAAAGCAAGCAAAGGAAGATTGATATAAAGGCTTGATGACCCTACCCCAAATTCCAGAACAGAAGCCCGTAAGGGGTTGCAAATAACTCGAGACTTACTACTCCCATCGTCACTCGGTATCCGTTTTCTCCGCTCATTAAAGACCGTCTCTTCTGCCCTTCGCACGGCAGCCTCTCGGCCTGCCACCGCCTTTTACTCCGTGGTGCCCAGCTGGAGAGACGCTGCCAGCCGGGTGGGGAAGGGGAACAGGGTCTGGCCCTCACTGATCCATGCAGGCCTTTGGGAGGAGGTGGATGGGTTGCGGAGACCAAGGCAGTCAGATGCCAGATTCCTTCGGTGTGCCCGGCCCGGTGAAGCGACGGCGCTCAAAAGGCCAAGCTGCCCCGTGGGAACGACGGCCTCTGCCAACGCATTACGGCTTTCGTGGGCTGCCGGCCCCCGGAGCACCACCTTCTCCAAGGAGCAAAGTACAACCGCAGCAGCCCTGAGGGAGGAAGTGTTGGGCCTTCCTCATCCAACCGGTGCCGAGTCTCCACCTCCGATACCTGAGCTTGCAGCTTGACGGCGGCGGAGCGAGCCCTTTCGCAACTTTCTGCAAGCCGTCAGCCGAGGGCGAATTACACCTGGGCGGCTTGGCAAGTCGCCGGAGTTTTTCAGGGAAGTTGGAGAAGAAGGGAGGTGGGGGGGGGGGGAAGAAGAGGAAGAAGGAAGACAAAACGAGCCGTCGGTAAATGTGAAAATCACCCTTCTCCTTCAAGCCTGCTAGAAAGAGGACCGGGCAGGATACCCGCAGGAGATGCCCATCCAGGAGAAACCGGACGGGCGACGGGTTCTCCTCCGCGCCCTGCAGGAGGAAGGGAAATGGAGGTGAAACCTGCTTTTCAGGGGGTGGGAGGAGAAAGATGGAACTTGGGAGGGTGTCGGGTTCTCCCCCACAGGAAGGAGCCTGCCCCACCCAGGCGAACGGCAGGCAGGCAGGCCTTTGTGGAGTCTGGGACGGGGAGGGAGGGAGGGAGGAGGGGGGGGGGAAGAGAGAGGAACAATGACGTTACCCCTTTGACCTGTCATCAGGTGATCTGGAGCGCTGACGGAGCCAGTCGCTCTGCTGCTGCTCAGCCCAGGCAGCAACCTGCTGAATGGAAGATTTGGATTGGGGTTTTTTTTTTTTTTTTTTTTTGAGATAAGGGAGTGCCAAGTGGGAAGGAGGGGAGGGAGGGGGAGAAAGAGAGGGAGAGAAAGGGACAGAAAGAGAGTGAGAGAGAGGGAGGGAGATAAAGGACGGAGAGCAAGAGAGGGAGGGAGAGAAAGGGACAGTGAGTGAGAGAGGGAGAGAAAGAGAGGGAGAGAGAGAGAGAGGGAGGGAGAGAGAAAGGGACAGAGTGAGGGAGTGAAAGGGACAGAAAGAGAGAGAGAGAAGGAGGGAGGGAGAGAGAAAGAAAGAGAGAGGGAGAGAGAAGGGAGGGAAAGAGACAGAGAGTGAGAGAGAGGGAGGGAGGGAAAGGGACAGAAAGAGACAGAGAGAAAAGGAGGGAGGGAGAGAGAAAGAAAGAGGGAGAGAGAAGGGAGGGGAAAGAGACAGAGAGTGAGAGAGAGGGGGGAGGGAAAGGGAGGGAAAGAGAGAGAGAGAAAAGGAGGGAGAAAGAGAAAGGGAGCAGGAGAGAGAAGGGAGAGGGAGGGAGGGAAAGAGACAGAGAGTGAGAGAGAGGGAGAGAGAAAGGGAGAGGAAGAGAAAGAAAGGGGGAGAGAGAAAGGGAGAGTGGGAGAGAGAGGACGAGGGAGGGAGGGGAAAGGGAGGGAGAGTAATTGAGGGAGAGAGAGAAAGGGGCAGAAAGAGAGAGGGAGGGAGAGAAAGTGAGAGGAAGAGGAAGAGAGAGAGGGAAAGGGAGAGGCAGACTTTTGCCATTAAAGGAGAATATTCGTGCTCAGAGTTGCTCTTGAGCTTGGTTATTTTTTTGTAGACATTTCACTATCCAATTAGGTAACATTATCAGCATTAGTAGGAAATGGAGTTTGTGGTGATGGAGGGGGAGGAAGAGGAGGGGAAAGGAGGGGAGGAAGGAGAGAGAGGAGGAAGGGAAAGGAGGAGGAGAGGAGAACTGTAGAGAACCTCGGTGCTCTCTGAGCTTGTTTTCTTGGAGACATTCATGACCCAACTAGATAACGTGATCAGCCCTACAAGGGAATGGGGTTTGCAGAGAATGAGGAGGCGGCGCAAAAAGAGGAGGACGACGACTGTGGGGCTCCTTGGTGTTCTCTGAGCTTGGCAGTTCTCTCACAAACTCACTTTACAAATGTTTCACTTAGTGACAGAAAACTTTGGGCTCAATTATGGCCGTAAGTCAACATCACCTGCAGTGATGTTTCAACAGGTTTATGAAATGCCAGAGGAGCCCCCAGACAAGGAGCTGCAGAGAGCATCCCTCCCTTGCTCTACATCGCTTTACGCTGGTCAAAGAATGGTGACAAAACAAGGACCACCAGTACTCCCTATTTTTTTTCCTTCCTTCCTTCCTTCCTTCCTTCCTTCCTTCCTTCCTTCCTTCCTTCCTTCCTTCCTTCCTTCCTTCCTTCCTTCTTTTCTTTTTTCTTTTCTTTTTTTTAAATTCATTTCATCTTTCTGGCTTCAGAGACTTCATTAAGCATCGCAACCACCTCTCCACGGGAACGAGAGAGAGAGACACACACACACACAAAAGGCAACACACACAAACTGCTTCCCGATTTTTCAGCCAAAGCTTCCTGTCCTGCAGCGAGTATCACACATTCGGCCAAGTCCTGGCGCTCTTTCAAAATTCTCGCAGATGAACTAACTTGCTGTGGGGGGTCATCTCTTTCCATGGTCAAGAGCTTCCTGGAGACCCAAATGTGCCGCATAATAAATATCCGGGATTCTGAAGTATGGTGACTAGCATCTCACAGATGCGGTGAGCAGAAACGGCCTTGAGTATCTACAGGACATGAGTTTAGAGGAGGGCTGTGGCAGCCGAGGAAACTCGTCCATGGAATTGGGGAAATTCGGACTAACAGCACTCTATAAAGTCTTAGTAAGACCACACCTAGAATCCTGCATCCAGTTTTCGTGACCACACTATAAAAAAACAAAGGTTGAGACTCTAGAAAGAGTGCAGAGATGAGCAACCAGGATGAATAAGGGACTGGAGGATAAAACATACGATGAATAGTTGCAGGAACCTGGGCCTGGCTAGTCTAGGGAAGAGAAGGACCAGGGGAGACAGGAGAGCATCTTCCAATATTTGAGGGGCTGCCCCAGAGAGGAGGAAGGGGGTCCAGCTATTCTCCAAAGCACCTGAAGGCCAGACAAGGAAGAATGGATGGAAACCGATCAAGGAGAGATTCAATTTGGAAATAAGGAGGAATTTTCTGACAGCGAGAACTATCAACCCATGGAAGAGAAGTTGCCTTTGGAAGTTGTGGGAGGTCCTTCCTTCCTTCCTTCCTTCCTTCCTTCCTTCCTTCCTTCCTTCCTCCTTCCTTCCTTCCTTCCTTCCTTCCTTCCTTCCTTCCTCTCTTCCTCCTCCCCTTGCTTCTCCTTCCTTCCTTGTCCTCCTTCCTCTTTCCCCCTTCCTCCCTTCTCCCTCTTCCTTGTCCTTCTTTCCTTCTCCTCTTCCCCCTTGTTCCTTCCTTCCTTCCTTCCTTCCTTCCTTCCTTCCTTCCTTCCTTCTCCTTATTCCTTCCTTCTCCTCTTCCTCCTCCCTTGCTTCTCCTTCCTCCCTTGTCCTCCTTTCCTTCCTCTCTTCCTCCTCCCCCTTGCTACTCCTTCTCCTTCCTTCCTTCCTTCCCTTTCCTTCTCCACATGCAGTGTAAACTCCGCATGAATAGGCTCTGAGGCTTTGCTTTTGATTCCCCCCTTCAAACCCCTGGATGTTTTAAAATATTTTCTTCAGAATTTTACAGAGAGGCATGCATTATGAACGCCTTGCAGAGTGTGCTGGGTTCAAATTTTTCTTTTTATTTTTCTTTTGCTGTTGTTTCTCTCCTCTCCTCTCCTCTCCTCTCCTCTCCTCTCCTCTCCTCTCCTCTCCTCTCCTCCCATTTGGGTTGTTTAGCAACCCCACTAGCCTGCAAGCTATGCAACCCTCCAGCTTGCTTGTGGGGCTGCCCAAGGACTGACAAGGGCCATCCCCATAGACAACAATCTCGTCTGAAAAGCTCCCTTGCTACTTCCTTGTTCTGTTTGACTTGCAAACTGGTCATAAAATGAGCACGCTATGCCTTTGAGGTCCCACGGAGGAGGGACCTTTCCTTCTGTAGAAGCTCCCGTGTTGTTTTGTTTGAAAAAGCTCCATTTTTTTTTAGAATCGTATTTTCACACGTTTGTTTAGTTTTTTTTCTGAAGAAATTCCGTGAAGGAAAATATTAGGGATCGTCTTTCTACTTTCTGCAAATTCCATTTCTAAAATGTCTTGGCAATTTCTTTTCTTTCTTTCTTTTTTTTAAATTTTTTAAAAAACACACTTTATTGAAGTGAAAAGATAAAAACTGTACAAAGTATCAT
This sequence comes from Coluber constrictor foxii, assembly GCA_038048745.1. NCBI lineage: Eukaryota > Metazoa > Chordata > Lepidosauria > Squamata > Colubridae > Coluber > Coluber constrictor. The sequence continues at coordinate 7,227,850 of CM075975.1, forward strand.
AACCATAAAATTACACAAGGTAATACAAATCGAAACAT
>CM075975.1:7232887-7256785 GCA_038048745.1 Coluber constrictor foxii
AACGGCTTCAGACAGCTGGATATCGTTCTTGTCCCCAGCACAGAGTTACCCTTATTGTTCTAAGTCAATAATCTGCATTTGTGTGTATTTGCTCCCAGCGCCAAAAAAACCCGCCCCGATGCTGTATTATTTCTCATTGCCTAGGAGTGTCTGTGCTTACTGGGTTTCTGGATTGTGTTTACTACACTACAGCTTTCTCATCCGTGTTTTAATTCTGAAGTTAAAACAGGCCGAGTCCACACAAGCAAGCTAAGCCAACAACTGTGTGGCTTGTTTTACAGAAACAAACCACGTTTTGGTTTAGGGTAATGTGTGAACCCTCTTTTCTTTTTTCCTGTTTTATGTACTTGTTCACTGAATGAGTGACCAGCTTTTCATGCAAGGGGAAAGGAAGCGTGGAAGAATGTTAAAATCAATGTTAAATGTTAAAACCTGGTGGCTCAGCAGACTAAAGCACTGTTATTCACATCAGCTGCCTGCAATTACTGCAAGTTCGAATCTCACCAGGCTCCAGGTTGACTCAGCCTTCCATCCTTTCTAAGGTAGGTAAAATGAGGACCCAGATTGTGGGGGCAATAAGCTGACTTTGGATAAATATAGAATCTTGAGCCTGGTGAGATTCGAATTTGCGGTTAATTGCAGGCAGCTGGTGTCACTTTAACACCACTTTAAGCTGCTGCGCCATCAAGGCCTTGACTTTGCTTGTCCAAGGATCGCAAAAGACGATCACATGACCACGGGACACTGTAACCGTCATAAACGTGAAGCGGTTGCCAAGTGCCTGAATTGTATCACGTGACCCTGGGGATGATGCAACGGTCGTAAGTGTGAAAAATCGACCTAAATCACTTTTTTTCCAGTGCCGTTGTAACTTCGAATGGTCAAAGCTTTTTTTCCAGCCTCTCAAACGGAGGTTTCAGAGGCTTTTTTCCCCCAGCCTTTCAAATGGAGGTTTCAGAGGCTTTTTTTCCAGCCTCTCAAGCGGATTTTCAGAGGCTTTTTTTCCAGCCTCTCAAGCGGATGTTTCAGAGGCTTTTTTTCCCCAGCCTCTCAAACGGAGGTTTCAGAGGCTTTTTTTCCTAGCCTCTCAAACGGAGGTTTCAGAGGCTTTTTTTCCAGCCTCTCAAATTGAGGTTTCAGAGGCTTTTTTTCCAGCCTCTCAAATGTAGGTTTCAGAGGCTTTTTTTCCAGCCTCTCAAGCGGATGTTTCAGAGGCTTTTTTTTCAGCCTCTCAAATGTGGGTTTCAGAAGCTTTTTTTCCAGCCTCTCAATGTAGGTTTCAGAGGCTTTTTTTCCAGCCTCTCAAATGGAGGTTTCAGAGGCTTTTTTTCCAGCCTCTCAAGCGGATGTTTCAGAGGCTTTTTTTTCAGCCACTCAAATGTGGGTTTCAGAGGCTTTTTTTCCAGCCTCTCAAATGTAGGTTTCAGAGGCTTTTTTCCAGCCTCTCAAACAGAGGTTTCAGAGGCTTTTTTCCCAGCCTCTCAAATGTGGGTTTCAGAGGCTTTTTTTTTAGCCTCTCAAATGGAGGTTTCAGAGGCTTTTTTTTTTTTTGCCTTGCTCTAAGATCCCTGGGGGTGTGTGTGTGTAATATTTGGGGGTATTTTTAGGTAACCCTTGACTTTAAACCACTCATTTAGCACCATTCAAAGTTACAACACGACTGAAAAAAGGGACTTACAACTGGTCCTCATACTTATGACCACTGAAGCATTCCCGGGGTCACGTGAACAAAGCTTGGGTGCTTGGCAACTGGCATGTATTTACAAACTGTTGTAGCCTCCAGGTATCCTACGGTTGCCATCTGCAACCTCCTTTCGTCCAGCAAACTCCAAGGGGGAAGCCTGATTCGCTTAACAACCGCACGATTTCGCTTAACAACCGCTGCCATTTTGCTGAAGAGCCGTGGGACAAAAGGTCCTAAAATCCGGCGTGATTCACTTAACAACCGCCCAGCTTACAAATGGAAACTGTGGTCCCAATTCTGGCCGTAACCCGAGGACTATTTGTTGGCTTGGGCTGAAGCTCAAACATCGGAGAAAGTGCTACCTCCACACATACATACGCTCACTTCGTGCAACTCTTCCAGTCTCCTGCCACACAACCCGTTTGTCCGGTTATTCCAAACCGTGATTCCAGTTATGTTTGTTTCCCTCTCTCTCTCTCTCTCAGCAGTATGTTTGTTCTGATCTGAATAAACAGCCGCTGAAGAATTAACTGAAGGAGATAAGGCTATTTAACTCTGACCAAAGCAGGCCACGGAGGAGGAAAAACTGCTTTTCCTTCCAGTCGGTCTTGTAAACGAGGCTGGGGAGGGTGTGGAAATAACAGAATTAACAAGAGTTGGAAGGGATCTTGGAGGTCATCCAGTCCAGCCATCTGCTCAAGGCAGGAGGAGCTCTTATGCCGGTTCAGACAAAGGGTTGTCCAATCTCTTCAGAGTTGGAGCACAATCACAACTTCTGGAGGCGAGTCGTTCCATATCCTCTCTGAAACTGACCGGTCTGTCAGTCAAGTTAGGCTAGTAAGAGCCTTACTTGACTGGTAAGGGCCTTGGTGGCGCAGCAGACTAAAGTGCTGTTAAGTAGCACCAGCTGCCTGCAATTACTGCAAGTTCGAATCTCACCAGGCTCAAGGTTGACTCAGCCTTCCATCCTTCTGAGGTAGGTAAAGTGAGGAGCCGGATTGTGGGGGCAATAAGCTGACTTTGTATAAAAAAGAACACCGCTTGGGGGGGGGGGGGGCAAAAACCCTACTAAGCAGGTATATACAAAAAAAGTATGAAGGCTATTGCTTAACACATTGTAAGCCGCTCTGGAGAAGGGCGGCATATAAATCGAACCAATCAATCAATCAATCAATAATTCTGTCCACTGCCAGCGGTTTGAACCTGACTTGACTCAAGGTTGACTCAGCCTTCCATCCTTCCGAGGTAGGTAAAATGAGGACCCAGATTGTGGGGGGCAATAAGCTGACTTTGTATAAAAAAGACCACTGCTTTTAGGGGGGGGCAAAAGCCCTACTAAGCAGGTATATACAAAAGCATGAAGGCTATTGCTTAACGCATTGTAAGCCGCTCTGAGTCTCCGAAGAAGGGCAGCATATAAATTAAATTAAAGTAATATTATTATTATTATTATTATTATTAAAAAAGGCAATCGACCAGCTAAACAATTTCAGGTTGGTCCCACCAATCATTAACCTTGGATCAAACTCACGACGGGGTTTAAGTTGATCGAGAAGCAAGGTGTTGTTTTTTTAAAAAAAGAAGACAAACGCAAGTAGCCCTTGACTTACGACAGTTCATTTAGTGACCGTTCCAACGGCACTGGGGGAAAAAAAAGTGGCTTAGCGCCACTTTTTCACACTTATGTCGGTTGCAGCATGGCCTATGGTCGCACAATCAAAATTCAGACGCTTGGCAACCGGTTCCTCCTTATGACGGTTTGACTGTTCCTGGGATCACGTGATCCGTTTTTGGTAACCTTCAGAGAAGTCAAGTCGATGGAGAAGACAGGTTCACCTAACAGGGGTGTGCGACTAACATCACAAATGCTGCAATTCACTTAACAGCAAGTGGCAAGAAAAGTCGTAAAATGAGGGGCAAACTCGCTTTAAACGAACGTTTTACTTAGCAATGTAAATTCTGGGCTCTGTTGTGGTTGTAACTCAAGTAATGTGATTTTCTTGCAAATCTCAGCAGCTCGCAAATAACCTTCTCTTGATCTGCTGGGGCTTTGTTGATAAGATTTATCTCCAACCTTTCCTTCAGGAGTTCGGGGTGGTGCTATCCAGGGTCCCTTCTTCCTATTGGCATGACAACAACAACCCTATAAGGTAGGCTAGTCTGAGAGAGAAGGATTAGTTCAAAGAATATCGAGGGAGCTCCTACGGCCGAGGGAGGACCGAAGCTTGCAAAGTCCAGAATTTACAGAAAACGTGCATCAAAACTATTTATATGCTGGGTAAGAAATCTGGATGTTGCAACCAATCTGAACAATGGCACGCTGGGGAAGTTCAGACGGTTTGCAATGAATTGCTCAATTAAAGGAGGGAGGAACATCCGTGCGACTCTGCTCGAGAAAAAGATAGGATTAAAAGGACTTTGACCAAATACCTGAATTACACGTTGAAAGATCGAGGTTTTGAATAGAATAGAATAGAATTCTTTATTGGCCAAGTGTGATTGGACACGCAAGGAATTTGTCTTTGGTGCATAGGCTCTCAGTGTACATAAGGAGAATAAAACACATTCATCAAGAATAAAAAGATACAACATAGAATAGAATAGAATAGAATAGAATAGAATAGAATAGAATAGAATAGAATAGAATAGAATAGAATAGAATAGAATAGAATAGAATAGAATAGAATAGAATAGAATAGAATAGAATTCTTTATTGGCCAAGTGTGATTGGACACGCAAGGAATTTGTCTTTAGTGTATATGCTCTCAGTGTACATAAGGAGAATAAAATACATTCATCAAGAATAAAAAGATACAACACAGAATAGAATAGAATAGAATAGAAGAGAAGAGAAGAGAAGAGAAGAGAAGAGAAGAGAAGAGAAGAGAAGAGAAGAGGAGTAGAACAGAATAGAATAGAATAGAATAGAAGAGAAGAGAAGAGAAGAGAAGAGAAGAGAAGAGAAGAGAAGAGAAGAGAAGAGAAGAGAAGAGAAGAGAAGAGGAGTAGAACAGAATAGAATAGAATAGAATAGAATTTTATATTAGCCAAGTGTGATTGGACACACAAGGAATTTGTCTTGGTGCATTATACTCAAGGTTACTAATAAGCTATCAAATTGTACTAGGACACAAATAAAAACAATATAAATTGAAAGATGCAAGCAACATGGTTATAATCATAAGTGGGAAGAGATAGATACTAGTAAGGAAGAGAAGAATAATAGTAATACAGTCTTAGTGAATCGTTGGACAGTGTTGAGGGAATTATCTGTTTAGCGGAGTGATGGCGTTCGGGGAAAAACTGTCCTTGTGCCTAGTTGTTCTGGTGTGCAGTGCTCTATAGCGTCGTTTTGAGAGTAGGAGTTGAAACAGTTGATGTCCAGGATACGAGGGGTCTGTAGATATTTTCCCAGCCCTCTTTTTGACTCCTGCAGTATACAGGTCCTCCATGGAAGGCAGATTGGTAGCCCTAGTTTTTTCTGCAGTTGTAATGATCCACTCAAGTCTGGGTCTGTCTTGTTGGGTTGCAGAGCCAAACCAGACAGTTATGGAATGGATGCAATAAACAGAAACATGCATTTATCTCACGCGTCCCCTAAGCAGCTCATCGAGTCCTCCTCCCTGCGAGCGAGCAAACCACCGTTTCCCGGAGACACCTGAAGCAGGAAATCATCGTCAACTGAGGCGGTTAGTTAGAATATAGTCTTGTTGCGAGATTTTTGGTATAGATTGCTCTGTTTGGGGTTACCCTCAGCGACCATGGTAGGTTTTTTTTTTAACTCTTTGTGGATGGTCTTTTTTTATGTGTTGTGAGCTGCCCAGCCTCACAAAGCAAGAGAGGCAGTTGTAGAAACTAATTCAACTGTTTTAAAAGGTTTAAAACTGACAAGAGTTTTTTTTTTTTTGATCCAGATTGGTCTGGAAGAACCTGAATGGCCCTTTTTTTTTTTTTTTTTGGAGGTTGATGGGAAGTTGTGGTTAATGACGGTTTGGGGGTTTGTTTTGCACCGGTGAAAGGAGACTGGGAGGAATTAATGAAAAAATTTGATTGTGCAAATGCATCAAAGCGTTCTTGCAAGATACAAGGGCGAGAGGTGTTTGTCCCAAGAAAGAAATCTGCACTATGGAGTCCTGGTTTGCTTCCTTGCCGACGTTTCGTTGCCCAACTAGCTAACATCATGAGTGCTAGAAGGGGTTTGCTCGCTTCCACTCCCTTTTTTTAGCGCTGATGATGTTACCAAGTTGGGTAATAAAACGTCTGTGGGGAAAACCACCAAGTTCAGAGAACCTCAAGGGCCTCAATAGTTCAAACCCTGAGCTACCTTCTTTTCTGTTGTTACTCCAGGGTTTTTCAAAATCTGGGCTGCTTTTAAAAGGCGTGGACTTCGACTCCCAGAATTCCCCAGGCTTGGGGAATTCTGGGAGTCGAAGTCCACGCCTTTTAAAAGCAGCCCAGATTGGGGGGGGGGGGGGAAACCCAAACAAACCTGCTTTACACCAATGAAACAGGAAAAATGGGTTTCACCACACTGCTCTTCCACAAACACTGTGGTTTGGGTGGTTCTTTCTTTCTTTTTGGCAAGTCTGTCGAAATCTCCCATGAAACAGTTCCTCATCTGGAAAGGAGAAGGAGGAACTGGGTATGTCTAGTTTGATGAAAAGAAGGACTAGGGGAGACACAATAGCAGCCTTCCAATATCTCAGGGGCTGCCCCAAAGAAGAGGGAGTCAAGCTCTTCTCCAAAGCCCCTGAGGGCAGGACAAGAAGCAATGGGTGGAAACTCATCAAGGAGAGAAGCAACTTAGAACTAAGGAGAAACTTCCTGACAGTGAGAACAATTAATGAGAATTTCCTTAGTGAGAACAATTAATCAGCGGAACGACTTGCCACCAGAAGTTGTGAATGCTCCAACACTGGAAGTTTTTAAGAAGAGGTTGGTTTGGTCTGAAGTGGTGTAGGGTTTCCTGCCTAGGCAGGGGGTTGGACTAGAAGACCTCCAGGGTCCCTTCCAACTCTGTTATTCTAAGAAAAGAAAAGAGGGGTGGGAGGAGACCCTTAAGAGCTGGCTCACTATTGCAATCCTCTCGCCACTAATACTCAAACCTTAATTGAAGAAGTTTAAGCAGGTGAGCATCTGAATATTTCTACGGAAGGATGAGGCAGAAGGCTCACTTAAACCAAATTTAAGGATCCTTTCATTCATTCTTGTACCTGGGAGGCCAAGAAGGAACCAGGTGAGGCTGCTGGCCCCAGATTTTATCCGCTGGAAAGAAACTTGGGCGACCTTGCAGAGAAAGCCTCCCGACTTATTACAACCGGCTTCCAAGAATTGTGTAGAAACACACATGCGCACGAAGATGGCTCTTTTCTACGACGATTCCTGCATTCTCCAAGAAGCAATGACTTGCTAAGGGAAAACAGGCGTTCTGAAGGAAGAGGGGATGGCGTTCCAGAATCGTTAACAGGGCCATGCCACCATCTTCAAACGGAAAGCCCAGGGATGGAATTTAACGTTAGATTTTTCCCGCCCTCCCTATGAAAGCAGAGACCTCACCCTGCCAACAAAAATGCGTCTAGTCAAGGCGATAATTTTCCCAGTTGCAATGGATGGCTGGGAAAGTTGGACCAGAAGGAAGGCTGAGAAGGCCAAAGAATGGAGGCCTTTGAACTCTGGGGCTGGAGAAGACTCCTGTGAGTCCCTTGGGCTGCAAGGCCATCCAACCGGTCAGTCCTAGAGGAGATCAACCCCGACTGCTCTTGAGAAGGCCAGATCCTGAAGAGGAAACTCAAATCTTTTGGCCACCTAATGAGAAGGAAGGACTCCCTGGAGAAGAGCCCAATGCTGGGAACGATGGAGGGCAAAAGAAGAAGGGGACGGCAGAGAGTGAGGTGGCTGGATGGAGTCAGTGAAGCAGTCGGTGTGAGTTTAAATGGACTCCAGAGGATGATAGGGGACAAGAAGTCCTGCAGGAACGTTGTCCAGGGGGTCACGATGGGTCGGACACGACTTCGCGACTAACGACAACAACAATGAAAGCACATCAAGTATATTTGATAAGTGCCGTCCATCACTTTCCTAGCCATTACTTTAAGATAAGCTGATTTTTTTTTTCCAAAGGGAGAAAAACAAGAGGACTAAGCCCCACCTGACAACCCCGACCTCTCTCAGCCTTGGATTCAAATCCTGGTTCCAGGCCAGACGCGTTGAGGAAATGTTGGCTTGGAATTTAGCTCCCTCTGCTGCTAACTGCCAAGCCAAATGGCCTTTGGGAGCAACTGGTCTGTAGAAGATAAGGCCATGCCTACTTCCAAGACGACGGTGGAGCCACAGGATGGCCTGGTCCAAATGAGGATGCCCCATACCTTCTGTCTTCTGATCTGAGCTTCCTTGGCTAAGTTAAATGAATTGTGCGGTTATTAAATGAATCCGTCTCCCCCTCCCCCCTTTCAATTTGACGTTGTTCGTGGGAAGCGGGCTGGGAAGGTTTAGAGGCTGCAACCGTCGTCAACACAGGGAGTCCTCAACTTACAACCGCCATGGAGCTCAGAATGGATGTTGCCAAGTGAGAAACTTGGTGAGTTTTGCCTCGGTGTGCGGACTTTCTTGCCTCTCGGTTGTAAAGGGAATCACCGCAATGGTTAAATTAGTCGCCCGGTTGTTAAGCGAGTCCGTCTTCCCCTTGTCAGTAGGTCGCAAAAAGGGGATCGCGTGACCCGTGGGGGACACGGCGACCGTCGTAAATCTGAACCGGTTGTCAAAGCATCCGAATGTAAATCATGTGGCCGTGAGGAGGCTGCCACGGTCGTTAAGTGTGGAAAACGGCCCTAAGCCACTTGTTTCAGTGCCATTATAACTCCCAACGGTCACTGAATGAGCTGTTGTTAAGTGGAGTGCTAGAATCTGATTGGTCTTCCCCCCTGCCTATTTCTTTCTCCTTTTGATGCTTGAAAACAGGGGTGTCAAAACTCCAGGCCCGTAGGCCGGATCCGGCTCGGGATATGGTCAGATCTGGAAAATGTAAGGGGCCATCCTGCACAGCTTCAAGCCTGGCTAGGTGGCTCAGGGGCTAAGACGCTGAGCTTGTCAATCAGGAAGGTCGGCAGTTCGGCGGTTCGAATCCCTAGTCCAGATCTCCTGAGCGAGCAGGGGGTTGGACTGGATGACCTTCAAGGTCCCTTCCAGCTATGTTACTGTTAAACTAACTACCCAATGCAAAGAGGAAACATCGGGCCAGCGTGGCTTCAGCCCAGTCTTTCCCAATGCAAAGAGGAAACATGCTAGCAGTTTGGTTAGTGGCATCAAGCTGACCACGGCCACAAAGCTGGATGTGCCCCCCCCAGCTGCCCCCCACCCACCACGAGGTCAACCACAGCCCTGATCCCAGTGGTGAAATTCAATTTTTTTTTACTACTGGTTCTGTGCGCATGGCTTGGTAGGCGTGGCAGGGGAAGGATACTGCAAAATCCCCATTCCCTCTCCACTCTTGGGGGAAGGATACTGCAAAATCCCCATTCCCTCTCCACTCTTGGGGGAAGGATACTGCAAAATCCCCATTCCCACCCCACTCCTGGGGGAAGGATACTGCAAAATCCCCATTCCCTCTCCACTCTTGGGGGAAGGATACTGCAAAATCCCCATTCCCACCCCACTCCTGGGGGGGAAGGATACTGCAAAATCCCCATTCCCTCTCCACTCTTGGGGGAAGGATACCGCAAAATCCCCATTCCCTCCCCACTCCTGGGGGAAGGATACTGCAAAATCCCCATTCCCTCTCCACTCTTGGGGGAAGGATACTGCAAAATCCCCATTCCCACCCCACTCCTGGGGGGGAAGGATACTGCAAAATCCCCATTCCCACCCCACTCCCGGGGGAAGGATACTGCAAAATCCTCATTTCCTCCCGACTCCTGGGGGAAGGGTACTGCAAAATCCCCATTCCCTCCCCACTCTTGGGGGAAGGATACTGCAAAATCCCCATTCCCTCCCCACTCCTGGGGGAAGGATACTGCAAAATCCCCATTCCCTCCCCACTCCTGAGGGAAGGATACTGCAAAATCCCCACTCCCACCTCACTCCTGGAGGAAGGATACTGCAAAATCCCCATTCCCTCCCCACTCCTGGGGGAAGGGTACTGCAAAATCCCCATTCCCTCCCCACTCTTGGGGGAAGGATACTGCAAAATCCCCATTCCCTCCCCACTCCTGAGGGAAGGATACTGCAAAATCCCCACTCCCACCTCACTCCTGGAGGAAGGATACTGCAAAATCCCCATTCCCTCCCCACTCCTGGGGGGAAGGATACTGCAAAATCCCCATTCCCACCTCACTCCTGGGGGAAGGATGCTGCAAAATCCCCATTCCCTTCCCACTCCTGGGGCCAGCCGGAGGTGGTATTTGCCGGTTCTCTGAACTGCTCAAAATTTCCTCTACAGGTTCTCCCGAACCTGCTGGATCTCACCCCTGATCCCTGATGCGGAAGTTTGATACCCCCTGGTTTCAAACCTCTGCCAGGGTAAATGGAGGTGTTTGGGCTTCAAGGAGCCTTGGGTTGAGGCGTTTTAATGCCGCTTTCTTTCCAACCTGCCTGGCACCTGCCCGGTCCCCATCATCCCCTGCCAGCCCAGGCCTGAGGCCTGGGAAAAGCCGTTCTGGGTGCAGGCTTGTCTGGAACCCTTACGATTTTGGCTCCAGTTCAGCTGTACGGGGCTCTTTGTTTGGATAATTGCAGGGTTTAGGAAAGAGAATCAGCGGTGGTGACTCATGGGGGCCATGCCTGTTTGGTTTTATTCTGCTCTGGAAACGATATTGAAAAAATAAAAAGGATAGAAAAAAAAAAAACCACCCCACATTCGGCTCGTAGCCGTGGAAATCTCCTGATTTTGGACCGTCGGCGTGAAGGTTGAAGGTTGGGATGCTCGCACGAATCCCACCCCCTCTCCCCTCCCCAATTCTCTCCCACGAAATTCTGCCTCCCCCCTCCCCACCCTCCCTAAATTTCCTGTTTATCGTTTCACGGAGGTTTTGGCAACGGGATTGGAAACGGCCGCCGGCCTCTCTCGCCTTCCCGAATCCGAAATCAGATTCCGCTCTCTGGACGGAAAAGCCTGGGGTCACGCAGGTTTTTGGGTTCAGGTGTCGAAGCCAAAAGTCGGGGAGAAAAGGCAGAAAACAAGAGAGGGATGACGTGCGGCATGTGGGAAAGAGGGAGTCCTCAACTTATGACCGTCATAGCATACGAGGTAAGCAAACAGAGATTGCAATCTTGGTTGCGTGTCCGCCGTAGGCTAGGCAAAAAACCTTCCAGTGTCCAGCTTTGCCCTCCTCCCCCCTCCAGCCAAAGACTGTCTCACATGCAGAAACATCCCCCCCCCACACTTTTCCTCCCTGGGGAGGCCCTGTGATCTCAAAACCCTTAAACCCCCCCCCTCCCCAAGCTCCGTTTTCGCTGGCTAAGGGTTGCAGGAGGCCGTTGCACCTGAATATTTATTAATTGTTTATTTATTTATTAATTGCACTTTTATACCGCCCTTCTCCCGAAGGACTCAGAGCGGTATAAAAGAATATGGAGTTCGGGAATCCGTTTTCGCCAGCAGAGAGCTCAGCTGCCCCCTCCCTGGACACGAGTAATGTCGAGCTGCCCCCCATCCCCTCCCCGTGAGATCAAACACAACCCTTGATGCGGCCCTCAATAAAATCGGGTTTGACACCCCTGCTTTAAACGCTTCCGTGTGTTCGGTGCTGGAAGGACACAGCCGCGTCCGTTCCCCCTGGTCTTGTATCACGGCCAACGATCAGCTCCGTCACAGGAGATTCCTTGCTTTTGGCACTATGGGATTTCCAGGGCTGGAGATCCACAAGATCTCGTCCGCCTGCGAGCTTCTCAAATCGATAGCCTCACCAGCGAAGGGACAGAAAAATGCACGCTGGAATTTATCTGGAGAGAAAGAGGCTTTAGAGGGGTAGGTTTGACCGCACGGACCAAGCAGGCAGGCGTATCGAAGAAAATCTATCATATTCCCTGGATTCCTTTCCTGGATTTAACCAGTACAGATAGTCCTCGACGTACAACAGTCCATTTAGTGTCCATTCAAAGCCACAACGGCACCTGAAAAAAAAGTGACGTAGGACCATTTTCCTCACACTTACGACCAGGGGTGAAATCTACTTACCTTCCCTACTGATTCGGAAGTCCGCACTCTGCGCGTGTACATGTCACATGCGATTTTGGACTCTCTGCACATGCGCAAAGCCTTCTGTGCATGAGCAGAGAGTCAAAAACAGGAAGTAATGACATCCGGGCGGGTGGGCGGAGCTTTGCGCTGTCACCGCTACCAGTTCGCCAAACCATATTCCGCCGCCGCTACCAATTCGACCGAACTGGTAGCATTTCACCCCTGCTTACAACCCTTGCAACATTCCTGTGGTCAGGTGATCAAAACCCAGATGCTTGACCACAGGTTCATATTTATGATGGTTCCTGAGTCATGCAACCCCCTTTTTGCGACCTTCTAACTAACGGGGAAACCAGAGTCACTTAAGAACCGGGTTACTAAGATATCAGCTGTGCAGTGGGTTCCCATAACAACGGTGGCAAGAAAGCTCATTTAACAAACATCTCGCTTAACCAGAGAAACGTTGGGCTCAGTTGTGGCCGTAAGTCGAGGACTACCTGCATTTATAGGGTTGGCATCAGCTATCTGAGGAGCTGCTTCTCTTGGATTAGATCAACCCACTCTTATTAGATCTGGCAGAGAAGCCGGGCTGCGGGGACCATCTGTCAGGGAATTGCATTTCGTGGGTCCCAGCGCCCGCCGTGTGAAACCTCTCCCCCCCAAATTCGGTTAACCCCCATCCTTCTTCACGTCCCGGAATTCTCTCAAGGCTCCCACAAACCGTGTTTAGACGATTCCACTAGCGAGGTGGCTATTAAACGGCTGGCTGGGGAATTCTGGGAGTTGAAGTCCGCAAGTTTTAAAGTCGCCATGTTTGGAGAGCCCCCGGTCTAGAACGACCGCAGAGCTGTCTCTCAATGCTGGCTGGGGAATTCTGGGAGTTGAAGTCCGCAAGTTTTAAAGTCGCCATGTTTGGAGAGCCCCAGATAGAGGATATGAAGCTACACTGGCCTGATCTGGTTTAAGGCCACTTCCTGTGGTCCTTCCCAAATCTGATTAACATCCCCAATCTTATTTCCATTAATGACTCTAATTAAGTGCTTATCTCCTTCTAAAATTTAAAAAAAAAATCCCATCAACAGTCTTTTCTTTTGGGTGATAACAACCTCTTTGGTACACAAATATTTCTTAATTATCTTGTTCGCTATCATTTGAGTGGTAAATCATCTCTCTTTCCTTGCTCGTTACTACCAGCGATCCTGGAGTCTTTTCATTTTATGGAAAAGGACCAAAAAAAAGAGAAAAGGCCCCAATTTTTTTTTCTTTATGTCAATCAAAACATATGTTCAGGCCTGAAAGGAAGCTGAGTATCAACACATCCATAGGGAGAACTAAAATGCAGCTGTTTAATTGTTTAAAAGGACTTTATTTACTACGAATTACAGCAATTAAACTTTTGTCTCTGACTGTTATCGTAACTTATTCTTCCTCTCCAGTAGCTCCAGAACAACTATTTACAGCAAGCTTGATTTTATACAGGTGGTCGTAGACTTACAATGGAGCCCAAGCTTTCAATTACTAGACAGTCGTTAAGTGAGTTTTGCACCATTTGCCACTATTCTTGCCACCGTCGTTAAATGAATCACGGCCACTGTTTACTGAGTAATGTGGTTGAGAAGCGAATCTGGATCGTCCATTGTTGTGACCCAGGCCCAAGTAGGTAGCAATCGACGCAAACAGTTCCAAAACAGACTTTATTAAAACAGCTGAGAATTGACCTCATTTTCAGCGTCGTCCAAACTAAATTAACACAAATTCTTCAGTCTAATCACCAACCTTGGTATAATTAGGCAAACTGCCAAAGGCTTCTCTTGGCAAAAGTTCAAAAGTAGGGTTGCACGCTTTGGGCACTCAGTCTAGGAAAAGGTTAGCCATCACTGGCCTAGGGTGTGGTTTTTTTTTAAAAAAGAACCAATCCCCTTTACCAGAGGGAGCCCCCTTGTGGAGTACTGTGAAGCCGTCACCATGGCAACTCCACTGTGCTGTACAGTAGAAGCCATTTTTAAGGCACAACAGGCTGTATCTTAACAGAACTTGAATCCGAAATGCACACTACTGCTGTCAAAAGTATTGTGATTTGACACTATACCCTGTTTCCCTGAAAATAAGGCATCCCCTGACCGGGGATGCCTTACCGGGCTGTTGAGCGCATGAGTTAAAGTAAGCCTCCCCCCAAAAAATAAGCCCTCCCCAAAAATATTTAAATGCAGAGCTGGAAATCAGGTAAGACGGCAAGAGGAGCCCCATCTTGCTCCACGTGCTTCAAAATAAGACCTCCCCCAAAATAAGGCCAAGCACTTATTTCGTGGTTCAAAAAAAATATAAGACAGGGTCTTATTTTTGGGGAAACATGGTAGATATAATTCATTCCTTTTCATTTCAGCGGCCCAGGCGTTCCAGAGTTATGCTGCAACACACACACACACACACACATACACAAACACACTCACTCACACACCCTGAGGAGCGTTAGGGGTGTCTTACCCCACAGTATTTTTTCTCCAGAGAGTAAGTCATCTGTGTACCAAGTTTGGTTGAAATTGCTCGAGGTGTTCCAGAGTTATGCTGGAACATACACCAATAGATAGATGATATAAATAGATAGATAGATAGATAGATAGATAGATAGATAGATAGATAGATGATAGATAGATAGATAGATAGATAGATAGATAGATAGATAGATAGATAGATAGATAGATAGATAGATAGATAGATAGATAGATGATGCAGAGAATGGATTGGGAAAAAAGTGAAAATTGATCCCGTAGTTCTTCCCCATTATTTTTTTTTCTGATCCTACTTCCTCTTAACCATCAAATGTATGCAAAAAAATTAAAATCTCCCACTCCCCACCCTTTCCAACCCGTGATAGAAAACCAGCCCACTCCTGCAGTGGTCCAATCGAACGATACAATTAACCATGTTCTTTTTTTTGCCCGACAAAATTAGCTACTTAACATTTGCAAGTCAGCGGCATGACAAATATTCCGTATCTCTCTCTCTCTCTCTCTCTCTCTGAAGAGTGTGAGGGAGGTAAAAAAAGGAAACACGTGACTTTCTGTCACAATGCAAGACGAGAAAAAAGATGGCAAGAGAATGCAGTTAAGTCCTTGGCTTACGACCGTTCACTTAGTAGTTACAACAGGGTTGGAAAGGGCAGGACTAGAACTCACCGTCTCCTGGTGATTGGCCCAAAGTCACCCAGCCAGCTTTCACGCCTAAGGGCAGAATTAGAACTCACCGTCTTCTTGTGATTGGCCCAAAGCCACCCAGCCAGCTTCTATTCATTGCCCATCCACCTCAAACTCAGAGCTGTTTCTTGCAATACAGGCCACAACACAATTTAAGGGGATCTACCTCACCATCTAAAACAGCACTGTCTACTCTCACTTCCTGGTTTGGGGTCCTTTTCTCTTTTTTAAAATTTTTTTTAGTTGGCAAGTTTGCCTCTTTACCAAATCTGAGCCATTTCTGGAAGGCAGGAATCGTGGGACAAAAATATGGAATATCGTGACATCTCCGAATCCTTTTCTCAGTGGGTGCACCTCCCATTGTGCGCGATGGAACAAAAGTTCAGTTTTAGTTTCGGTAATATTAATAAGGAGATCCCGGGGCTTTCCCAAGCAAAAACCCCTAGCCTACTAAATCTACCCCGCGTGCGAATGCTGCTCTATTTTGATCGCCATTAAATCACCTAGCATGAGACTTCCCTGCCCGGCAACTCTTAAAAGACTCATTGCTAATTATAAGAACGCATCAGACCATTTAGTCCAGAATGCATCCCACCGACCGGCAGCTCAATGAAATCAGGGGAAGTAATTAGTGAGATCAATTAATAGCAATAATAATCCAGCAACATGAGAAATCCATTTAAAGCTTGCAAGACGACTTCCTCCCGGAGAAAGGATATTGAGAAAGTGGCTTTAACAGAGGACGATTGGGAGCTCATGCTGTTAACGATGATGATACTATAAATCTATTCGAATGAGCAACTCTTTATTATTGGCAATGATTCATTCTTCCGGAGGAAACCCATCTCGATCGCACTTTCCCTTAGTAGTTTGGTCTCTTGGAAAGCAACCACGGATATTGCATCAGTCCAGGTTTGACTGTTTCGTGAATGAAAAATGAGCTTTGGTTCCTTGCTGGTGCATAGTTCATCATTATTATTTTTATAAATAAGTCAAGGGGGCAAACATACCTAATACTCCTTCCTCCTCCTCCTCCTCCTCTTTTTCTCACAACAACTGTGAAGTGGGTTGGACTGAGAGAGAAGGATTGACTCAAAGTCACCCACATGGCTCTCATGCAGAAGGCAGGACTAGAATTCACTGTCCCCTGGTGATTGGTCCAAAAGTCACCTAAGGCAGGACTAGAACTCCCTGTGTCCAAGAGATTGGCCCAAAGTCACCCAACCAGGTTTTCATGCCTAAGGCGGGACTAGAATTCACTGTCCACTGGTGATTGGCCCAAAGTCACCCAAGGCAGGACTAGAACTCCCTGTGATCTGGAGATTGGCCCAAAGTCATCCAACCAGGTTTCATGCCTAAGGTGGGACTAGAATTCACTGTCCCCTGGTGATTGGCCCAAAGTCACCCAAGGCAGGACTAGAACTCCCTGTGTCCAAGAGATTGGCCCAAAGTCACCCAACCAGGTTTCATGCCTGAGGCGGGACTAGAATTCACTGTCCCCTGGTGATTGCCCAAAGTCACCCAAGGCAGGACTAGAACTCCCTGTGTCCAAGAGATTGGCCCAAAGTCACCCAACCAGGTTTCATGCCTAAGGCGGGACTAGAATTCACTGTCCCCTGGTGATTGGCCCAAAGTCAACCAAGGCAGGACTAGAACTCCCTGTGTGCCGGAGATTGGCCCAAAGTCATCCAACCATGTTTCATGCCTAAGGCGGGACTAGAATTCACTGTCCCCTAGCGATTGGCCCAAAGTCACCCAAGGCAGGACTAGAACTCCCTGTGTCCAAGAGACTGGCCCAAAGTCACCCAACCAGGTTTCATGCCTAAGGCGGGACTAGAATTCACTGTCCCCTGGTGATTGGCCCCAAAGTCACCCAAGGCAGGACTAGAACTCCCTGTGATCTGGAGATTGGCCAAAGTCATCCAACCATGTTTCATGCCTAAGGCGGGACTAGAATTCACTGTCCCCTGGTGATTGGCCCAAAGTCAGCCAGCCAGATTTCGTATGCCTAAAGCAGGACTAGAACTCACAGCTTTGTTCCAAAGTCACCCAGGAAGCTTTTATGGGCTAAGAAGGGCCTAGAAATCACAAGTCTCCAGGTCTCTAGCCTGGTACCGTCAACCCCTAAGCAAAAGAAAAAAAAGATTTGTGGGCAATTGTGACATATACAGGAGTTCAAAAGGCCTTATGTGCCCCAAAAAACCCCCAAGAGAATCTTTTCCAAATGCTTGGTATGTTTTTCCCCCTCTCCCAGACAAAGATAATTCAGGTTGGGTTGCAGACAGGACATGGGTGAGGCCTGGTTTCTGTTTGGAGGGGCGCGCGCACACACAAAACACAAAGAATACGCACAACTTCAAGCCTGTTCAGAACTGCAGCTTTCTCTCACACCTCCACCGGGAGTTGTATTTCTAGCCGAACTTGTTCTAACAAACCCTCTTCTCCTCTTTTCTTTTCTTTTTTTTCCCCCAGAAACCACAGAGGGCATTGCCTAATCTCCATCATCTCATTTTCAAGAAGATGCTCGGAGATGCTCATCCTCCGATAAGCAGAAGGCAGGAGAAGGGTCTCTTTGCCGCCCTCCCCTCCATTATCGGAATATTTTCCTGGGAAACAGGCCTCCAGGGATGCAACTTCTGTTCCATGGGTTGATGGTTCCTCCCTGTCGGAAAATTCCTCCTTATTTCCAAATTGAATCTCTCCTTGATCAGTTTCCATCCATTGTTCTTGCCTGGCCTTCGGGTGCTTTGGAGAATAGCTTGACCCCCTTCCTCCTCTCTGGGGCAGCCCCTCAAATATTGGAAGATGCTCTCCTGTCTCCCCGGGTCCTTCTCTTCTCTCCCTAGACTAGCCAGGCCCAGTTCCTGCAACCGTTCATCGCATGTTTGCTTTGCTTTGGGATGGACTTCCTTTAAAAGCAGCAGATAACGGAATGAACAGAGTTGGAAGGGAACTTTTGAGGTCATCTAGTCCTCCTCAAGCATTAGACCCTGTACCGTTTGAGACAAGTGGCTGTCCAATCTCTTGTTAAAAGCCTCTAGGGATGGAGCATGCACAACTCCTGGTGGTAAGTCGTTCCAACCGATTAATTGTTCTAACTGTCAGGAAATTCCTCCTTAGTTCTAAGTTGCTTCTCTCCTTGATGAGTTTCCACCCGTTGCTTCTTGTCCTGCCCTCAGGGGCTTTGGAGAATAGCTTGACTCCCTCTTCTTTGGGGCAGCCCCTGAGATATTGGAAGACTGCTATCATGTCTCTCCTAGTCCTTCTTTTCATTAGAGTCAGCTTTATAGGGTGGGTATTATACAGGTAGTCCTTGACTTATGACCAAAATTAAAAACCAGAGTTCCACGATCGTGCCTTATTTTTAGGACCCATTTTTGCATCAGTTGCTAAGCACATCAGTTGTTAAGCCAATGATGTGGTCCTTACGGGTTTCCTGCTTAGGCAGGAGGGCTGGACTAGATGACCCACAAGGTCCCCTTCCGACTCTATTAATCTGTAAATTAAGGGAATCCAGTTCTCCCGTTGACTCTGATCGCCGGAAGGTTGGTTGGGAAGGTCACAGACGGTGAAGCCGTGACCCTGGGACACCGTAAATACCATAAAAATACACGCTGTCTGTCAGGCAGATGAATGTTTCGCCGAGCGACCAAAGGGATGCTGCGACCGTCATAAGCGCGAGGACCAGTCGTAAGTCACTTACTTCCGAGCGGCTGTGACTTCGAACGGTTGCTAAAAGAAGGGCTGTAAGTTGAAGGCGACCTGTATGTTCGTTAAGCCGTTTAGAGTGGCCGCTGGGTGAGACGGACGGCATATAATGAATTAATAAATACGTTTTAGCCGATCTTTCTGATTTCGGAACACATGGAATCGTTTTGTTGTTTTTTTTCTCCGAAAGGCAGGCAACTCTTGGGAAATTCCGGTCGATAAAAAGTTAAATGAGGACACTTCTTGATACAAAGAGAGTGTATGGAAAAGCCCTTCTCAAAGGTGCTTTTTCAACAGGCAACTGGAATATTTTATTTTCTGGAGGAAGAAAAGAAGGGGGGGGGGGGGAGAGAAAAGAAATAGTCTAGCTGCCTTTTGAAAAAGCACCTTTGAGACAACAATGACCTGGATCAGCGGTCACCAACTGGTGATCCGTGGACCACTGCTGGTCTGCGAGAAAATGTTGGTGGTCCGCAGAAAAATTATTTGCACTTTTTATGTTGCACTAAATCAGGGGGTCCTCAAACTACGGCCCTGGGATGGATATGTGCAATGAACGTTTTGTGTTGCTGCAGAGAGTCTCCCCCTTCGGGGTCTTCTTGTGGGGGGCAAAGGGAGGGCAGAAATTCTGACTTGGGGTCTGCTTCGGCCTCCTGGTGTGGGGCTTTGGGCGAAGGCTGGAGGGAAGTGGAAGCGAAGAGCCGGAGGGCCTCGTTCCAGTGGGACGGCATCATGGCCTGGAACTGGCTGACCATCTCAGCCCGCTGAGCCTCCAGGTGCCTTGCACTCCCGCAGGTCTTCCCTCTGCTTGGAAAGCCTATGCTCCTAGTCCTCAGTGAGGTGCTTCTGCTGAGCCTCCTTCTCGGCCAGATCCAATTTGAACTGAGCTGTTTTGCCAACTTTTTCTCATGGTGGCTGCTTAGCTCCAACAACTGCTTCCTGTCGGGGCCCTAAAGAGCAGGAGAGGAGTGGGTGGGAAGGCGAGTAGAGGCTGGCGAGGTGCCTCTTGACGTGAGTGAACTGAGTTGGCCACGCCACCCAGTCACATAACCACCCAGCCACGCCCACCCAGCCGGTCATTAGTCAAAGATCATATTAATGGTCTGCGGGATTTAAAATTATGAATTTAGTGGTCCCTGAGGTCCGAAAGGTTGGGGACCCCTGACCTGGATGACGGAGATCTCCACAGACAAAAAAAAAAAAATGGCCCTTCGTACTCACTTCGCTAGACATTGTACAGGTAGTCCTTGACTAACAACCACGAAAATTTCTGCCGCCAAGGGAAACGTTGCTTTAAGTGAGTTTTGCCCCATTTTATGCCTTTTCTTGCCACAGTTGTTAAGTGAACCACTGCAGTTATATTGAGCTATTAGTAACCCAGTTGTTCTTCTCCAGTGAGTCCCTGGAGAAGAGCCCAATGCTGGGAACGATGGAGGGCAAAAGAAGAAGAAGGGACGGCAGAGGAGGAGGTGGCCGGATGGAGTCACGGAAGCAGTCGGCGGGAGCTTAAATGGACTCCGGAGGATGGTGGAGGATAGGAAGGCCTGGAGGAACATTGTCCAGGGGGTCGTGATGGGTCGGACATGACTTCGCAACTAACAACAACAGCAACAACCCGGTTGTTAAGTGAATCTGGCTTGTAAGATGGTCGCAAAAAGGGGAATCGCATGACAGCAGGACAAGGCAACTGTCATCAATACGAGTCCACTGCCAACCGTCTGAATTCTGATCAGGGGATGCTGCAACGGCTGTCAGTGTGAAAAACGGGTCCGGAGTCTCTTTTTGCAGTGTCTTTGTAACTTTGCACAGTCGTTAATCGAGCTGTTATAAATCGAGGACTACCTGTAATAAATCTCAATCCCTAGGAATGTAACCCTGCATTGGCTGAAGAGCAGTAAGTCCACAGGCCCAAGATATTTTTATCACCAGTTTGAGTTCTTAAAACCATCCAGAGATTCCCTTTATAAAAAATAGATGGGATAGGCCAGGAGTCAGCAATCTACAGCTCTGGAGCCGCATGTGGCTCTTTCACCCCTCTGATGCGGCTCCCTGTCACTCAAAATATGCGTCACAATCGCCAATGTGCGACCGCCGCCGGCACGCGATTTACTGAGATTTTTGGCCCCCCGGTAGGCCAACCATGGATAAATCCAAGAAAAGGAAAGTTTCAGAAGAAAACAGAGCATTTAATTCGACTACCTAGGCTAGTTTTGTGGCCGCTCAGGAAATAAGTCAGGCACGGGGAAGGGTTTTGTGGCTCCGGTGTTTTCTTTTCTGTGGGAAACGGGTCCAAATGGCTCTTTGGAGTGTTTAAGGTTGCCGACCCCTGGCGATAGGTTTTCCATCTTCTGTTCTTCCTGCCCAAACGGGGCATAATTTGAGCACGTTCGTGCCGCGCACGCTACTCCTCGGGCAGGGCTAATCGAGGGAAAAACAACAACAGCGAGGAATTCTGCCCCCCAGGATTTTACAGTCTTAAATTTCAATTTAAAAAAAAAAAAAAAAAGGGATGGCGCGTGGGTGGATGGACTAGAAAAAAAAAATAATCTTCTCTAGGTAACAGGAAAGAACGTGTCTTTAGTTCGGTTACATGGCTGGACTGATTTTTCTTTTTCTTCTCCCCCCCCCACCCTCCCCAGCCTGATTGCGTGCGTTGTATTCAATTAAAAAAAAGTTCAAGCAAAACTTTAGGAACAAAAGCGCATCACACACCACTCAGGTATTCAAGGAGAGCGAGCTGCGGGGCACAGAAAAGGCATTTAAAGTACTCGGAGAATTTTGAGTGCTGGGGGGGCAAATAATCTAATTATTGCCCTAGCTCCATGCTGTTCTGTGCATGTCTATTCAAGACCGGATTTTTATGGATTAGTTATTTATTAGTTTAACGCTCTTTAAGCACCTTACTGTACACCGGCAACCACAGCAGGGACAAAGGCCCAGCTTCCTGCTTAACGCAGCCTTGACCAACCCTCTCCAGATCGGCGGACTTCAACTCCCAGGGTTCCCTCGCCAGCAAACGTTTGAATCTTGAATTCTGAAAGTTGAGGTTCATCCATTTAGACAGGGTCAGATGGCGAGCGACTCTTCTATACTTTGGGTCTAGCGATCGCGATACCCATTTGGACATATACCGCTTCACAACGCTTTTGCAGCCCCTCTCTAAGCGGTTTTACAGAGTCAGCCTCTTGCACCCAACCGTCTGGGTCCTCATTTGACTGACATCGGAAGGACGGAAGGCTGAGTCAATCTTGAGCTGGTCAGGATTGAACTCCTGGCTGTGGGAGAGTAGGGCCTGCAATGCTGCGTTCTAACCACTGGGAGGGAGGGAGGAAGGAAGGAAGGAAGGGAGGAAGGAAGGCTGAGTCAACCTTGAGCCAGTCAGGATCGAACTCCTGGCTGTGGGCAGAGTCAACCTGCAATGCTGCATTCTAACCACTGGGAAAGGAAGGAAGGAAGGAAGGAAGGAAGGAAGGAAGGAAGGAAGGAAGGAAGGAAGGAAGGAAGGAAGGAAGGAAGGAAGGAAGGAAGGCTGAGTCAACCTTGAGCCAGTCAGGATCGAACTCCTAGTTGTGGCAGAGTCAACCTGCAATGCTGCATTTTAAGCACTGGGAAGGAAGGAAGGAAGGAAGGAAGGAAGGAAGGAAGGAAGGAAGGAAGGAAGGAAAATAGCAATAGTACTTTAGATTTATATACCGCTTCACAGTGCTTTCCAGCCCTCTCTAAGCAGTTTACAGAATCAGCCTATTGCCCCCAACAATCTGGGTCCTCATTTTACCGACCTTGGAAGGACGGAAGCCTGAGTCAACTTTGAGCCTGTCAGGATCGAACTGCCGGCAGCGGGCAGAGTTAGCCTGCAATGCTGCATTCTAACCACGGCGCATGGCTGGCTCAGGCATTCCGGGAGCTGAAGTCCACAAGTCCTTAAAAGGGCCATCGTTCCCCCACTCCTGTTCTATGCACGCATACCCTGCTGGGGTGGGAAGAGGGAGGGGGGGGGGGCTCCATGCCAGGTAAGCAACGTTTGAGAAGACAGACGGGCGCAAAGAAACCCCGGGCCACCGGTGAAAGATGGCTGCAAGACACACAAAAATTCATCAGCTGTTTTCAGGAGAGGAGAATTAAGCAGAGACAAACGTCTGGAATCGCTGTTTGACTCATCCTGTGCAATCAGCACCTCTTCGCCCAAGGCCCTGCGCCAGGACAGGAGATATCATAGCTCCCGGTTTGTGCAAAATTCTCTGCCCTTCTCCTGCGTTCAGTGAATAAGTGTCTCCAGCATCATAAACGTTACACAGACAGGCACGCAAACACACAGAAACACGCTTGGAGGAGTTCGGCTAAGCGAGGGCCATTTCCACAGCAACGGAAAATCCGAGACCTTGTTTCAAGGGTGAGCGGCTGAAGATGAGAATTTCCTGCTTTAGGAAAACACGGACATCTATCAGAAAACTAGCAATATATACAGCAATAGCACTTAGACTTATATACCGCTTCACGGTGCTTTACAACCCCCTCTAAATAGTTTACCGAGTCAGCCTCTTGCCCCCCAACAATCTGGGTCCTCATTTTGCCGACCTCGGAAGGATGGAAGGCTGAGTCAACCTTGAGCCAAGTCAAGATCGAACTGCTGGCAATGGGCAGTGTTAGCCTGCAATACTGCAAGAAGGAAGGAAGGAAGGAAGGAAGGAAGGAAGGAAGGAAGGAAGGAAGGAAGGAAGGAAGGAAGGAAGGAAGGAAGGAAGGAAGGAAGGAAGGAAGGAAGGACAATAACACAGACTTATTTACCGTTTCACAGTGCCTTACAGCCCTCTCTAAGCGGTTTACAGAGTCAGCCTCTTGCCCCCCAACAATCTGGGTCCTCAGAGGGATGGAAGTCTGAGTCAGCCTTGAGTGATCAGGATTGAACTGCTGGCTGTGGGCAGTTAGCCTGAAATACTGCATTCTAACAGACAGGGAAGGAAGGAAGGAAGGAAGGAAGAAGGAAGGAAGGAAGGAAGGAAGGAAAGGAAGGAAGGAAGGAAGGAAGGAATAGCAATAGCACTGAGACTTATCTACCGCTTCATGGCGCTTTTACAGCCCCCTCTAAGCGGTTTACAGAGTCAGCCTCTTGCCCCCCAAATATCTGGGTCCTCATTTAC
>CM075975.1:7256985-7259485 GCA_038048745.1 Coluber constrictor foxii
TTTCTCTCTCCCTCCTTCCTTCCTTCTTTTTTCTTTTCTTTTTTAAAAATTCATTTCATCTTTCTGGCTTCAAAGACTTCATTAAGCATCGCAACCACCTCTCCACGGGAACGAGAGAGAGAGAGAGACACACACACACACACACACAAAAGGCAACACACACAAACTGCTTCCCGATTTTTCAGCCAAAGCTTCCTGTCCTGCAGCGAGTATCACATTCGGCCAAGTCCTGGCGCTCTTTCAAAATTCTCGCAGATGAACTAACTTGCTGTGGGGGGTCATCTCTTTCCATGGTTAAGAGCTTCCTGGAGACCCAAATGTGCCGCATAATAAATATCTGGGATTCTGAAGTATGGTGACTAGCATCTCACAGATGCGGTGAGCAGAAACAGCCTTGAGTATCTACAGGACATGAGTTTAGAGGAGGGCTGTGGCAGCCGAGGAAACTCGTCCATGGAATTGGGGAAATTCGGACTAACAGCACTCTATAAAGTCTTAGTAAGACCACACCTAGAATCCTGCATCCAGTTTTCGTGACCACACTATAAAAAAACAGAGGTTGAGACTCTAGAAAGAGTGCAGAGATGAGCAACCAGGATGAGTAAGGGACTGGAGGCTAAAACATACGATGAACATTTGCAGGAACTGGGCCTGGCTAGTCTAGGGAAGAGAAGAACCAGGGGAGACAGGAGAGCATCTTCCAATATTTGAGGGGCTGCCCCCAGAGAGGAGGAAGGGGGTCAAGCTATTCTCCAAAGCACCTGAAGACCAGATAAGGAACAATGGATGGAAACTGACCAAGGAGAGATTCAACCTGGAAATAAGGAGGAATTTTCTGACAGTGAGAACAATCAACCCATGGAACAGAAGTTGCCTTTGGAAGTTGTGGGAGGTCCTTCCTTCCTTCCTTCCTTCCCTTCCTTCCTTCCTTCCTTCCTTCCTTCCTTCCTTCCTTCCTTCCTCTCTTCCTCCTCTCCCTTGCTTCTCCTTCCTTCCTTGTCCTCCTTCCTCTTTCCCCCTTCCTCCCTTCTCCCTCTTCCTTGTCCTTCTTTCCTTCTCCTCCTCTTCCCCCTTGCTATTCCTTCTCCTTCCTTCCTTCTTCTCTTCCTCTTCCCCCTTGCTTCTTCCTTCCTTGTCCTCCTTTCCTTCTCCTCCTCTCCCTTGTTCCTTCCTTCCTTCCTTCCTTCCTTCCTTCCTTCCTTCCTTCCTTCCTTCCTTCCTTCTTCTTATTCCTTCCTTCTCCTCTTCCTCTTCCCTTGCTTCTCCTTCCTTCCTTGTCCTCCTTTCCTTCCTCTCTTCCTCCTCCCCCTTGCTACTCCTTCTCCTTCCTTCCTTCCTTCCTTCCCTTTCCTTCTCCACATGCAGTGTAAACTCCGCATGAATAGGCTCTGAGGCTTTGCTTTTGATTCCCCCCATCAAACCCTGGATGTTTTAAAATATTTTCTTCAGAATTTTACAGAGAGGCATGCATTATGAACGCCTTGCAGAGTGTGCTGGGTTCAAATTTTTCTTTTTATTTTTCTTTTGCTGTTGTTTCTCTCCTCTCCTCTCCTCTCCTCCCCTCCCATTTGGGTTGTTTAGCAACCCCACTAGCCTGCAAGCTATGCAACCCTCCAGCTTGCTTGTGGGGCTGCCCAAGGACTGACAAGGGCCATCCCCATAGACAACAATCTCGTCTGAAAAGCTCCCTTGCTACTTCCTTGTTCTGTTTGACTTGCAAACTGGTCATAAAATGAGCACGCTATGCCTTTGAGGTCCCACGGAGGAGGGACCTTTCCTTCTGTAGAAGCTCCCGTGTTGTTTTGTTTGAAAAAGCTCCATTTTTAAAAAAATCGTATTTTCACACGTTTGTTTAGTTTTTTTTCTGAAGAAATTCTGTGAAGGAAAATACTGGGATCGTCTTTCTACTTTCTGCAAATTCCATTTCTAAAATGTCTTGGCAATTTCTTTTCTTTCTTTCTTTTTTTTTTAAATTTTTTAAAAAACACACTTTATTGAAGTTAAAAGATAAAAACTGTACAAAGTAGCCATAACCATAAAATTACACAAGACAATACAAATCGCAACATACAAACTAAATATGTATACATCTTTATAGGAAAATATTAGGATCGCCCTTTCTACCTTCTGCAAATTCCATTTCTAAAACGTCTTGGCAATTTCTTTTCAAATGTTTGTACTCTCTCCCAGCCCCCTCTGCCCGGATTTGAAATATTTATACCTGGCTTTTCAACCACAAAGATTCCCAGAGCAATGTACTGATTAATAATAATAATAATAATA
The DNA here is from genome assembly GCA_038048745.1 of Coluber constrictor foxii. Taxonomy (NCBI): domain Eukaryota; kingdom Metazoa; phylum Chordata; class Lepidosauria; order Squamata; family Colubridae; genus Coluber; species Coluber constrictor. The sequence goes on from CM075975.1 coordinate 7,259,269, forward strand.
GGCCAGACCCTGGTGTCTAAAATCCAGAGACACCTTGCATGACAAAGGAAATCAACAAACTCAAGTCACCGATTTGAAAGTCCCAAAAAATTCTTACTTGGACCGGTGGGGATTGGTAACAGAAAGCATCACCGGCTATTTCCAGGCAGAAATGTTTAGATTTTCTCTCTCCCTCCCTCATTTGAAATTAATATCTCAAGCTACTTAAAAAGACAAA
>CM075975.1:7264485-7525604 GCA_038048745.1 Coluber constrictor foxii
AAGACGATCACATGACCACGGGACACTGTAACCGTCATAAATGTGAAGCGGTTGCCAAGTGCCTGAATTGTATCACGTGACCCTGGGGATGATGCAACGGTCGTAAGTGTGAAAAATCGACCTAAATCACTTTTTTTCCAGTGCCGTTGTAACTTCGAATGGTCAAAGCTTTTTTTCCAGCCTCTCAAACGGAGGTTTCAGAGGCTTTTTCCCCCCAGCCTTTCAAATGGAGGTTTCAGAGGCTTTTTTTCCAGCCTCTCAAGCGGATGTTTCAGAGGCTTTTTTTTCAGCCTCTCAAATGTAGGTTTCAGAGGCTTTTTTTCCCCAGCCTCTCAAACGGAGGTTTCAGAGGTTTTTTTTTCCTAGCCTCTCAAACGGAGGTTTCAGAGGCTTTTTTTCCAGCCTCTCAAATTGAGGTTTCAGAGGCTTTTTTTTCAGCCTCTCAAATGGAGGTTTAAGAGGCTTTTTTTTCCAGCCTCTCAAGCGGATGTTTCAGAGGCTTTTTTTTCAGCCTCTCAAATGTGGGTTTCAGAGGCTTTTTTTCCAGCCTCTCAAGCGGATGTTTCAGAGGCTTTTTTTTCAGCCTCTCAAATGTGGGTTTCAGAAGCTTTTTTTCCAGCCTCTCAAATGTAGGTTTCAGAGGCTTTTTTTCCAGCCTCTCAAATGGAGGTTTCAGAGGCTTTTTTTCCAGCCTCTCAAGCGGATGTTTCAGAGGCTTTTTTTTCAGCCTCTCAAATGTGGGTTTCAGAGGCTTTTTTTCCAGCCTCTCAAATGTAGGTTTCAGAGGCTTTTTTCCAGCCTCTCAAACAGAGGTTTCAGAGGCTTTTTTTCCAGCCTCTCAAATGTAGGTTTCAGAGGCTTTTTTCCCAGCCTCTCAAATGTAGGTTTCAGAGGCTTTTTTCCCAGCCTCTCAAATGTGGGTTTCAGAGGCTTTTTTTTAGCCTCTCAAATGGAGGTTTCAGAGGCTTTTTTTTTTGCCTTGCTCTAAGATCCCTGGGGGTGTGTGTGTGTAATATTTGGGGGTATTTTTAGGTAACCCTTGACTTTAAACCACTCATTTAGCACCATTCAAAGTTACAACACGACTGAAAAAAGGGACTTACAACCGGTCCTCATACTTATGACCACTGCAGCATTCCCGGTGTCATGTGAACAAAGCTTGGGTGCTTGGCAACTGGCATGTATTTACAAACTGTTGTAGCCTCCAGGTATCCTACGGATGTCATTTGCAACCTCCTTTCATCCAGCAAACTTCAAGGGGGAAGCCTGATTCGCTTAACAACCGCACGATTTCACTTAACAACCGCTGCGATCTTGCTGAAGAGCCGTGGGACAAAAGGTCCTAAAATCCGGCGTGATTCACTTAACCACCGCCCAGCTTACAAATGGAAACTGTGGTCCCAATTCTGGCCGTAAGCCGAGGACTATTTGTTGGCTTGGGCTGAAGCTCAAACATCGGAGAAAGTGCTACCTCCACACATACATACGCTCGCTTCGTGCAACTCTTCCAGTCTCCTGCCACACAACCCGTTTGTCCGGTTATTCCAAACCGTGATTCCAGTTATGTTTGTTTCCCTCTCTCTCTCTCTCTCTCTCTCAGCAGTATGTTTGTTCTGATCTGAATAAACAGCCGCTGAAGAATTAACTGAAGGAGATAAGGCTATTTAACTCTGACCAAAGCAGGCCACGGAGGAGGAAAAACTGCTTTCCTTCCAGTCGGTCTTGTAAACGAGGCTGGGGAGGGTGTGGAAATAACAGAATTAACAAGAGTTGGAAGGGATCTTGGAGGTCATCCAGTCCAGCCACCTGCTCAAGGCAGGAGGAGCTCTTATGCCGGTTCAGACAAAGGGCTGTCCAATCTCTTCAGAGTTGGAGCACAATCACAACTTCTGGAGGTCTTACTAGCCTTACTTGACTGGTAAGAGCCTTGGTGGCGCAGCAGACTAAGGTGCTGTTAAGTAGCACCAGCTGCCTGCAATTACTGCAAGTTCGAATCTCACCAGGCTCAAGGTTGACTCAACCTTCCATCCTTTCTAAGGTAGGTGAAATGAGGACCCAGTTTGTGGGGGCAATAAGCTGACTTTGTATAAATATACAAAAGTATGAAGGCTATTGCTTAACACATTGTAAGCCGCCCTGAGTCTTTGGAGAAGGGCGGCATATAAATTAAATTAAAATAATGATAATAATAATAATAATGATAATGATAATAATAATAATAATAATAATAATAATAATAATAATAATAAAAGGCAATCGACCAGCTAAACAATCTCAGGTTGGTCCCACCAATCATTAACCTCAAACTCACGATGGCGTGTAAGTTGATCGAGAAGCAAGGTGTTTTTTTTTTAAAAAAAGAAGACAAACATAAGTAGCTCTTGACTTACGACAGTTCATTTAGTGACCGTTCCAACGGCACTGGGGAAAAAAAAAAGTGGCTTAGCGCCATTTTTCACACTTATGTCGGTTGCAGCATTCCCTATGGTCGCACAATCAAAATTCAGACGCTTGGCAACCGGTTCCTACTTACGACGGTTTGACTGTTCCTGGGATCACGTGATCCGCTTTTGGTGACCTTCAGAGAAGTCAAGTCGATGGAGAAGACAGGTTCACCTAACAGGGGTGTGCGACTAACATCACAAATGCAGCAATTCACTTAACAGCAAGTGGCAAGAAAAGTCGTAAAATGAGGGGCAAACTCGCTTTAAATGAACGTTTTACTTAGCAATGTAAATTCTGGGCTCTGTTGTGGTTGTAACTCAAGTAATGTGATTTTCTTGCAAATCTCAGCAGCTCGCAAATAACCTTCTCTTGATCTGCTGGGGCTTTGTTGATAAGATTTATCTCCAATCTTTCCTTCAGGAGTTCTGGGTGGTGCTACCCAGGGTCCCTTCTTCCTATTGGCACGACAACAACAACCCTATAAGGTAGGCTAGTCTGAGAGAGAAGGATTAGTTCAAAGAATATCGAGGGAGCTCCTACGGCCAAGGGAGGACCGAAGCTTGCAAAGTCCAGAATTTACAGAAAACGTGCATCAAAACTATTTATATGCTGGGTAAGAAATCTGGATGTTGCAACCAATCTGAACAATGGCACACTGGGGAAGTTCAGACGGTTTGCAATGAATTGCTCAATTAAAGGAGGGAGGAACATCCGTGCGACTCTGCTCGAGAAAGATAGGATTAAAAGGACTTTGACCAAATACCTGAATTACACGTTGAAAGATCGAGGTTTTGAATAGAATAGAATAGAATTCTTTATTGGCCAAGTGTGATTGGACACGCAAGGAATTTGTCTTTGGTGCATATGCTCTCAGTGTACATAAGGAGAATAAAATACATTCAACAAGAATAAAAAGATAGAACACAGAATAGAATAGAATAGAATAGAATAGAATAGAATAGAATAGAATAGAATAGAATAGAATAGAATAGAATAGAATAGAATAGAATAGAATTTTTTATTAGCCAAGTGTGATTGGACACACAGGAATTTGTCTTGGTGCTTTATAGTCAAGGTTACTAATAAACTATCAAATTGTACTAGGAAACAAATAAAAACAATATAAGTTAAAAGATGCAAGCAACATAGTTATAATCATAAGTGGAAGAGATAGATACTAGTAAGGAAGAGAAGAATAGTAATACAGTCTTAGTGAATAGTTGGACAGTGTTGAGGGAATTATCTGTTTAGCGGAGTGATGGCGTTCAGGGAAAAACTGTCCTTGTGTCTAGTTATTCTGGTGTGCAGTGCTTTATAGCATCCTTTTGTGGGTAGGAGTTGAGACAGTTGATGTCCAGGATACGAGGGGTCTGTAGATATTTTCCCAGCCCTCTTTTTGACTCCTGCAGTATACAGGTCCTCCATGGAAGGCAGATTGGTAGCCCTAGTTTTTTCTGCAGTTGTAATGATCCACTCAAGTCTGGGTCTGTCTTGTTGGGTTGCAGAGCCAAACCAGACAGTTATGGAATGGATGCAATAAACAGAAACATGCATTTATCTCACGCGTCCCCTAAGCAGCTCATCGAGTCCTCCTCCCTGCGAGCGAGCAAACCACCGTTTCCCGGAGACACCTGAAGCAGGAAATCATCGTCAACTGAGGCGGTTAGTTAGAATATAGTCTTGTTGCGAGATTTTTGGTATAGATTGCTCTGTTTGGGGTTACCCTCAGCGACCATGGTAGGTTTTTCTTTTAACTCTTTGTGGATGGTCTTTTTTTATGTGTTATGAGCTGCCCAGCCTCACAAAGCAAGAGAGGCAGTTGCAGAAACTAATTCAACTGCTTTAAAAAGTTTAAAACTGACAAGAGGTTTTTTTTTTGGATCCAGATTGGTCTGGAAGTCCCTGAATGGCCCCCCCCTTTTTTTTTTTTGGAGGTTGATGGGAAGTTGTGGTTAATGACAGTTTGGGGGTTTGTTTTGCACCGGTGAAAGGAGACTGGGAGGAATTAATGAAAGAATTTGATTGTGCAAATGCATCAAAGCGTTCTTGCGAGATACAAGGGTGAGAGGTGTTTGTCCCAAGAAAGAAATCTGCACTATGGAGTCCTGGTTTGCTTCCTTGCCGACGTTTCGTTGCCCAACTAGCTAACATCATGAGTGCTAGAAGGGGTTTGCTCACTTCCACTCCCTTTTTTTGGCGCTGATGTTGTTACCAAGTTGGGTAATAAAACGTCTGTGGGGAAAACCACCAAGCTCAGAGAACCCCAAGGGCCTCAATAGTTCAAACCCTGAGCTACCTTCTTTTCTGTTGTGACTCCAGGGTTTTTCAAAATCTGGGCTGCTTTTAAAAGGCGTGGACTTCGACTCCCAGAATTCCCTAAGCCAGCAATGCTGGCTTGGGGAATTCTGGGAGTCGAAGTCCACGCCTTTTAAAAGCGGCCCAGATTTGGGGGGGGGGACCCAAACAAACCTGCTTTACACCAATGAAACAGGAAAAATGGGTTTCACCACACTGCTCTTCCACAAACACTGTGGTTTGGGTGGTTCTTTCTTTCTTTTTGGCAAGTCTGTCGAAATCTCCCATGAAACAGTTCCTCATCTGGAAAGGAGAAGGAGGAACTGGGCATGTCCAGTTTAATGAAAAAAAGGACTAGGGGAGACACGATAGCAGCCTTCCAATATCTCAGGGGCTGCCCCAAAGAAGAGGGAGTCAAGCTCTTCTCCAAAGCCCCTGAGGGCAGGACAAGAAGCCATGGGTGGAAACTCATCAAGGAGAGAAGCAACTTAGAACTAAGGAGAAACTTCCTGACAGTGAGAACAATTAATGAGAATTTCCTTAGTGAGAACAATTAATCAGCGGAACGACTTGCCACCAGAAGTTGTGAATGCTCCAACACTGGAAGTTTTTAAGAAGAGGTTGGTTTGGTCTGAAGTGGTGTAGGGTTTCCTGCCTAGGCAGGGGGTTGGACTAGAAGACCTCCAGGGTCCCTTCCAACTCTGTTATTCTAAGAAATGAAAAGAGGGGTGGGAGGAGACCCTTAAGAGCTGGCTCACTATTGCAGTCCTCTCGCCACTAATACTCAAACCTTAATTGAAGAAGTTTAAGTAGGTGAATATTTCTACAGAAAGATCAGGCAGAAGGCTCGCTTAAACCCAATTTCAGGATCCTTTCATTCATTCCTGTACCTGGGAGGCCAAGAAGGAACCAGGTGAGGCTGCTGGGCCCAGATTTTATCCGCTTGAAAGAAACTTGGGCGACCTTGCAGAAAAAGCCTCCCGTCTTATTACATCCGGCTTCCAAGAATTGTGTAGAAACACACACACGCACGAAAATGGCTCTTTTCTACGATTCCTGCATTCTCAAAGAAGCAATGGCTTGCTAAGGGAAAACAGGCGTTCTGAAGGAAGAGGGGATGGCGTTCCAGAATTGTTAACAGGGCCATGCCACCATTTTCAAATGAAAAGCCCAAGGATGGAATTTAACGTTAGATTTTTCCCCCCTCCATATGAAAGCAGAGACCTCATCCCGCCAACAAAAATGCATTTAGTCAAGGCGATAGTTTTCCCAGTTGCAATGGATGGCGGTGAAAGTTGGACCATAAGGAAGGCTGAGAAGGTTAAAGAACGGAGGCCTTTGAACTCTGGGGCTGGAGAAGACTCCTGCGAGTCCCTTGGACTGCAAGGCCATCCAACCGGTCAGTCCTAGAGGAGATCAACCCTGACCGCTCTTGAGAAGGCCAGATCCTGAAGAGGAAACTCAAATCCTTTGGCCACCTAAGGAGAAGGAAGGACTCCCTGGAGAAGAGCCCAATGCTGGGAACGATGGAAGGGAAAAGGAGAAGAAGGGGACGGCAGAGAACGAGGTGGCTGGATGGAGTCACGGAAGCAGTTGGCGTGAGCTTAAATGGACTCCGGAGGATGATACGGGACAGGAAGGCCTGCAGGAACGTTGTCCAGAGGGTCGCGATGGGTCGGACACGACTTCGCGACTAACGACAACGACAATGAAAGCACATCAAGTATATTTGATAAGTGCCGTCCATCACTTTCCTAGCCACTACTTTAAGATAAGCTGTTTATTTTTCCAAAGGGAGAAAAACAAGAGGACTAAGCCCCACCTGACAACCCCGACCTCTCTCAGCCTTGGATTCAAATCCTGGTTCCAGGCCAGACTGGTTGAGGAAATGTTTGCTTAGAATTTAGCTCCCTCTGCTGCTAACTGCCATGCCTACTTCCAAGACGACGGTGGAGCCACAGGATGGTCTGGTCCAAATGAGGATGCCCCATCCCTTCTATCTTCTGATCTGAACTTCCCTGGCTAAGTTAAATGAATCGCGCGGTTATTAAATGAATCCGTCTCCCCCTCCCCCCTTTCAATTTGACGTTGTTCGTGGGAAGCGGGCTGGGAAGGTTTAGAGGCTGCAACCGTTGTCAACACAGGGAGTCCTCGACTTACAACCGCCATGGAGCTCAGAATGGATGTTGCCAAGTGAGAAACTTGCCTGATGAGTTTTGCCTCGGTGTGCAGACTTTCTTGCCTCTCGGTTGTAAAGGGAATCACCGCAATGGTTAAATTAGTCGCCCGGTTGTTAAGCGAGTCCGTCTTCCCCTTGTCAGTAGGTCGCAAAAAGGGGATCGCGTGACCCGTGGGGGACACGGCGACCGTCGTAAATCTGAACCGGTTGTCGAAGCATCTGAATGTAAATCATGTGGCCGTGAGGAGGCTGCCACGGTCGTTAAGTGTGAAAAACGGCTCTAAGCCACTTGTTTCAGTGCCATTGTAACTCCCAACGGTCACTGAATGAGCTGTTGTTAAGTGGAGTGCTAGAATCTGATTGGTCTTCCCTCCTGCCTATTTCTCGCTCCTTTTGATGCTTGAAAACAGGGGTGTCAAAACTCCAGGCCCGTAGGCCGGATCCGGCTCGGGATATGGCCAGATCCGGCCCGTGGGGCCATCCTGCACAGCTTCAAGCCTGGCTAGGTGGCTCAGGGGCTAAGACGCTGAGCTTGTCAGTCAGAAAGGTCAGCAGGTTGGCGGTTCGAATCCCTAGTCCAGATCTCCTGAGCGAGCAGGGGGTTGGACTGGATGACCTCCAAGGTCCCTTCCAGCTATGTTACTGTTAAACTAACTACCCAATGCAAAGAGGAAACATGCCAGCAGTTTGGTTAGTGGCATCAAGCTGACCACGGCCACCAAGCTGGATGTGCCCCCCCCAGCTGCCCCCCCACCCACCACGAGGTCAACCACAGCCTTGATTCCAGTGGTGAAATTCAATTTTTTTTACTACTGGTTCTGTGGGCGTGGCTTGGTAGGCGTGGCAGGGGAAGGATACTGCAAAATCCCCATTTCCTCCCCACTCCTGGGGGAAGGATACTGCAAAATCCCCATTTCCTCCCCACTCCTGGGGGAAGGATACTGCAAAATCCCCATTCCCTCCCCACTCCTGGGGAAAGGATACTGCAAAATCTCCATTCCCTCCCCACTCCTGGGGAAAGGATACTGCAAAATCCCCATTCCCTCCCCACTCCTGGGGAAAGGATACTGCAAAATCCCCATTCCCTCCCCACTCCTGGGGAAAGGATACTGCAAAATCTCCATTCCCTCCCCACTCCTGGGGAAAGGATACTGCAAAATCCCCATTTCCTCCCCACTCCTGGGGGAAAGGATACTGCAAAGTCCCCATTCCCACCCCACTCCTGGGGGAAGGATACTGCAAAATCCCCATTCCCACCCCACTCCTGGGGGAAGGATACTGCAAAATCCCCATTCCCTCCCCACTCCTGGGGGAAGGATACTGCAAAATCCCCATTCCCTCCCCACTCCTGGGGGGAAGGATACTGCAAAATCCCCATTCCCACCCCACTCCTGGGGGAAGGATACTGCAAAATCCCCATTCCCTCCCCACTCCTGGGGAAAGGATACTGCAAAATCCCCATTCCCACCCCATTCCTGGGGGAAGGGTACTGCAAAATCCCCATTTCCTCCCCACTCCTGGGGGAAAGGATACTGCAAAGTCCCCATTCCCTCCCCACTCCTGGGGCCAGCCGGAGGTGGTATTTGCCGGTTCTCTGAACTGCTGAAAATTTCCTCTACCGGTTCTCCCGAACCTGCTGGATCTCAGCCCTGATCCCTGATGCGGAAGTTTTGACACCCCCTGGTTTCAAACCTCTGCCAGGGCAAATGGAGGTGTTTGGGCTTCAAGGAGCCTTGGATCGAGGCGTTTTAATGCCGCTTTCTTTCCAACCGGCCTGGCACCTGCCCGGTCCCCATCATCCCCTGCCAGCCCAGGCCTGAGGCCTGGGAAAAGCCGTTCTGGGTGCAGGCTTGTCTGGAACCCTTACGATTTTGGCTCCAGTTCAGCTGTATGGGGCTCTTTGTTTGGATAATTGCAGGGTTTAGGAAAGAGAATCAGCGGTGGTGACTCATGGGGGCCATGCCTGTTTGGTTTTATTCTGCTCTGGAAAAAAAAAAAAGGATAGAAAAAAAAAAACCATCCCACATTCGGCTCGTAGCCGTGGAAATCTCCTGATTTCGTCGTGAAGGTTGAAGGTTGGGACGCTCGCACGAATCCCACCCCCTCTCCCCTCCCCAATTCTCTCACACGAAATTCTGCCTCCCCCCTCCCCACCCTCCCTAAATTTCCTGTTTATCGTTTCGCGGAGGTTTTGGCAACGGGATTGGAAACGGCCGCCGGCCTCTCTCGCCTTCCCGAATCCGAAATCAGATTCCGCTCTCTGGACGGAAAAGCCTGGGGTCACGTAGGTTTTTGGGTTCAGGTGTCGAAGCCAAAAGTCGGGGAGAAAAAGCAGAAAACAAGAGAGGGATGACGTGCGGCATGTGGGAAAGAGGGAGTCCTCAACTTATGACCGTCATAGTATACGAGGTAAGCAAACAGAGATTGCAATCTTGGTTGCGTGTCCGCCGTAGGCTAGGCAAAAAACCTTCCAGTGTCCAGCTTTGCCCTCCTCCCCCCTCCAGCCAAAGACTGTCTCACATGCAGAAACACCCCCGCCCCACACACACACTTTTCCTCCCTGGGGAGGTCCTGTGATCTCAAAACTCTTAAAACCAGGGGTGTTAAACTCAAGGTTTCCGGAGGCCAACCCGGGAAACAGCGAAGGGCCGGCCCGCGGTGCTACTGCCAGCGAAAATGGCGCTTGGGAGGGCAGCATGCGGGACCCCCCCTCCCCAAACTCCGTTTGCGCTGGCTAAGGGTTGCAAGAGGCTGTTGCACCTGAATATTTATTAATTGTTTATTTATTTATTAATTGCACTTTTATACTGCCCTTCTCCCGAAGGACTCAGAGCGGTATAAAAGAATATGGAGCTCGGGAACCCGTTTTCGCCAGCAGAGCGCTCAGCTCCCCCCCCCCCCAGACACGAGTAATGTCGAGCTGCCCCCCATCCCCCCCCATGAGATCAAAAACAACCCTTGATGCAGCTCTCAATAAAATTGGGTTTGACACCCCTGCTTTAAACGCTTCTGTGTGTTCAGTGCTGGAAGGACACAGCCATGTCCGTTCCCCCTGGTCTTGTATCACGGCCAACGATCAGCTCCGTCACAGGAGATTCCTTGCTTTTGGCAGTATGGGATTTCCAGGGCTGGAGATCCACAAGATCTCGTCCGTCTGCGAGCTTCTCAAATCGACAGCCTCACCGGCGAAGGGACAGAAAAATGCACGCTGGAATTGATCTGGAGAGAAAGAGGCTTTAGAGGGGTAGGTTTGACCGCACGGACCAAGCAGTCAGGCATATCGAAGAGAATCTATCATATTCCACCGGATTCCTTTCCTGGATTTAACCAGTACAGATAGTCCTCGACGTACAACAGTTCATTTACTGTCCATTCAAAGCTACAACGGCACCTGAAATTGAGCAGTGGGTCAAAAACAGGAAGTAATGATATCCGGGCGGGTGGGCGGAGCTTTGCGCTGTCGCCGCTACCAGTTCGCCAAACCATATTCCGCCGCCGCTACCAATTCGCCCGAACTGGTAGCATTTCACCCCTGCTTACAACCCTTGCAACATTCCTGTGGTCACGTGATCAAAAGCCAGATGCTTGACCACAGGTTCATCTTTATGACGGTTCCTGAGTCATGCAACCCCCTTTTTGCGACCTTCTAACTAACGGGGAAACCAGAGTCACTTAAGAACCGGGTTACTAAGATATCAGCTGTGCAGTGGGTTCCCATAACAACGGTGGCAAGAAAGCTCATTTAACAAACATCTTGCTTAACCAGAGAAACGTTGGGCTCAGTTGTGGCCGTAAGTCGAGGACTACCTGCATTTATAGGGTTGGCATCAGCTATCTGAGGAGCTGCTTCTCTTGGATTAGATCAACCCACTCTTATTAGATCTGGCAGAGAAGCCGGGCTGCGGGGACCATCTGTCAGGGAATTGCATTTGGTGGGTCCCAGCGCCCGCCGTGTGAAACCTCTCCCCCACAAATTCGGTTAACCCCCATCCTTCTTCACATCCCGGAATTATCTCAAGGCTCCCACAAACTGTGCTTAGACGATTCCACTAGCGAGGTGGCTATTAAACGGCTGGCTAGGGAATTCTGGGAGTTGAAGTCGGCAAGTTTTAAAGTCGCCATGTTTGGAGAGCCCCCGGTCTAGAATGACCGCAGAGCTGTCTTTCAATGCTGGCTGGGGAATTCTGGGAGTTGAAGTCCGCAAGTTTTAAAGTCGCCAAGTTTGGAGAGCCCCATATAGAGGATATGAAGCTACACTGGCCTGATCTGGTTTAAGGCCACTTCCTGTGGTCCTTCCCAAATCTGATTAACATCCCCAATATTATTTCCATTAATGACTCTAATTAAGTGCTTATCTCCTTCTAAAATTAAAAAAAAAATCCCATCAATAGTCTTTTCTTTTCAACCTCTTTGGTACACAAATATTTCTTAATTATCTTGTTCGCTATCATTTGAGCGGTCAATCGTATCTCTTTCCTTGCTCGTTACTACCAGCGATCCTAAAGTCTTTTCATTTTATGGAAAAGAACCAAAAAAGAAAAAAGAAAAAAAAAGAAAAGGCCCCCATTTTTTTTTCTTTATGTCAATCAAAACATATGTTCAGGCCTGAAAGGAAGCTGAGTATCAACACATCCATAGGGAGAACTAAAATGCAGCTGTTTAATTGTTTAAAATGACTTTATTTACTACGAATTACAGCAATTAAACTTTTGTCTCTGACTGTTATCGTAACTTATTCTTCCTCTCCAGTAGCTCCAGAACAACTATTTACAGCAAGCTTGATTTTATACAGGTGGTCGTAGACTTACAATGGAGCCCAAGCTTTCAATTACTAGAAAGTCGTTAAGTGAGTTTTGCACCATTTGCCACTATTCTTGCCACCGTCGTTAAATGAATCACGGCCACTGTTTACTGAGTAATGTGGTTGAGAAGCGAATCTGGATCGTCCATTGTTGTGACCCAGGCCCAAGTAGGTAGCAATCGATGCAAACAGTTCCAAAACAGACTTTATTAAAACAGCTGAGAATTGACCTCATTCTCAGCGTCGTCCAAACTAAATTAACACAAATTCTTCAGTCTAATCACCAACCTTGGTATAATTAGGCAAACTGCCAAAGACTTCTCTTGGCAAAAGTTCAAAAGTAGGGTTGCACACTTTGGGCACTCAGTCCTGGAAAAGGTTAGCCAATCCCCTTTACCAGAGGGAGCCCCCTTGTGGAGTACTGTGAAGCCATCACCATGGCAACTCCACTGTGCTGTACAGTAGAAGCCATTTTAAGGCCCAACAGGCTGTATCTTAACAGAACTTGAATCCGAAATGCACACTATTGCTGTCAAAAGTATTGTGAGTTGACACTATACCCTGTTTCCCCGAAAATAAGACATTCCCTGATAATAAGCCCAACCGGGCTTTTGAGCGCATGCGCTAAAGTAAGCCTCCCCCCCGAAAATAAGCCCTCCCCCAAAATATTTAAACGCAGAGCTGGAAATCAGGTAATACGACACGAGGAGCCCCATCTTGCTCCACGTGCCCCAAAATAAGACCTTCCCAAAAATAAGGCCAAGCACTTATTTCGTGGTTCAAAAAAATATAAGACAGGGTCTTATTTTTGGGGAAACACGGTAGATATAATTCATTCCTTTTCATTTCAGCGGCCCAGGCGTTCCAGAGTAATGCTGCAACACACACACACACACACACTCACTCACACACCCTGAGGAGTGTTAAGGGTGTCTTACCCCACAGTATTTTTTCTCCAGAGAGTAAGTCATCTGTGTACCAAGTTTGGTTGAAATTGCTCGAGGTGTTCCAGAGTTATGCTGGAACATACACCAATAGATAGATGATATAGATAGATAGATAGATAGATAGATAGATAGATAGATAGATAGATAGATAGATAGATAGATAGATAGATAGATAGATAGATGATAGATAGATAGATAGATAGATAGATAGATAGATAGATAGATAGATAGATAGATAGATAGATGATGCAGAGAATGGATTGGGAAAAAAGTGAAAACTGATCACGTAGTTCTTCCCCATTATTTTTTTTTCTGATCCTACTTCCTCTTAACCATCAAATGTATGCAAAAAAGTTAAAATCTCCCACTCCCCACCCTTTCCAACCCGTGATAGAAAGCCAGCCCACTCCTGCAGTGGCCCAATCGAACGATACAATTAACCATGTTCTTTTTTTTGCCCGACAAAATTAGCTACTTAACATTTACAAGTCAACGGCATGACAAATATTCCGTATCTCTCTCTCTCTCTCTCTCTCTGAAGAGTGTGAGGGAGGTAAAAAAAGGAAACACGTGACTTTCTGCCACAATGCAAGACGAGAAAAAAGATGGCAAGAGAATGCAGTTAAGTCCTTGGCTTACGACCGTTCACTTAGTAGTTACAACAGGGTTGGAAAGGGCAGGACTAGAACTCACCGTCTCCTGGTGATTGGCCCAAAGTCACCCAGCCAGCTTTCACGCCTAAGGGCAGAATTAGAACTCACCGTCTTCTTGTGATTGGCCCAAAGCCACCCAGCCAGCTTCTATTCATTGCCCATCCACCTCAAACTCAGAGCTGTTTCTTGCAATACAGGCCACAACACAATTTAAGGGGATCCACCTCACCATCTAAAACAGCACTGTCTACTCTCACTTCCTGGTTTGGGGTCCTTTTCTCTTTTTTAAAAATTTTTTTTAGTTGGCAAGTTTGCCTCTTTACCGAATCTGAGCCATTTCTGGAAGGCAGGAATCGTGGGACGAAAGTATGGAATATCGTGACATCTCCGAATCCTTTTCTCAGTGGTGCACCTCCCATTGTGCGCGATGGAACAAAAGTTCAGTTTTAGTTTCGGTAATATTAATAAGGAGATCCCGGGGCTTTCCCAAGCAAAAACCCTAGCCTACTAAATCTACCCCGCGTGCGAATGCTGCTCTATTTTGATCGCCATTAAATCACCTAGCATGAGACTTCCCTGCCCGGCAACTCTTAAAAGACTCATCGCTAATTATAAGAACGCATCAGACCATTTAGTCCAGAATGCATCCCACCGACCGGCAGCTCAATGAAATCAGGGGAAGTAATTAGTGAGATCAATTAATAGCAATAATAATCCAGCAACATGAGAAATCCATTTAAAGCTTGCAAGACGACTTCCCCCGGAGAAAGGATATTGAGAAAGTGGCTTTAACAGAGGACGGATTGGGAGCTCATGCTGTTAACGATGATGATACTATAAATCTATTCGAATGAGCAACTCTTTATTATTGGCAATGATTCATTCTTCCGGAGGAAACCCATCTCGATCGCACCTTTCCCTTAGTAGTTTGGTCTCTTGGAAAGCAACCACGGATATTGCATCAGTCCAGGTTTGACTGTTTCGTGAATGAAAAATGAGCTTTGGTTCCTTGCTGGTGCATAGTTCATCATTATTATTTTTATAAATAAGTCAAGGTGGCAAACATACCTAATACTCCTTCCTCCTCCTCCTCCTCCTCCTATTTTTCTCACAACAACTGTGAAGTGGGTTGGAATGAGAGAGAAGGATTGACTCAAAGTCACTCACATGGCTTTCATGCAGAAGGCAGGACTAGAATTCACTGTCCCCTGGTGATTGGTCCAAAGTCACCTAAGGCAGGACTAGAACTCCCTGTGTCCAAGAGATTGGCCCAAAGTCACCCAACCAGGTTTCATGCCTAAGGTGGGACTAGAATTCACTGTCCACTGGTGATTGGCCCAAAGTCACCCAAGGCAGGACTAGAACTCCCTGTGATCTGGAGATTGGCCCAAAGTCACCCAACCATGTTTCATGCCTAAGGCGGGACTAGAATTCACTGTCCCCTGGTGATTGGCCCAAAGTCACCCAAGGCAGGACTAGAACTCCATGTGTCCAAGAGATTGGCCCAAAGTCACCCAACCAGGTTTCATGCCTAAGGCGGGACTAGAATTCACTGTCCCCTGGTGATTGGCCCAAAGTCACCCAAGGCAGGACTAGAACTCCCTGTGTCCAAGAGATTGGCCCAAAGTCACCC
The DNA here is from genome assembly GCA_038048745.1 of Coluber constrictor foxii. Classification (NCBI taxonomy): domain Eukaryota; kingdom Metazoa; phylum Chordata; class Lepidosauria; order Squamata; family Colubridae; genus Coluber; species Coluber constrictor. The sequence continues at coordinate 7,279,439 of CM075975.1, forward strand.
AACCAGGTTTCATGCCTAAGGCGGGACTAGAATTCACTGTCCCCTGGTGATTGGCCCAAAGTCAACCAAGGCAGGACTAGAACTCCCTGTGTCCAAGAGATTGGTCCAAAGTCACCCAACCATGTTTCATGCCTAAAACGGGACTAGAATTCACTGTCCCCTCGTGATTGGCCCAAAGTCAACCAAGGCAGGACTAGAACTCCCTGTGATCTGGAGATTGGCCCAAAGTCATCCAACCATGTTTCATGCCTAAGGCGGGACTAGAATTCACTGTCCCCTGGTGATTGGCCCAAAGTCAACCAACCATGTTTCATGCCTAAGGCGGGACTAGAATTCACTGTCCCCTGGTGATTGGCCCAAAGTCAGCCAGCCAGATTTCGTATGCCTAAAGCAGGACTAGAACTCACAGCTTTGTTCCAAAGTCACCCAGGAAGCTTTTATGGCTAAGAAGGGCCTAGAAATCACAAGTCTCCAGGTCTCTAGCCTGGTACCGTCAACCCCTAAGCAAAAGAAAAAAAAGATTTGTGGGCAATTGTGACATATACAGCAGTTCAAAAGGCCTTATGTGCCCCAAAAAACCCCCAAGAGAATTTTTTCCAAATGCTTGGTATGTTTTCCCCCTCTCCCAGACAAAGATAATTCAGGTTGGGTTGCAGACAGGACATGGGTGAGGCCTGGTTTCTGTTTACAGGGGCACGCACACACACAAAACACAAAGAATACGCACAACTTCAAGCCTGTTCAGAACTGCAGCTTTCTCTCACACCTCCACCGGGAGTTGTATTTCTAGCCGAACTTGTTCTAACAAACCCTCTTCTCCTCTTTTCTTTTCTTTTTTTTCCCCCCAGAAACCACAGAGGGCATTGCCTAATCTCCATCATCTCCTTTTCAAGAAGATGCTCGGAGATGCTCATCCTCCGATTAAGCAGAAGGCAGGAGAAGGGTCTCTTTGCCGCCTTCCCCTCCATTATCGGAATATTTTCCTGGGAAACAGGCCTCCAGGGATGCAGCTCCCACAACTTCCGAAGGCAACTTCTGTTCCATGGGTTGATGGTTCTCCCTATCGGAAAATTCCTCCTTATTTCCAGGTTGAATCTCTCCTTGATCGGTTTCCATCCATTCTTCCTTGTCTGGCCTTCGGGTGCTTTGGAGAATAGCTTGACCCCCTTCCTCCTCTCTGGGGCAGCCCCTCAAATATTGGAAGATGCTCTCCTGTCTCCCCGGGTCCTTCTCTTCCCTAGACCAGCCAGGCCCAGTTCCTGCAACCGATCACCGTATGTTTGCTTTGCTTTGAGATGGACTTCTTTTAAAAGCAGCAGATAACGGAATGAACAGAGTTGGAAGGGAATTTTTGAGGTCATCTAGTCCTCCTCAAGCATTAGACCCTGTACCGTTTGAGACAAGTGGCTGTCCAATCTCTTGTTAAAAGCCTCCAGGGATGGAGCATGCACAACTCCTGGTGGTAAGTCGTTCCACCGGTTAATTGTTCTAACTGTCAGGAAATTCCTCCTTAGTTCCAAGTTGCTTCTCTCCTTGATTAGTTTCCACCCATTGCTTCTTGTCCTGCAGTCAGGTGCTTTGGAGAATAGCTTGACTCCCTCTTCTTTGGGGCAGCCCCTGAGATATTGGAAGACTGCTATCATGTCTCTCCTAGTCCTTCTTTTTCGTTAGAGTCAGCTTCATAGGGTGGGTATTATACAGGTAGTCCTTGACTTATGACCAAAATTAAAACCAGAGTTCCCACGATCGTGCCTTATTTTTACGACCCTTTTTGCAACAGTTGCTAAGCCAATGAGGTGGTCCTTACGGGTTTCCTGCTTAGGCGGGAGGGCTGGACTAGATGACCCACAAGGTCCCTTTATGACTCTATTAATCTGTAAATTAAGGGAATCCACTTCTCCCGTTGACTCTGATTACCGGAAGGTCGGTTGGGAAGGTCACAGATGGTGAAGCCGTGACCCTGGGACACCGTAAGTACCATAAAAATACATGCTGTCTGTCAGGCAGATGAATGTTTCGCGAGCGACCAAAGGGATGCTGCGACCGTCATAAGCGCGAGGACCAGTCGTAAGTCACTTACTTCCGAGCGGCTGTGACTTCGAACGGTTGCTAAAAGAAGGGCTGAAGTTGAAGGCGACCTGTATGTTCGTTAAGCCGTTTAGAGTGAGATGGACGGCATATAATGAATTAATAAATATGTTTTAGCCGATCTTTCTGATTTCGGAACACACGGAATCGTTTTGTGTTTTTTTTTCTCCAAAAGGCAGGCAACTCTTGGGAAATTCCAGTCGATAAAAAGTTAAATGAGGACACTTCTTGATACAAAGAGAGTGTATGGAAAAGCCCTTCTCAGAGGTGCTTTTTCAACAGGCAACTGGAATATTTTATTTTCTGGAGGAAGAAAAAGGGGGGGGGGGAGAAAAGAAATAGTCTAGCTGTCTTTTGAAAAAGCACCTTTGAGACAACAATGACCTGGATCAGCAGTCATCATCCATGGACCACTGGTGCTCCGCGAAAAAATGTTGGTGGTCCGCAGAAAAATTATTTGCACTTTTTATGTTGCACTAAATCAGGGGTCCTCAAACTACGGCCCCTGGGCCGGATATGTGCAATGAACATTTGTGTTGCTGCAGAGAGTCTCCCCCTTTGGGGTCTTCTTGTGTCGGTCAGAGGGGGGAAGAAATTCTGACTTGGGGTCTGCTTCAACCTCCTGATGTGGGGTTTTGGGCGAAGGCTGGAGGGAAGTGGTGGCAAAGAGCCGGAGGGCCTCGTTCCAGTGGGACGGCATCATGGCCTGGAACTGGCTGACCATCTCAGCCCGCTGAGCCTCCAGGTGCCGATACCTGGCCTTGCACTCCCGCAGGTCTTCCCTCTGCTTGGAAAGCCTATGCTCCTAGTCCTCAGTGAGGTGCTTCTGCTGAGCCTCCTTCTCGGCCAGATCCAATTTGAACTGAGCTGTTTTGCCAACTTTTTCTCCTGGTGGCTGCTTAGCTCCAACAACTGCTTCCTGTCGGGGCCCTAAAGAGCAGGAGAGGAGTGGGTGGGAAGGGCGAGTAGAGGCTGGCGAGGTGCCTCTTGACGTGAGTGAACTGAGTTGGCCATGCCCACCCAGTCACATGATCACCCAGCCACGCCCACCCAGCCGGTCATTAGTCAAGATCGTATTAGTGGTCCGCGGGATTTAAAATTATGAATTTAGTGGTCCCTGAGGTCCGAAAGGTTGGGGACCCCTGACCTGGATGACGGAGAATCTCCACAGACAAAAAAAAATGGCCCTTCGTATTCACTTCGCCAGACATTGTACAGGTAGTCCTTGACTAACAACCACGAAAATTTCTGCCGCCAAGGGAAACGTTGCTTTAAGTGAGTTTTGCCCCATTTTATGCCTTTCCTTGCCACAGTTGTTAAGTGAACCACTGCAGTTATATTGAGCTATAAGTAACCCAGTTGTTCTTCTCCAGTGAGTCCCTGGAGAAGAGCCCAATGGTGGGAACGATGGAGGGTAAAAGAAGAAGGGGACGGCAGAGAACGAGGTGGCCGGATGGAGTCACGGAAGCAGTCGGCGGGAGCTTAAATGGACTCCGGAGGATGGTGGAGGATAGGAAGGCCTGGAGGAACGTTGTCCAAGGGGTCACAATGGGTCGGACACGACTTCGCAACTAACAACAACAGCAACAACCCGGTTGTTAAGTGAATCTGGCTTGTAAGACGGTCGCAAAAAGGGGAATCGCATGACAGCAGGACAAGGCAGCTGTCATCAGTACGAGTCCACTGCCAACCGTCTGAATTCTGATCAGGGGAGGCTGCAAAGGTTGTCGGTGGGAAAAACGGGTCCGGAGTCTCTTTTTGCAGTGTCTTTGTAACTTTGCACGGTCGTTAATCGAGCTGTTATAAATCGAGGACTGCCTGTAATAAATCTCAATTCCCTAGGAATGTAACCCTGCATTGGCTGAAGAGCAGTAAGTCCACAGGCCCAAGATATTTTATCACCAGTTTGAGTTCTTAAAACCATCCAGAGATTCCCTTTATAAAAAATAGATGGGATAGGCCAGGAGTCAGCAATCTACAGCTCTGGAGCCGCATGTGGCTCTTTCACCCCTCTGATGCGGCTCCCTGTCACTCAAAATATGCGTCACAACCGCCAATGTGCGACAGCCGCCGGCACGCGATTTACTGAGATTTTCGGCCCCCCCGGTAGGCCAACCATGGATAAATCCAAGAAAAGGAAAGTTTCAGAAGAAAACAGAGCATTTAATTCGACTACCTAGGCTAGTTTTGTGGCCGCTCAGGAAATAAGTCAGGCACGGGGAAGGGTTTTGTGGCTCCCGGTGTTTTCTTTTCTGTGGGAAACGGGTCCAAATGGCTCTTTGGAGTGTTTAAGGTTGCCGACCCCTGGCGATAGGTTTTCCATCTTCTGTTCTTCCTGCCCAAACAGGGCATAATTTGAGCACGTTCGTGCCGCGCACGCTACTCCTCGGGCAGGGCTAATCGAGGAAAAACAACAACAACAGCGAGGAATTCTGCCCCCCAGGATTTTACAGTCTTAAATTTCAATTTAAAAAAAAAAAAAGGGATGGCGCGTGGGTGGATGGACTAGAAAAAAAAATAATCTTCTCTAGGTAACAGGAAAGAACGTGTCTTTAGTTTGGTTACATGGCTGGACTGATTTTTCTTTTTCTTCTCCCCCCCACCCTCCCCAGCCTGATTGCGTGCGTTGTATTCAATTAAAAAAAAGTTCAAGCAAAACTTTAGGAACAAAAGCGGCATCACACACCACTCAGGTATTCAAGGAGAGCGAGCTGCGGGCACAGAAAAGGCATTTAAAGTACTCGGAGAATTTTGAGTGCTGGGGGGCAAATAATCTAATTATTGCCCTAGCTCCATGCTGTTCTGTGCATGTCTATTCAAGATCGGCTTTTTATGGATTAGTTATTTATTAGTTTAACGCTCTTTAAGCACCTTACTGTACACCGGCAACCACAGCAGGGACAAAGGCCCAGCTTCCTGCTTAACGCAGCCTTGACCAACCCTCTCCAGATCGGCGGACTTCAACTCCCAGGGTTCCCTCGCCAGCAAACGTTTGAATCTTGAATTCTGAAAGTTGAGGTTCATCCATTTAGACAGGGTCAGATGGCGAGCGACTCTTCTATACTTCGGGTCTAGCGAGAGCGATACCCATTTGGACATATACCGCTTCACAACGCTTTTGCAGCCCCTCTCTAAGCGGTTTTACAGAGTCAGCCTCTTGCCCCCAACCGTCTGGGTCCTCATTTGACTGACATCGGAAGGACGGAAGGCTGAGTCAATCTTGAGCTGGTCAGGATTGAACTCCTGGCTGTGGGGAGAGTAGGGCCTGCAATGCTGCGTTCTAACCACTGGGAGGGAGGGAGGAAGGAAGGAAGGAAGGAAGACTGAGTCAATCTTGAGCCAGTCAGGATCGAACTCCTGGCTGTGGGCAGAGTCAACCTGCAATGCTGCATTCTAACCACTGGGAAGGAAGGAAGGAAGGAAGGAAGGAAGGAAGGAAGGAAGGAAGGAAGGAAGGAAGGAAGGAAGGAAAATAGCGCTAGTACTTTAGACTTATATACCGCTTCACAGTGCTTTCCAGCCCTCTCTAAGCAGTTTACAGAATCAGCCTATTGCCCCCAACAATCTGGGTCCTCATTTTACCGACCTTGGAAGGACGGAAGCCTGAGTCAACTTTGAGCCTGTCAGGATCGAACTGCTGGCAGCGGGCAGAGTTAGCCTGCAATGCTGCATTCTAACCACGGCGCATGGCTGGCTCAGGAATTCCGGTAGCTGAAGTCCACAAGTCCTTAAAAGGGCCATCGTTCCCCCACTCCTGTTCTATGCACGCATACTCTGCTGAGGTGGGAAGAGGGAGGGGGGGGCTCCATGCCAGGTAAGCAACGTTTGAGAAGACAGACGGGCGCAAAGAAACCCTGGGCCACCGGTGAAAGATGGCTGCAAGACACACAAAAATTCATCAGCTGTTTTCAGGAGAGGCGAATTAAGCAGAGACAAACGTCTGGAATCGCTGTTTGACTCATCCTGTGCAATCAGCACCTCTTCGCCCAAGGCCCTGCGCCAGGACAGGAGATATCGAAGCTCCCGGTTTGTGCAAAATTCTCTGCCCTTCTCCTGCGTTCAGTGAATAAGTGTCTCCAGCATCATAAACGTTACACAGACAGGCACGCAAACACAGAGAAACACGCTTGGAGGAGTTCGGCTCAGCGAGGGCCATTTCCACAGCAACGGAAAATCCGAGACCTTTGTTTCAAGGGTGAGCGGCTGAAGATGAGAATTTCCTGCTTTAGGAAAACACGGACATCTATCAGAAAACTAGGAATATGTACAGCAATAGCACTTAGACTTATATACCGCTTCACGGTGCTTTACAACCCCCTCTAAATAGTTTACCGAGTCAGCCTCTTGCCCCCCAACAATCTGGGTCCTCATTTTGCCGACCTCGGAAGGATGGAAGGCTGAGTCAACCTTGAGCCAAGTCAGGATCGAACTGCTGGCAATGGGCAGAGTTAGCCTGCAATACTGCAAGGAAGGAAGGAAGGAAGGAAGGAAGGAAGGAAGGAAGGAAGGAAGGAAGGAAGGAAGGAAGGAAGGAAGGAAGGAAGGAAGGAAGGAAGGAAAGACAGGGAGGGAGGGAGGAGGAAAGAAGGAAAGAGAGAGGGAGGAAGGAGGGAGGGAGGGACAAAAGGAAGGGAAAGGAAGGAAGGAAGGAAACAGGGAGGAAGGAGGGAGGAAGGAAGAAAGGAAGGAAAGAGAGAAGGAGGAAGAAAGGGAGGGAGAAAGGAAGGAAGGAAAGAAACAAGGAAGGAAGAAAAGAAACAAGGAAGGAAGAAGGAAAGAGGAAAGAGGAAAGGGGAGGGAAGGAGGAAGAAGGAAGGAAAGGAAAGGAAAGGAAAGGAAAGGAAGGAAGGAAGGAAGGAAGGAAGGAAGGAAGGAAGGAAGGAAGGAAGGAAGGAAGGAAGGAAGGAAGGAAGGAAGGGCACTTGGACTTATATACCCTTCACAATATTTTACAGCCCTCTCTAAGCGGTTTACAGAGTCAGCCTCTTGCCCCCAACCATCTGGGTCCTCATTTTACTGACCTCAGAAGGACGGAAGGCTGAATCAACCTTGAGCCGGTCAGGATCGAACTGCTGGCAGTCGGCAGAATTAGCCTGCAATCCTGCGATTCTAACCACTGCGCCACCCAGTCCTCAATTTACAAGTATCCCTTTAGCGACCGTGCCAACAGCACTGTTTAAAAAAGGGAGTATGTGATTGGTCCCCCACGCTTATAACCATTTCGGCTTTCCCCCAGATGAGCTGTGCTTCCCACCCCCCCCCACCTCTTGAATCCCGACTCCTGCTAAATCCACAGCTTAAAAAAGTTGGCCCAGGAAATGGGACGACGGGAGAAATTGCGAGGGGCTACTTGAAAACTTCCTGCCCCTGTGTGTGTGTGTGTGTGTGTGTGGCGGTGAGTGGACCCTGGAGTCCTTCCTGGGCTCTGTTCTCTGCTCTCCTTCGGGACTCCCCCCCCCCCCAGCCAACCACTCACACACACCCGGTCCTTTGCCCCTGAAAAGCCACTGCCCTTGTGACTCTGCTCCTGCCAGCAACCTGGCCTGTAGCCTCTGGACATTTGGAAATCAGCCCAAGCATTTGAAGGCTTTTTTGGGGGGGAGGAGGATGGGGGGGGGGCGGGGAGAGAGACAGAAAACTCCGACCCAGCACGGGTTTGAAACTATCACAATGCTTATCCTTGTTTACAAGCCCCACCAGTTCTAGAGTTAAGCGACACTTGTCTCTACCCTGGCAGGACGTCAATAATATAGAAACGGCCAAGGGAAAAAAGGAGGAGGAGGAGGAGGAGGAGGAGGAAGGGGTGGAGGGTGGGGGGGAAGAGGACAGCTTTGTATGCGCCACAAGATCCACTGCACACCAGGAAGCGTGCCAACTCTGCGGAGACGTCGGCAGAAGAAGGAACGGCAGCCCGAAGCTGGCGAGGTCCGTCTGGAGTGGCTCCTTCCAAATTCACCCCACTGCATCCAGCTGGTGGGGGGGAAAAGTGGCTCAGATGGTCAGGCGGGGTCTTTTTAAAAAGCCCAGCCGTGGCGGCTCATTTACGGCTACGAAGGAAGGACCCTTTTCATCGTTTCAGGCTCCCCCCCCCATAAAAAGATTGTGGTTTTTTTTGACTAGAACACACCTGAAAGATGGCAAGTTGATCCCAAAATGCAACTGGGAAATTAGAGCTTTTTTTTTTTTAAATCTTTGTTCCTGTTAACTGCACGCAAAACACCCACCCACTTTCTCCCAAAGCTTTGTTGGGAGAAAGCGTTCATGGATTTGTAAGGGGAAACGTCCACTAATGTTCACTTTTGGGCGAAGGGTGAGATTGGATGATCTTCAGGAACCCCTCCAATGATACCGTTCTCGGATTCTTGCAACGGGAAGCAGGGCAAAGGGGGGTTGGAGCGGGGCGATCCGAGACTCTGAACTAAAGAAAGGGAGCTAACGGTCGTTCACAGCAACGCAAAAAGTCACACATCATCACACGGAGCCACATATCACACGCTAAGTTACAGCACGGTTTAGTTATTTATTTATTTTCCTGGCACCGTGGTGAAAACCCAGCCAATTATGGTTGGTTAAACCAGCTACACTTAAAAACAAAAATGTGGTTTAGAGGGCTGGCAGAAAAGTATGCCTGAGAAGTGTTCCTTTTCCAAGGCTTCCTGGAAAATGGAGAAAGCCCCTTCCTTAAATACTTTTTTTTTTTTTTTTAAAGCATGGAAAAAGTCACAGGATTGGCCAGTCGGAGGGAAAAGGACACCAAGAATCAGATGATGAGCCTGGATAGCTCAGCAGACTAAAAGCATTGTAATTTAACTCCAGCTGTTTGCAATTATTAAGTTCGAATCTCCCTAGGCTCAAGGTTGACTCAGCCTTCCATCCTTTCTAAGGTAGGTCAATTGAGGACCCAGTTTGTGGGGGCAATAAGCTGTATATTTATACAAATATACAAAAGTATGAAGGCTATTGCTTAATGCATTGTAAGCCGCCCTGAGTCTCCGGAGAAGGGCGGCATATAAATTTTTTAAAAAATCAATTAGCAAAGAGAGAGGGGGGGAGAGGGAGAGAGAGAAGAAAGAAAGAAAGAAAGAAAGAAAGAAAGAAAGAAAGAAAGAAAGAAAGAAAGAAAGAAAGAAAGAAAGAAAGAAAGAAAGAAAGAAAGAAAGAAGAAAGAAAGAAAGAAAGAAGGAAGGAAGGAAGGAAGGAAGGAAGGAAGGAAGGAAGGAAGGAAGGAAGGAAGGAAAAGAAAGAAAGAAAGAAAGAAAGAAAGAAAGAAAGAAAGAAAGAAAGAAAGAAAGAAAGAAAGAAAGAAAGAAAGAAAGAAAGAAGAGGAAAAAGAGCCTCTGGCTCAAAGCTGCCCACATTTTGGTGTTTGAAATAAAGGAGGATATTTGTAGCTCAGGACTGAAATGAGGGGTGCTTGGTGCTCTCTGAGCTGGGCCGTTTTCACGTAGACGTTTCATGACCCAACAAGGTAACATCATCAGTGCTAGAAGGAAGTGGGATTGGAGGAGGAAGAGGACGACGACTGGAACGGTGGGGTCCTTGGTGCTCTCTGAGCTTGGGGATTTTCCTGAAGGCATTTCATGACCCAACTAGATAACAATGTCAATACTAGAAGAGAGTGGGGTTGGAGGAGGAGGAGGAGGACGACGACTGGAACGGTGGGGTCCTTGGTGTTGAGCTTGGAGGCTTTCCTTCAGACGCTTCTTCACCCAACTAGGTACCATCATCAGTGCTTTCCTCGAGGGTTTCCCCAGGGTTACAGACGCAGCCAGCTTGACTTTGGCATGGAGGCGGCTTCCTCTATCCAGGCAGAACCTGTAAATGGGCCCAGAGCACGCAAAAGCTGGCTCTGAAGCAGACGTCCACCTGGCTCCCAGCCCCTTCTTGTGTTTCCTTCTCCGTACGGATCCTGCAGACAGAAGCATCTTGCTGCACTGCAGAGACCAAGCAGCTTGGGCGGTCTGGAAAGCATCTCGCGAGCGTTCCTCCTTCTTTCCCGTGAAATCTTGACGGCTGAAGCCTTTTGCGTGTGGGTGGGGGTGGGGGTGGGTAGAGAGCTGTGCAAGCAAGCAAGATCCAGGGAAGCGATCCAGCCACCGGCGCTTGATCCGCAAGCACTTGCGAAAAGTAGATTCATGAACTTCCAATATTATTTCCTCCCAGTATTCAGCCGGTTCGGGCGAATCCGTAGCGACAACTTGTAACCACCTGCCTGGGCACGCTGCGGTCCTCTTTCGCTGTGTTTTTGATGTCTCACGCGTGCACAAATGACACGTGTGAGTGAATCACTATGTTTTGTGATGGTGCGTGTATGTTCGGCACACATGTGTGTACGGCGTGCATGCGAGAGCCCATGCTTACATTTCTGGTGCTGGGCGAACCGGTAGTATTTGAATCCCACTTCTGCCTCCCAGGCCTGGGACTAGAATCGTCCGATTATTTGATTTCAGGAAAAGCATCCTGTACGATGAAAACAATCAGATTCCTTCCCGCAAGGCGTCTAAAAGCAACCACAAATAGGCCTTGATTTGCAACTCTTTGTTTAGTGACTGAAATTACAGCGCCACGGAGAAAAAGAAAGTGACTTCTGACTGTTTTTCACCCTTCTGACTATTGCAACATCCCCATCATGGCCACACAATCAAAATTCCGACGCTTGGCAACCGATTCATATTTATGACGGTTACAGTGTCCCGGGGGTCGAAGTGATGCGGTGTCCCAGAGGTGGTGCTCTCGCCTCACCATCAGGAGGCTTGTGAGTTCGATCCTAAGTAGAGGCAGATATTTCTCTCTCTGGGCATCTTAGAAATATATCTACTGAACAAAACTCGGCACTGGCAACAGGAAGAGCATCCGGCCAGTAAAACGCTCAGCTCCATTCAGTTGCTCAGACTCCACCCTCGCAAGGGATTAATGGGTCGTTAAAAGATGATGATGATGACAGTATCCCGGGGTCCCACGATCCCCATTTGCAGCCTTCTGAGTAGCGAAGTCAAAGGTGGAAGCCAACTTCTCTTCACAACCGAGTTACTAACTTAGTAACTGCAGTGGTTCCCTCAACAAAGGTCAGGACAAAATGGGGACAATCTCAAGGACTTTGTCTTGCTCGGTGATGGAAATCTGGGGCTCAACTGTGATCGTAAGTTGAAGACTACCTGCAGAGGGGTGTAGGAAACTCAAATACGCAAGCCAGCTTGTAAAACATGACGGCTGTCAAATGGCTTACCTCTAATACTCCCACAGGTACGAGGCAGAAACTGTAAGGAAATCTCTCCGTACTTTTTCTGGCCGAACGGCATTTTTCTCGCAACGATTTTTGGATTAAAGGGGATGATCGATTAAGATTCCGCTTCAGAGAATTTTAGAGAGGATCCTCGCTTGCCATTTTCAACCGCACTCCCGGGAATTCTCTCCTGTTACAATACGGGCGGTCCTCCACTTACAACAGTTCATTTAGTGACCGTTCGAATTTACGGAGGCACCGAAAAAAGCGACACGGCCGTTTTTCACACTTATGACTTTTGTTGCAGCGTCCCCATGGTTACAGCGATTAAAATTTGGGTGCTTGACAACTGGTTCATATTTAGAATGGTTGCAGTGTCCATGAAAAGGGGGGGGGGGTGTCTTCCCCTCTCATGACCTAAAGTCAACGGAGAAACTGAATTCACTTAACAACCGGGTTACTCATTTAACCACTGCACTTTTAACAAACATGGCATGAAAAAATCGTAAAACGGGGCAAAACTCTCTCTTAACCAATGTCTCGCTTAGCAATGTAAATTCTGGGCTTGATTGTGGTCGTAAGTAAGAACTACCTGTGCCTAGAAACTCATTGGGAAAAGGAAAAAAAAAAGAACAGAATTCAGTCCAAACCAGAATTAAATATTCCTATTGAGAATGCCGCCGCTGCCCCAACTCTTCACCGTAAATGCTTTGCAATGAGACCCAGCCTTTTCTGCAATGCTGTGTTAGATGCGATTATGTATTATTAGAAGCTCGATTATGTTATGAACCTGAGAACGTCAGCGAGCAAATGTTCTCCAGCTACACCTTCTCCAACGGGCACAGAGCCATCTGTCCGGAGGGTTAAAAGTTAATCACATTTCAATCGCAATCTTCTGTGCCAGTACCTCTTGAGTTGGCCAACTGGTTTGCTTTATCTCAAGCCCTTCACGTCCAGATAAGAGCCACTTACGAGCCAGAATATATGGAGAAACATGTTTACAAGGCAGGAGGACTGGAGGGGGAAGAGGGGAAAAAAGTCTCTGCGGGGTAGAGAGAAAAGGAGATATATAAACCCCAACCCACCCACCGCCCAGCTGACTAGATTTGGAAAAAATGTCCAATTTTGCTTGCCCCCTTCGCAATCGCCTCCGTGCCCTCCTAAAAGCTCACCAAAAGCAGTGCGTGCATTCGAATCCAGGCCGAAGCTGAAAGATAATAACTGCAACAGCAAAACAATTTTTTTAAAAAAAAAGCTGCTGAAAAAATAAAAAAACATATCCATAATTTAGTCAGCAGAAAGGAAGATGAGTCTGGGAAGAGAGAAAAGGAAGAGGATTTGGTGTTAGCCCATTTGTAATCCTGATTCTTTAAAGCGAGGGGGAGAACAAACAAAGAAACGCAAAAAAAGGGGGGGGGGTTTGAAGTATAAAATCTGTTGTGCTCGCCGTTGTAAAGGAAATGCCTTGAAGTGTGTTGCCAGAGACTTATGAAGCCTCGGAAATTAATCCTGGTATGGGAGAAATTTTCTATGTTTCCTGGTGCAATCATTCTCCCACACCGGGTGACCAAGCAATTGTGTTTCTGGAAGGGTTTTAATTTTTGGTGCCTGCTGTTTTCTCTATCCTATTGCTTCAGTTCTGTTTATGGCTACCTTAGCAACCGTTAACATGTCTGGACTTCAACTCCCAGAATTCCCCCAGCCAGCCATGCTGGCTGGGGGAATTCTGGGAGTTGAAGTCCTGCTGTCTTAAAAACCTAACCAAGGCTGTGGAAAAACCCTGATTTACAGCATTTTCAAACTTTTAGACTCCAGAAATTTTAAAAACATCCAAGTCCAAGGAATCTCTGCTCTTCCAAGATTAGATGAGTGAGGAAGTCAGGAAGCTCAAATTAATGTTCAGCTTAATTTGCCTGCAAAGGCTCCGAAGATATAGATCTCATCTGCAATGCTCTCAATCTTACACGGGAAAAGACCCGAATACACCAAGATTGGCATATGTGTGTGTGTATGTGCGTCTTCAAGCAGGGTACATATGTCCCAGAGTCACGTATGAGAGGAAATCACGTGTGAGAAGTTGCAACCATGCTGAGAACGGGGGAAAGAACGACGGTCACCTCAAAGAGTTTTCAAGAACTTCCTAGCATCCCACGCCCGACGATGAGAATAGAGTCGGTCCTGCAGCAGGTTGAACGTTTTGAAGCAAAATGCAGCCTGCGGCCAACTTTGTCTGGTGTGAGTTGAGAATCCACAGCCATTTACACCTGATGAGGTTACCTAGTTTGGTAATGAGACGTCTCCGAGAAAACTGCTAAGCCTCAGGGAGCACCGAGGACAGAATAACAGAGTCGGAAGGGATCTTGGAGGTCTTCTAGTCCAACCCCCGGCTCAATCCGAAGATACCCCCCCCCAATACCATTTCAGACAAACGGCACCGATAAAGCTGACTTATGACTGTTTCTTCACACTTACGACCACTGCAGTATCCCCACTGTCACCTGATTTCCGACAACTGGCAACTGGTTCATATTTATGACGATTGCAGAGTCCCAGGGATGGGGGGGATCCTCTTTTTAGGACGACCTGACCGTTAAAGTCAATGGGGAAACCAGCTTCGCTTCACTAACCATGTGACTAACTGAACAATCACGGCGATTCGCTTAACGACGGTGGCAAGAAATGCTTCGGTAAAACGGGGCACCATTCACAATTCACCTAGCTTGCTTAGCCACAGAAATGTTGGCCTCAATGGTGGTCCTAAATCGAGGACTGCCTGTAATGGGAAACCCCCACCCTCCCTACTCACTCTGCCCTGGAAATCAGTTCTATTTTTTCAAACTACCTTAGGAGACTCTTTAACATCCGTCCAGAATTTTCTCTTCCTGCAATTTATGACCTTCACGTAGGTGCTTTTCAATTCTCCAGTCAACAAGAACAGGCCACGGGCCTTCTTCTATCAAATTCCTTCCCCCCCTCTCACCCCCACTGGAAGACAGCTCAGCATCCCTGCCAAAAAATCACCACTGCAGCCCACAAAAGGGCAAAACGGCAGCCGCCAGCTGCAGAAGCAAAATTGCAAAGAAGGAGAGGAGAGGACGAACATCTGCCTCAAAGTTCTCGCAGGAGAGAACCTTTCAGACGTTCGGCCTGGGATGAACTGACTCAGAAAAAATGGGGATTTTACAATGCTAGGGAGGGAAAAGTCCTGCAGAAGCTCACGGCCTCTCTTCGGAGTCCCTGGGGGTCTCTTAACTGCCTATAACAGTGATGGTGTACCTTTTCAGCACCTAAACCAGAATGTGTGTGCATGCGCGCACTGGAGATCCGGAAACCCAAAGACCAGCTGGGTTGGTGCACGCATGCCTGTTTCTTGGACCATTTTCAGGCCATTTTTTGGGCCAAAAAACGGCCTGAAAATGGTCCAAAAACAACCTGAAAATGGCTGGAAAATGGCTCAAAAACAGCCAGAAAATCAGCTTGGAAAACAGTCTGTTTTCTGGCCGTTTTTAGGCCATTTTCCGGCGCTCTGGTGCCCAGAAGCCCAGAAGGCAACAGTGCGTGTGCCCATAGAGAGCCACAGAGATGCCACTCTGGGTGTGCCACAGTTTCGCCATCACGGGCCTCTACCCAACGATTCGACGATGTAAAACGAAGCCCCAAAATAGATCCGCAGAGCCATCAGAGCAAATAACAGACGGAACTGGGATGCTGAGAATGTTGCTTTATTCCTATTTATCTTCCTGACGTAAGCCAAAAGCTGGAAGGTAATTTTTCCTCCGAGGCGTCGGTGGCCTCAATGCAAAAAAAGGGAGCCTGGATAGCTCAGCAGACTAAGCATTGTAATTAAAACCCAGCTGTCTGCAATTACTGCTAGTTCGAATCCCCAGGCTCAAGGCGGACTCAGCCTTCCATCCTTTCTAAGGGAGGGTAATTGAGGACCCAGTTTGTGGGGGCAATAAGCTGACTTTGTATAAATATACAAAAGGATGAAGGCTATTGCTTAACGCATTGTAAGCCGCCCTGAGTCTCCGGAGAAGGGCGGCATATAAATCAAATTTAAAAAATAAAAATAAAAAAAGAATCCTGAAAACAACAGGATGTAAAAACTTACTGAGGGTCCATGAGTGGAGTTTCGTCTCAAGACACATTGCAATACAGAATCTGGTGTCGCCTTCTTGCAAGGCAAAATATGGAATCCCGGGCACCAAAAAAAAAAAACCAGGAAGATTCAGACATGCCGACTGGAGGGGGGTGGGGAGGCGACAGAGAAGACGTCCTTCAGTCTCACACTTCTGGCGTACTGACAACGTTTCCCGGCGATCGTGATCGTTTTGTGTGCACCACGGACAAGCTGGCTGCGCGCCTTTCTTTCAAATCAAGGCTTCTTGTGAGATATGAGGGAGAACGTCAATCTTGGAAGCAAACTTTGTTGCCCCTTGCTAGTCCTCGACTTACGACCGTAACTGAGCCTGGGAAATTTACGGTCAGGGTGGATTAAAAATCGGGGTTTTGTTTTGCTTTCTAGATTATTCTACAGGCCCGTGATGGTGAACCTATGGAACGGTATCGGTGGGCACGCGAGCTCAGCTCTGGCACCCATGCACGCACCAGCCAGCTGATTTTCGGGCCTTCTGGGCCCACTGAAAGTCAGCAAACAGGCCATTTCCAGCCTCTGGAAGGCTATTTTCGTCCTCCCCAGGCTCCTAGAAAGGCTCTGGAGCCTGGGGACGGTGAAAAAACGGGCCATCACGTGCCAAAAGGGAAGCGCAGGGGAAGGGGGGGGGGTTTCACGCACACATGCGTGGGGCGGGGCGCATAGAATTATGGGTGTGGGCACACACACACGCAACCCCCCCCTGCGCTCCCCCGCTTTTGGCATGCAAAAAGGTTAGCCATCACTGCTATAGGCCATAGCTGGCTGAAGAATTCTGGGAGTTGAAGTCCACATGTCTTAAAGCTGCCAAGTTTGAAGATCTCTGCTATAGGCCATATCAAAGCACGAGGTGCAAACACGTATCACCAATAAAAATCTTATACAAATGATTTGAAATAAAAGTGGGGTAAAATACAGTAGTTATAAGATAGAATACAATATAATTTGATACATCAATATATAAAATAGAGTAAAATGACATAACATTATGTTTATTAAAAAAAAATTTTTTTTAAATTTCCTCCCAAAATCCGATTTTTAAAAGATTTAAATCAGGGTTTTCTTTCATTTATTTAAATTGGATTTTCCTTTATTTTTTTTTATGAAATTTATTTTAATCAATATATAATTATTTTAATAAAATGCTTTTGGAGTAAACAAAAAAAAAGATAATTTTCTATTAAGAGAACATTAATAATGTTATACATGATATATTAGAACTGTTAAATTATTAATATAGCATATATTTGATAGAATACAGCATATATTTGATAGAATAATCTTTTTCTATATACATGTTGATACTGGAATATTATAACGTATATGTTACATAGGCATTAGTTACTGTTTGGGGATAAGTAATTGGGGGAAAATCAGGCTTTTTTTCGGGGGGATTTTATTATGTAATAAGGGGGATTAATTAACATTGATAATTAGTTTTACTATATTTATTATATTGATATTTAGAATAATTTTAATGTCGAAAAATATTTGATACGTTATTTGGATTTCACCTTTATTTTTGTTTAATGTTGGTAGACGTATAAGAACAATATCTTTGGTAAGAGAAGCCAAGGGGGGGAAGGGAGGGGAAGGGGAGTTGGGGGGTGGGGGGAAATGGGGGGGGGGGAGAAATGGTAAAAATTTGTATTGTAAAACTTTTTCAATAAAAAAAAAGAGAGAGAGAACATTAATAATGTTGTTTATTCGGCATGAAATGGGGCTTAGTTCTGTCGCAGGAGGCTGTATATTCTGCAAAATTTACAACTCATTCCACTGCAAGCAAAATAGGAAACCCTCATTTTGTTTGCAAATAATGATATTAAAGATTCTAACGAGCAGCCAGAACGAGGCCTTACGTTGAAAGAGCAACGGTCATTTCAGATCCATCATGGCAGCGCCTGGGAGCGGGCATCCCCTCACCTGCTGCCCGCCACATCCCTCGCCTTGTTGTGTCCTTGCCACATCACCAGCCGTCCCATTAAAGTGAATGGGACTGTTGGCGAGTCACCAGTGGGTCAAAGGAGGAGCTGCTGCGTGACAGATGACAGTTGCTCTTTAAAAATCAGGATTTAAATCGAGTTTGATTTAAATCAAGCCTCTTTACTAGTGATTTAAATCGTGATTTAAATCGAGTTGATTTAAATCCAATCCACCTTTGTTTATGGTGCCAAGCGAGAAATGTGCTCAGGGAGTTTTGCCTCCGTTTTATGACTTTCCTTGCCACTTTTCTTGTTAAGTGAATCGCCACCGTTGTCCGACTAACAACAGGGTTGCGAAGTGAATCTGATTTCCTTGTTGACTTTGCTTGCCGGGGCACCGCGACCGTCGTATAAATACGAGTCAAGTCGCAGAGCGTCCGAATTTGGATCACGAGACCTGCACAACGGTCGTAAGTGTGGGAAAAACCATCACCGGTCCCTTTTTTCCCTCCAGTGCTGTGGTTGTAACTTCCAACTGTCACTAAACGGACCGTGGTTAAGTCGTATGCGGAATTAAGGCAAACTGCTTTAAACAGTTCAAAAAAGAACATGGTTTTTTTTTTATTTGCCTTCCATCATGCTGAGGAGGAGGAGGAAGAGGGTACAAGCAACAACACGCTTGGACATTATTCAAGGACACCAAAATAAACTGAAGGCACCTCTGTTTTTCTGGCTGGCCCAAGTAGGCATGCCATCTGTAAAAATAGCTGAGGTATAAAAGGAGCTGTTAATAGCAGGACTGGTCAGGCACATATAATCCTTCCTTCCTTCCTTCTACATATAATCCTTCCTTCCTTCCTTCCCTCCCTTTCCTTCCTTCCTTTCTCCTTCTTTCTTTCTTTCCTTTCTTTCCTTTTCTCCTTCCTTTTCCCTCCCTCCCTCCCTTTTGTTTCTTTCTTTTTCTTCTTTCCTTTTCTCTCCTTCCTTCCTTTCCTTCCTTCCTTCCACATATAATCCTTCCTTTCTTCCCTCCCTTTCTCCTTCTTTCTTTCTTTCTTTCTTTCTCTTTCTTTCATTTTCTCCTTTTTCCTTCCCTTCCTTTTTCTCCTCTTTCCTTTTCTTTTCTTCCTTTCCTTTCCTTTCTTCTTTCTTCTACATATAATCCTTCCTTCCATCCCTTTCCTTCCTTGCTTTCTCCTTCTTTCTCTTTCTTTTTCTCCTTTCTTTTCCTGCCCTGCCTTCCTCCTTTCTTTCATTTTCTCCTCTTTCCTTTTCTCTCCTTTCCTTTCCTCCTTCCTTCTACATATAATCCTTCCTTCCTTCCCTCCCTTTCCTTCCTTGCTTTCTCCTTCTTTCTCTCCTTTTTTTCCTCCTCCTTTCCTTTCCTTTCCTTTCCTTTCCTTTCCTTTCCTTTCCTTTCCTTTCCTTTCCTCCTCCCCTCTCCTCTCCTCTCCTCCCCTCCGACAGAATCTCCAGAGTTCATTCAAACTTTTCCCAGATTCTGAGAATTGCAAAAAATAGGAACTTCTCCATCCAGACTGTTTAATTCATGTTTAATTCAAGCAATCTTGAGAGCTGCGAGGCTTGTGGGATATTCCTGGTAACGATGCCTCATTTCGACAGGGCTCTCTTAGCCCTCGTGCAGATCATCCTCGACTTACGGTTTGGGGGGGGGGGGAGAGGAGGCGCTGTGGTAAAAGGTCATAAAATTGGACACAACTTGCTTAACAACCAGCTTGCTTTAACCGTGGAAATTCTGGCCACAGCTGAGGTTGCAAGTTGAGGACTATCTACGGCGTACATCTAGGTCTGAGACGTGTCGTGGGTCCCCCACTCCTCGCATGAAAAGTGACCACGCAGTCCTAATAGCTTTCCTAACGCACGCTACAACTTCAGACCGCACAACAGAACCACTCCGAAGATTAGGGCCACAGGTGAAAAATGACAGCCGAGCCAGATAAATATTCGTGACGAGCTACATCACAGAACAGGATGGGATGATTTTACAGAAATGATTGTCCTTTTTGTTTCTTTGTGCCGAATGGCATGATTTGATTCCTTTCTGAAGGAAGAGAGAAAAGGGGGGGGAAAGAAGAGGAGGGGTGGGGGGGGGTGGGGAAGGGAGGAGGGAAGAGGTGGGGAGGGGAAAAGAGGAGAGGGTGGAGAGGGGAGGCGAGAAGAGGGGGAGAGGGAAGAGAGGGGAGGAGAGGGGACGGTGGGGAAGGGAAAAGGGTGGGGAGGGGAGAAGAGAGGAGAGGATGAGGATGAGGATGGAAAAGGAGAGGCTGGGGAGGGGAGGGGAGAAGAGATGATGGGGAGGGGAGGGAAGAGGAGAGGGGGAAGAGGAGGAAGAAGAGAGGAGGGGGTGAGGAGGGGAGGGAAGAGGAGATGATGGGGAGGGTGGGACAGGAGGGGAGGGGAGGAGGGGACAGGAGAGAAAGAGATTTACCGGATTGCTAACTACAAACTTCAAATGCCACTCTGGGTGTTCGACTCCTCCCAATCTGTTACAACTCCAGCCCTACTCCTTCCCGTCAGAATACCGGTTGGGGGATGCTGGGAATTCTCGCCCGACGCCTCCCCTGTTTACAAGCGACAAAAAGCCATCCTCCAGAAGAGAAGGACCAGACCGATGACTGGAGAAACGAACAACATCTGCCGGGGTCCGTGCGTGCATGTGTGCGTGTACGGAAGAAGCAGCACCCACGGTGACCTAGCGTGCCCCCCCATCCTCTTTCCATCAAGCTACAGGGGGAAAAAAAGTCAGGCCTCTCGGAGCCCTGCGCGGAGGAACAAAAGCCCCCCACCCCCACCCCCAGGAGTCTCCCCCGGGACTCACCAACCCATTAAGTCGTCTCCATATTGCCGCTGTCATGGGGGGAGCCGTACGCGGAGATGGGCTTGCTGCCGCGGCTTCTAAGCAGGCTGCTGCTGTTTCCTTGCGAAGGAAGCAAAAGGTTACTTCCCTGTATACGGTTCTAGCACCGCCTCTTCCTGCCAGCCTCCCCCCCCCTGAGAGAGAGGGGGGAGAGAAAGAGACTGAGAGAGAGAGAGAGTCCCGCTGCTGTTTTGGCAGCCGCACAAGATCCACTCGGATGCTAAAAGGGAGGGGATAAGAGGAGGGCGCTTTCCGGTCCCCGAGTCTCGTCTCTTCTCCCCAGCTCCTTTCGGCAGACGAACAAGGAACAAGGAGGAGGGCTGGCCGGGTTCCAGAAACTTAACATACCTTGTGGGCAAATAATGCAGTGAGACACAGACGCAGCTGGGAAAGGAGCAGCAGCCAGGAGCCAAGGAAAAAGCTGGCATCTCTGCAGCCAGGCGAGCGGGGTGGAAGGGGGGGTGGGACGACGGGGACACAGAAAGGAGGAGATGGGCCAATTTTTAAAAATTGTTTATTCTTTCTAAAGAATAAACAGAGAGGAAGAGGAAGAAGAGGAAAAGGAGGAGGAGGAGGAGGAGAAAGAAGAGGAGGAAGAAGAGGAGAAGGAAAAGGAAGAAAATGAAGAGGAGAAGGAGGAGGAGGAGAAGGAGGAGGCTGACTCAGCCTTCCATCCTTCCGAGGTAGGCAAATTGAGGATTGTGGGGGCAAAAAGCTGACTTTGTATAAAAAAGAACACCGCTTAGGGGGGCCGAAAGCCCTACTAAGCAGGTATATATACAAAAAGTATGAAGACTATTGCTTAACGCATTGTAAGCTGCCCTGAGTCTCCGGAGAAAGGCGGCATATAAATCGAACTAATAAAGAAAAAGAACAACAAGAGATACTGATTTGGGACTGTTTTTCACACTTACGACCGTTGCAGCATCCCCGCGATCACGTTATCAATGTTCAGGTGCTTGTCGATCTGGTTCATATTTACGACGGCCGCAGAGTCCAGTGATCTCTTTTATTTTGCAGTCAAAAAAAAAAAAAAGTCAACAGAGAAGCCAGATCCACTTAACAACCTTAACGGATGCAAGGATCCCACTTAACAACCGTGGCGACGAAAGTCGTAAAATGGGGCAGCCAAAGCTCCCTTAGCCCTCATCTCCCCTTAGCAACGGAACATAAATTTTGGGTTCGACTGTGGTGGTAACTCGAGGACTCCCAGGACTCTAAACCAGGGGTCTCCAACCTTGGCAATTTCGAAGACTTCAACTCCCAGAGTTCCTCAGCCGGCAAAGCTTTTGAGAGCATTTCAAATTCCTCAGCAAAGCTGGCTGAGGAATTCTGGGAGTTGAAGTCCACAAGTCTTAAAGTGGCCAAGGTTGGAGATCCCTGCTCTAAACTGAGCAGGGGTCTCCCAACTCTAACCTAGGAGTCAGCAACCTGGCGGCTCTGGAGCTGCATGTGGCTCTTTCGCCCCTCTGCTGTGGCTCCCTGTCACTCAAAATATGCGCCACAATCGCCAATGTGTGACACCCACCAGCAGGTGATTTATTGAGCTTTTCAACCCCTGGTAGGCCAACCATAGATAAATCCGAGAAACGAAAAATTTCAGAAGAAAACGGAATGTTTAATTCAACTATATATGCTAGTTTATGGCTGCTCAAGAAATAGTCAGGCACGAGAAGGGTTTTGTGGCTCCCGGTGTTTTCTTTTCTGTGGAAACAGGTCCCTGCATACCTCCGAAAAGGCCCAATCTGTTGGGCTCAACAGATCCCACAATCTCAATCTTTGGTGAGGTGGCCGATGCCGGCCGTCCTTCCAAGCTGACTGTACAATCCGAGATTACTGTGTCCTCCTCCTGCATCGTCTCTATTAAAAGAGACACACCGATTACAACCCCTTGGAGGAGGCATCTCCCCGCCCGGCATCGACACGACATGAAACTTTGGACGGTGGTCAAACCGATGGTCGTTAAGTCGAGGACTACCTGTACAAGAAGCCCGTTCCTTCCACACACTCATGCACCATTTAAGGAGGGCTAGAAAGTGGGGGTGGGGATTTTTATTTTTTTTTTTAAATTCCCCTTCAGGTTCCAGGTGATTGGGGTCAACACAAAAGCAGCAAAAGTCATCCTACAACAGGGAAGCCTCTCGATGACATTGTCATTCACACGATTTAGGAGAGAAACGATGGGACGTTTGACCAGCCACCTTTTTTTTTTTTAAAAAAAAAATCTTCTTTACTAAACTTGCTTCACTATATAAAGTTGCTTTCGTATATATATTTAGATAGTCAGATAGATACAGATGATAGCCATAGATGATGTAGATGGGAGAGAGATGATTGTCTGTCTGTCTGTCTCTCTCTCTCTCTCTATATATATATCTGTAGCATCTCTCTACCTATCTATCATCTTTCATATCTATCTATATCATATCTATCTATCTATCTATCTATCTATCTATCTATCTATCCATCTATCATCTATCTATCTATCATCTATCTATCATCTATCTATCATCTCTCTCATCTATGTCTATCTATCTCTATTGTCTCTCTTATCTATCTATCTATCTATCATCTATCTATCATCTCTATCATCACACTCATCTCTATCATCTATCTATCTATCTATCTATCTATCTATCTATCTATCTATCTATCTATCTATCATCTCTATCATCACTCTCATATCTATCTATCTATCTATCATCTATCTATCATCTCTATCATCACACTCATCTCTATCATCTATCTATCTATCTATCTATCTATCTATCTATCTATCTATCTATCTATCTATCAATCAATCATCTATCTATCTATCTATCTATTTCTATCTATCATCTCTATCATCACTCTCATATCTATCTATCTATCTATCTATCTATCTATCTATCTATCTATCTATCTATCTATCTATCTATCATCTATCTCATCTCTTTCATATCTATATCTCATCTCTCTACCTATCATCTCTTTTCTATCTATCTCTCTATCTCTCTATCATCTATCATCTCTCTCATCTATATCTATCATTCTCAACTCTCTCTCATCTATATCTATCTATCTATCTATCTATCTATCTATCTATCTATCTATCTATCTATCTATCTATCTATCTATCATCTATATCTATCATCTCTCTCATCTCTCTCATCTATATTTATCTATCTATATCATCTCTTTCATATCTATCTCTCTCATCTACCTATCATCTCTTTCCTACCTACCTACCTACCTACCTACCTATCTACTCTCTCATCTATATGTATCATTCTCAACTCTCATCTATATCTATCTATCCTCTCTCATCTATATCTATCTATCATCTCTCTCATCTATATCTATCTATCTATCTATATCATCTCTTTCATATCTATCTCTCTCATCTACCTATCATCTCTTTCCTACCTACCTACCTACCTACCTACCTATCTACTCTCTCATCTATATGTATCATTCTCAACTCTCATCTATATCTATCTATCCTCTCTCATCTATATCTATCTATCTATCTATCTATCTATCTATCTATCTATCTATCTATCTATCTATCTATCTATCTATCTATCTATCTATCTAATCTATCTATCTTCCATCTATCTATACATGCACACACATATAAATATATATACACATCAGTGTGTATATATGCACACTGCACAATTAAGAGTTTAGTTAATTACTTATGCACTTGACCGAATTTCAAGCAGCTCGATTCCCCTTTGAGATCAGCCAAACGATCAAGACTCCAAAATTCCCCAAACGACCGCTTTGTAAATACCCGCTCAACTCACTCTGAACCCAAAACTCTTTCAACCGTGAGTATCCAGCTCTTGTTTTTGTTGTTGTGGCTTAATTAGTTCCACTACAATGTCCCACTGTCCTGGCGCACAATGGAGTCGTCCCAAGCTGCTTCACTTGACGTGGGCTCTTGCTTTCTGTGTACTGTGGAGCTCGGGTGGGGAGGGGGGGTGGGTGGGGAGAATATAAGCTGTTGAGCCACAAAAACAGAAGAAGAGAAAAAGGAGACGACTCTGTGCTCGGAGGAAAGGGGACTTCATGTTTAAGGGGGCATCGTTTCTAGCCCACCCAGGCACCCCTTAGCATTCTCTTAGGATTCTAAGTAATCTTTCTTCTCCACGGAAGTCAAAGGTGGTTATGTGTGAGGAGGTAACAGAATAACAGAGTTGGAAGGGACCTCGGAGGTCCTCTAGTCCAACCTCCTGGCTCATGCAGGGGACCCTATACCTATTTCAGACAAATGGTTGTCCAATCTTTTCTTGAAAAAATCCAGTGATGGAGGGAAGGAAGGAAGGAATCCTGTAAGGAACTGAAACATTCTGCTGTTGTTTCTAGCCTAATCTTTTATCACCCTGCTTTCCGAAACTGCCTCTCTGGTTAACCCTTATTACATTGTAACACCTAAAGCGAAGCGCCCACCGACGTGAGTGACGTTGAGTTGGCCATGCCCACACAGTCACATGATCACCGAGCCACGCCTACCCAGCTGGCCATTAAGGCAGAAAACCGTTTGATAAATTATTTGAATACCACCACTATATATCTTCAATGCTGCCTTCCTATCTCCTTCGAAGAGACTCCTGCATCTGGACTGCCCACAAACAGAGCAAAGATAAAGGTAGAAAATCCATTACTCCTCCCTTCTGTTTATTTAACGTATTTATAGCTCACCTTTCCAGAATTATTGAGGAAGGCCAGAGGACTAATCCTAGTAATGACAATTTGCAGTCCTTTTTTCCGGAACAGCGATCCCTGCGGCCCCCGTCTACTTCCGCTCTGCGAAATCTTCCTGATCAGAAAAATCCTTGCCCCACTCTAAAGCAATCTGACTAAGCTTTGACCTGGAGATAGCGCCGAAAACCACTGATTCCCAGTTCGTTCCTCCGAGGCACGCCACGAGGGATCCGGCTGCAGGCGGTCCTCGACTTATAGCCATTCACTTAGAGACCGTCCAAATTTGCACCGGCGCTGCAAAATTGGGACGTGACCGCTGGATCCAAACTTTCCGCTCCTAAGCGAGACCTCCGTGAAGTGAATTTTGCCCTCCTGTTTTACAACGTTTCTTGCCACCGTTGTTAAGCAAATCTGGCTTCTCCATTGATTTTGGTCAGGTTGCCAAAGGGGATCATATGATACACCCCCCCCCCTCCTGGAACACTGCAATTCATTGTAAACACGAGTCAATTGCCAAGCATCCGAATTTTGATCACGTGACCACAGGGATGCTGTAATGGTTGTAAAGTATGGAAAGATAAGATAAATAATCTTTATTTTTTTTCCTGTGAGCACACTGGCCTGCATTAAAAACGAAATTCTGCCTGCTCTCAAGAGAAAGCATATATCTACCCATACACATACATAACACACGTGTACACGTACTATATTCGAGACCCCATAATCCCTTGGGGGGTGGAGTCAGGGCAACTGAATGGAGCTGAGTGTTTACTGGCTGGCTGCCCTTCCTGTTGCCAATGCGGAGTTTTGTTCAGCAGATAAATACTGTATTTTCCTGCGTATAAGACTACTTTCTAACACACAAAAATCTTCTCAAAAGTCAGGGGTCGTCTTATATGCCGGGTCTCATTCTCCTGTAACCAGGCAGACCAGCCCATAAGGCTCTGACGAGCCTTAAATGGCTCTGAGGAGGGTCGTCTTATACGCCCAGTTGTCTTATACGCCGGAAAATACGGTATTTCTCATCGTGCCCAGAGAGAGAAATATCTGCCTCTACCTAGGATCGAACTCACAGGTAACGAGGTTGTGAAGAGGATGTGTAGCGTCCCAGGCAATCCTGCTCAAACATCGCCTGTGTGCAGTCGTAAATCACACTGTTCAGTGCCGTCGTAACTTCGAACAGTCGCTAAAGAACCTGTTGTAAGTCGAGAACTATCTGTACAATGATCAGAGCCCAGAAACGGTTTAATTTATTGAATAAAGTGATATTCAAAGCAAATAGGCTGACTCTGATTCTGGGTTTATTATTTATCATTAATTAGTTATTTGATTTAAAGTGCGATTTTATCGTACATGTTTCTTAACTTGTGTTCACCGCCCTGAATTCTTCGGGAGAAGGGCGGCATATAAATACATGTAATAAATAAATAATAAATAAATAAATAAATAAATAAATAAATAAATAAATATTAAGCGAACCGAGTCATCGTCAACGAAGCCGGGGCCTGACAAATCCAGGGCCTGACTCAGCATCCCAGGTGTTTACATCCCAGGTGATAGAAATGCTGCCTGCGTGGTTTTATTATTATTATTATTATTTTTTACAGCAATATATTAGGTGGGTCAAAAGCTGACTCAGTAAAGAACACTTGAGCAGATTGGGGGGGGGGGGGAGGAGAGAAATAGCTCAAGGGCAGGGGACTTCAGTCATTAGAACCTGCCATCAAAAGTATTTCAGCCAGCAGGATGCCCCCTACCCACCCCCCAAAAAAGGGGGAAGGGAGGCGGCAAGCCCAAGATGCTTTGGGGTCCCTTCCTGTGTCTTATATGTGTTTGTCAGGTGCAGTCCCCGATTAAAATCAATTTTAAAAAGCTGCTGCAGTGAAGAGACGGAAGTGTTTTCGGCAAACCAACATTTAGTGATTGTTCGAAGTTACGACGACGCTGAAAAAAATGACTTAGAATCAGCAGTGGGTTTCACATTATGTTACTACTGGTTCGTCACGCCCGTGTGCTCGCTTCGTGCACACACGTGCCCAGTTCCCACGTATGCATGCCTTCCATGCATGCGCCCAGCCTTCAGAGCAAGCGCTAATATCACTTCTGCTTACAACCATCCTCAGGTTTAACGCAGTCACAGCAAAGGGGTGAAACAACTGGGACAAATTTACGGATAGCTGCAGCGTCTCTTAGAGATACGTCATCTCCCTTTGTGACTCTTCCTCACAGGCTCGCGACAAAAAGTCAATCTGAGAAGCCGGATTCGCTTTAACGACCAGATTCGCTTTAATGACAGCAATGATTCCGTTTAAAAAACCAGGAGGCAAACCATGGTCGTAAAATCGGGCCCGACTCGCTTAAAAAACCCCGCCTTGGTTAGCCATGGAAATTCGGATGCCGATTGTGGTCGTAAGTCGAGGACAGGTAGACTTACCACCACCACAAGTGAGCCCCAAATGTTGGGGTTGTTAAGCAAGTCATCCGCTAAGTGGGTTTTGCCCTGTTTCACAAGCTTTCTTGCCACAGTTGTTAAGCAAATCGCGGCACAGGTTTCGGCTTCCCCGAAGGTCGCAAAATGGGATCACATGACCCCTGGACATGCGACCCGTCACAAATAGGAACCAGTGGCCACTAAGCGTCTGAATTTGGACGACGTGAGCATGGGGAACGCGGCAACGGTCGTTAAGTGTGAAAAATGGCCGCAAGTCCCTTTTTTTCCCCCCTGTGCCGTTTTAATTTTGAACGGTCCCTAAATGAACCTTTGCAAGCACCTGTGTTTCTCACCTGCCTTAACGCTGCTTGGAGAGTGAGCTTTGACGAAAGATCAAAGCTCTGAGGTTTATAAATTGAAACAAACAAACAAATAAATAAATAAAGCAAGTGGATAAAATCATAACCAGGCAAAAGGGGACCACAAGAGGTTTCTTTTAATCTATTTACGGTATTTGCAAAGGAGCCAGGACTGGATCCAGTCTCAAATCAATTAGCATTCTGGCTGCATAAGGGAGCAATCAGAGTAATTAAGGTAAAGACTTTCTCTCTAACCCCCCCACCTTTTTCCCTCCCCCTCCCTCTGGGGGATTCATGCTGCAGTGGAGAGTTAAAAGGCAGAGCCGTTTAAAAGGAGACTTAGCAGAAAAGTTTAAAAAAAACCCCAAAAACAGCTCAGCCACATGTTGTGTTTTCGCAGGTCATCTGGTAGAACGAACAGATCCACAAATAGCAGAGATACACACAATCAAAATCTACTTAAAAAGCCCTGAAAATGCCTCTTTATCGTTGAATGTGATAGAAAGGAAAATATACAGGGAAATATGGGGCAGTCCTCGACTTACAACAGGTCATGGGGGCGACTGTTCGAAGTTACAATCATCATCATCGTCGTCATCATCATCATCATCATCATCATCATCTTTTAATGACCCCACAATCCCTTGCGGAGTGGAGTCTTGGGCAACTAAATGGAGCTGAGTGTTTTACTGGCTGGATGCCCTTCCTGTTGCCAGAGCGGATGTTCTGTTCAGCAGATATATTTTTCATCATGCCCAGAGAGAGAAATATCTGCCTCTACCTAGGATCAAACTCATAGCCTCCTGATTGTGAGGCCAGAGCTCCACCTCTAGGCAACTGAATGGAGCTGAATGTTTACTAGCCGGATGCCCTTCCTGTCACCAATGCGGAGTTTCCCCCCACCCCCAGCAGATATATTCTCATTGGCAGTGAAAAAAGTGACTTTAGAACTATTTTCCACCCTTACAATGTTTTGTAAGCATCCCATGGTCAAGGGATCAAAATTCAGACTTTGGAAATGGACTCGTATTTATGACGGTTGCAGTGTGGGTCATGGGATCCCCCTTTGGCGACCTTCTGATGAATGGGAGGAAGCCAGATTCACTTAACAACCGGGTTACTAGCCTATGAACTGCAGTGATTCACTTAACAACAGTGGCTAAGAAAGGTGGCAAAACGGAACAAGATTCACCTAATAAATGCCTCGCTTATCAATAAAAATCTTTCCCCCCCCCACTCAATTGTGGTCGTAACTCGAGGATTACCCTGTAATTAAGATGTACTTGTTCAAAGGCAGGGGTGGGTTTATCTCTGGCACCCCTAAAGCCGTACAGATGGGAGACCCTGAAAAGTTTGAGCACCAGAGCTTTCATTTTTACTGCTTTGAGGGTTCGTGCGAATCCTGAGGTTCTAATAAAATTATCTCCCTTCTCTGAACAGGCACCGTGAGGCTGAAATCTGCCAAACTCTTTTTGCGTTTCGGTTCTACTTCCACCCGTTGTTCCACGACTCCCCGAGAGCTTTGAACAGGAGATCCGCAAGCTTAATGAATCAATTAATTAAAGAGCTTTTAAGAAGGCCTGGCAAATTATCTTCTAATGGTCTGGCCAACAGGGTGGGACAGAGATTGTAGCAGGAAAAAAAAACGGCTCGCCTTATCCTAAGCCTGCTTTAAAAGCAGTTTTGTAACAAGGCACGGAAGCAGAATGTCGAAAGAGGAAGTGGCTCTGCCTTTCTCGGGTGTCGACACTATATATTTTGAATTTCTTCACACCTCTAGGATCTTTTGAACTTGGAAACCACTTCTTATGAGAAGCTGGCTGCACAGACCCAGGAAGAAAGGGTATTCCCCCACCCCCTTCCTTTCCTCTTTCACAGGGCTTGCATGAAGAAATATTAAACTGCCCCTGATGAAATCAAATCCCTAGTTTTAAAAAAAAAACAAAAGCTCAGATCTAACACAAAGGAGAACCAGGCTGTGAAATAAATCTTCAGCATCAGAAATTATTATTTATGAAACGTATATACGCCCCTCAACTCACTGCCAGGAGGCACAGAATTGGGCTGTTCGTTAAGAATTAGGCTATGGAGGGGCAGGACTGTCAAATGGGTAATATATAAATTTAATAAATAAAGGCATCACAGCCTGCACACTTATGCACATGGACTTGGGGGGAAAAAGAAGCAACTAACTCATAAGCAGCGGAGGATGGAACATGGGATGGCACCAAGAACGGACACCGCCCTCTCTTCCCTAACACATCTGTGGTCAAAAGTCAACATTAAAAGAGAATAACAGAGCTGGCTGTCCAGTCTTTTCTTAAAAACCAACTTCTGGACGCCAGCTGTTCCACCGATTCATTGTTTTAACTTCTCAGGAAATTTCTCCTTCGTTGTAGGTTGGTTCTGTCCTTGGGAGCGAATGGGCTACTTCGCCGCACAGAGGCTGAAATCAAAGGTCTATTTTATCGCTTCTTTAAAAAAAACAAAATAAATACCGGTAGCCCTTGACTTAACGACCTCAACGGAGCCCGACATTTCCGTTGCTAAGCAAGACAATTGTTAAGCGAGTTTTGCACCCTTTTACAACCTGTCCTGCCGCCGTTAAGTGAATCACTACAATTGTTAATGTTAATAACACGGTTATAAAGTAAATCTGGGTTCTCTCCCCCCCTCTCCCCATTTGACGGTCGCAAAAGTCGTAAGTATGTCTCGGTTAACCAAACATCTGATTTTTTTGATCACGTGATCAAGGTCGTTAAGTGTGAAAAATGGTCCTAAATAACTTTTCCCGGTACCGTTGATGGTCGCTAAACCAATGGGGTGTAAGTTGAGAAGTGCCTGTGATAAC
Source organism: Coluber constrictor foxii (assembly GCA_038048745.1). Classification (NCBI taxonomy): domain Eukaryota; kingdom Metazoa; phylum Chordata; class Lepidosauria; order Squamata; family Colubridae; genus Coluber; species Coluber constrictor. The sequence continues at coordinate 7,310,036 of CM075975.1, forward strand.
CTGGCCTCACATTCAATGAGAGGGATTTGGGGAGTCCTAGTGGGCAACCATTGAAATAGGAGCCAGCCGTGTGCAGCAGCTGCCCAAAAAGCATCAACAGAGGGATAGAATCAAGATCATGTGAAGGGTTAATGCCACTTTATAAGGCCTTGGGAAGGCCACACTTGGAATACGGCATCCAGTTTTGGTCGCCATGATGTAAAAAAAGATGTAGAGACTCTAGAAAGAGTGCAGAGAAGAGCCACAAAGAGGATGAGGGGACTGGAGGCTGAAACATATGAAGAACAGTTGCAGGAACTGGATATATCTAGTTTAATGAAGAGAAGGACTAGGTGGAGACATGATAGCAGTCTTTCAATGCCTCAGGGGCTGCCCCAAAGAAGAAGGAGTTCAAAGCCCCTGAGGGCAGGACAAGAAGCAACGGATGGAAACTAATCAAGGAGAGAAGCAATCTGGAATTAAGGAGAAATTTCCTGACAGTGAGAACAATCGATCAGTGGAACTACTTGCCTCCAGAAGTTGTAAATGCCCCAACACTGGAAGTTTTTAAGAAGAGGCATTTGTCTGAAGTGGTGTAGAGTTTCCTGACTAGGTAGGGGGTTGGACTAGAAGACCTCCAAAGTCCCTTCCAACTCTGGTATTCTTCTCTTCTCTTCTCTTCTCTTCTCTTCTCTTCTCTTCTCTTCTCTTCTCTTCTCTTCTCTTCTCTTCTCTTCTCTTCTCTTCTCTTCTCTTCTCCCCACCCCTACTCCTATCTATTCCATTCCATTCCATTATTCTATTCTATTCTATTCTATTCTTCATTCCAATATTTATTCTATTCTATTCTTTTCTATTATTCCATTCCATTCCATTAATTATTCTATTCTATTCTATTCTATTCTATTCTATTCTATTCTATTCTATTCTATTCTATTCTATTCTATTCTATTCTATTCTATTCTATTCCAAAATTCTATTCCAAAATTCTCTTCTCTTCTCTTCTCTTCTCTTCTCTTCTCTTCTCTAATTCTATTCCAAAATTCTATTCCAAAATTCTATTCCAAAATTCTATTCTATTCTATTCTATTCTATTCTATTCTATTCTATTCTATTCTATTCTATTCTATTCTATTCTATTCTATTCTATTCTATTCTATTTCTAATCTGTTCTAGAAATAGAATAGATTCTCCTAAGAGTCCCTTGGGAGTTGGGTGGCATAAAAATATGATTAATCTATTCTATCCTTTATTCTATTCTATTCTATCCTATCCTTTATTCTATTTTATTCTATGTTGTTCTATTTTATTCCATTCCATTCCATTCCATCTAATTTGGCAGATTCACACCTGGGCAATGAAACAGGACCACAATATCTCACACCTACAGGTTCAATAAGCTGCCTCTGCGTGTCGCTTCAGGGGACCCTTGCAGCTCAACAACTTTGCCTGTTTACAGCTCGAATTTTGCCATTCCGGCATCTATCGATGGAAAGGATAATCCACTTTTTCTTTTTACAAAATCTACTATTTTATTTAAAAACAACAACAACAACAACACTCTTAATGGTTTCTTAGAAGCCAACATGTTTTGTGGGTTTTTTTTTAATTTTGTGTGTGTGTGTGTGTGTGTTTTTTTAAAGAGCGGAAGATGCCTTTGTGCCCCAGGGGATGTTGTCCAGTCACAATGAAACCTCTCTCTGTTACTCCGAGAAATATATTAAATCTTTACACTGTCAGCTTTATTTAAAGCTCTGGCCCTTTTTAATGCTTTTTCATGTACACCACTGTTCTTTCAGGAAAGGGTAATGGCAATGCTAACCTTTTATTGACAAGGAGCACTTCCCAGAGAAAAAGTAGGCAGATTTATGTCGAGGGAGAATTATTAGTATATATATAAAAAAAACACCAGCCTCTCATTTATCTGACAGCCTCTAGTTACGTTGGGACTAAGAACACGGGTGGATTAGGAGCCAATTTACGACCACACTTCAGCCCAACATTTCTGGTCTGAAGAGAGATGTTCGTTAAGTGAGTTTTGCCCCCATTTTACGACCTTTCTCGCCACACTTAAGGGATATCCCTGCAGCTGATAAGTGAGAAAACACGGTTAAGTGAGTCGGGCTTCCCTGTTGATTTTGCTTGCAAAAGGGGGTCACGTGACCCCGGGGCATTGCAACCGTCGTAAGTATGAACCGGTTGCCAAACGTCTGAATTTGAATGACATGATGGTGGGGCTGCTAAGGAGTGGTGCAGTGGCCTAGAGGTGGAGCTCTCTCGCCTCACAATCAGGAGGCTGTGAGTTCGATCCTAGGTAGAGGCGGATATCTCTCTCTTTCTGGGCACACTGAGAATATATCTGCCGAACAAAACTCCGCTCTGGCGACAGGAAGGGCATCTGGCCAGTAAAACATGAAATATCTAAAAAACCAAAAAAACTACTTTTTGCACATCTGTCATCTAGAAAGCGCTGAGAAAAGAAAAAGCAAGGGATGGCAAGAATAAAACAAGAGAAGCTTTGCAACCCACAATGCAGGTGGATTAGATAATATTAGAATTGTCCGCATCTTATCCTTTAACGTCAAAGGACTAGCAATAAACAATGAACCAATGCTGGAATTAATAAGAGTAATCATTGTTTAGAGCCCATATGCCAAAATATTTTCCGTGACGAGCTAGCCATTTCCAAACCCAGTTTGAAATCACTTATGAATTCTACGTCAGCCGTTTGATGTAGAAGGATATTTGGGAGCACACAGTAAAGCTGTGAATATCCCACCGGTTCCTGGCTTTATTTTAATTTAAAAGTCTTTGTGTTGTTTTCTTGTAGACAAGCCGTGTACCACGGACTTAAATAAAAGGAGGAAAAAATGGGCCCACCTCCCTGTAGATCAGGGATCGGCAACCTTAAACATTCAAAGAGCCACAAAGATCCTAACTGGACCCGTTCAATTCGACCGGAAGCCCAGTTCCCCCAACATAGAGTCTCCTCCTAGCGTGGCATCCTTTTTCCTCTGCCGATCTTTTTCCTCTGCCGACCGGAAGTCCGGTTCCCCCAACATAGTCTCCTCCCAGAGTAACGTCCTTTTTTCTCTGCCGACCGGAAGTCCGGTTCCCCCAACATAGCGTCTCCTCCTAGAGTGTCCTTCTACCTGTCCTAACCGAAAGCCCTATCCATTGTAGAGCCGACCAGTGACAGGAAGCTGCAGCAGACGGATGAAAGAGCCACATGCGGCTCCAGAGCCACGGGTTGCCGACTCCTACTCTAGATGACTCAGACGGGGATGAGCATCTTGTGTTCTCCAATGTCAGCTTAACAAGACAGGTTCTCCCCTTCCTTCTATCTGGGGTAGGGACCACCCCAACCTCACACAAGGCTTTTATTTTTTTTACCTGTCCGTTTTGTGCGCAACTGCCTTTGGGAAGTCTTGTTTGCCGGGAATCGCCTTCAACCGCTTGCAGCCGGGTCAAGAAAAGTGAACTCTGCTAAGTAAGGGCTTTTTCCGCCCCATCGAAAAACACACTCCCAAATTTATAGTCCAGGGTTTTTGTTTTTTTCCCTGCCTTAATTATAGAGTGTTTGAACAGCCTTTCCCTATCTCTTCTGACTCATACAGAGTTTAAAAAGCACCACAGCCATTTCCTTTTGGGGGAAAGTAATGAAATGCAAAGGCTGGCTAGCTTGGTTCACAGGTGGCCCTGGGTTCAATTCCCCAAGGCCCTTAAGTTTGGGGAGGAAAAAGAACTGTTTTCTTATATAGGACAGGAGCAGAAAATGTATTTTATAAGATGGAAGGACTCAAATATACCCTCAATGGAAGAGTGGCCAGTGTGCAGATGGCGGAATTGATGGCTTTGATAAAAGAAAAGATTTTATTTAGCTCTGCATCTAATTGGAAACCGCTCTTCAGGAGTTTTTGTTTGAAACTGAAAATTTAACCTTGGATGTTGACGATAAGCCTCGTTTTACGATCGAATTGCTGTTTGTTTTTGTTTGATTCCAGTTCAAAGGGTCACTGATCCTTTGTATCGAAGTTATTTTTCTCGATAGCTCTTTCTGTTTTGCACACCGCAATAGTGTTTTCCTGCCTTACTTTCCTCTTTCCCCCCCCCCGCCCCGTTCTTTTCGTCTGCTGCTTTGCATATTTTTTTTTTAAAAAAAATTAAATAAAGCTTTCAGGGAGGGGGGAGGAAGTGCTCTATAAGCGTGCCTTTTTAGCAGAAAGTTTCATTTTTAAATTAAAGATGTTCCCTTATCTTTGGGGCAGGAGTACACTTTAAAAAAAAAGAAGATTAGAGCCCTGTTTTGGCTCATCTTTTTTAAAAAAATGACATTACTTAATTCTGCAAAACGATATAGGGAGATAAAATAAAGGTCAATCCAAGCATCTGGAAAATATTGCAGATACTGAATCACTGGGTAGTTTCAGAGATGGGACCTGAGGCCTAAAGTAAAGAAAAGAGAATAGAATAACAAGAGTTGAAAGAGAGGTCCAGTGGCCACCAACTGGTGGTCCGTGAGAAAGTTTTGGTGGTCCACAGAAAAATTATTTGCATTTTTTATATTGCACTAAATCAGGGGTCCTCAAACTACGGCCCCTGGGCCGGATACGTGCAATGAACGTTTGTGTTGCTGCAGAGAGTCTCCCCCTTTTTGTGTGGGTCGGAGGGGGGCAGAAATTCAAACTTGGGGTCTGCTTCAGCCTCCTGGTGTGGGGTTTTGGGTGAAGGCTGGAGGGAAGTGGTGGCGAAGAGCCGGAGGGCCTCGTTCCAGTGGGACGGCATCATGGCCTGGAACTGGCTGACCATCTCAGCCCGCTGAGCCTCCACGTGCCGATACCTGGCCTTGCACTCCTGCAGATCTTCCCTCTGCTTGGAAAGCCTATGCTCCTAGTCCTCAGCGAGGTGCTTCTGCTGAGCCTCCTTCTCGGCCAGATCCAATTTGAACTGAGCTGTTTTGACAACTTTTTCTCCTGGTGGCTGCTTAGCTCCAGGAACAGCTTCCTGTTGGGGAAGGAGCCCAGGTGGGCAGGTGGGGAGTAGAGGCTGGTGAGGTACCCCCTCAATGTGAGTGACATCGAGTTGGCCACGCCCGCCCAGCCACATGGCTACGTAGCCACACCCACCCACCCAGTCATTAGTCATATCGTATTAGCGATCCGCGGGATTTAAAATTATGAATTTAGTGGTCCCTGAGATCCGAAAGGTTGGGGACCCCTACACTACAATGATGGAACAAACTATGGAAACTTGACAAACGGATTATTTCATGGCGGGACAAAACACCTGTGTGCTAATAACACACTGAGGATTCAGCTATAAGAATTATCCTCGAGTTACAACGGAACACTTAGTGACTATTCGAAGTCACAAGGCCAATCAAAAAAGTGACTTACGACCATCTTTCACACTTACAACCATTGGTCCATGCGATCAAAATTCAGACGCTTGGTAGCTGACTCATATTTACGAAAGGGGGGGCAGTGTCCCCGGGTCATGTGATTCCCCTGATGAACAGAGGTCAACGGGGAAGCCGGATTCTCTTAACAACCCACGTTGCTCACTTAGTGACATGTAACAACCCGAGGCGAGAAAGGTCGTAAAGTGGGGGCAAAATCCGCTGAACAACTGTTTTGCTTCACAATGGAAATGTTGGGCTCGGTTGTGCATCGTAAGTCGAGGACCCCTTGTAAAACTTAGCTCACCGTCCTCGATCATAATCCAATCAGAGTACAGGCAGTCCTCGACTTATGGCCACAACTGAGCCCAAAATGTATGCCACTAAGCGAGACATTCGTTAAAATGAGTTTTGTCCCATTTCACCACTTTTCTTTGCCGCGTTCGTTCAGGGAATCACGGCGGCTGTTAAATTAGTAACGCGGTTGTTAAGCGAGTTCCGGCTTGACGTTGCTCGTCAGAAGGCCGCAAAAGGAGGATCACGTGACCCCGGGACGCTGCAACCGTCGTAAATGCGAGTCAGTCCTCAAGCACCCGAATGTAAAATCACGTGACCATGGGGATGTTGCAACAGTCATAAGTATGGGAAAACGTTCATAAGTCCCTTTTCTCGGTGCCGTCGTAACTTCGGTCACTAAATGAATGGTTATATGTCGAGGACTGCCTCTATAGGGATACTCTTTCTTCTTATCACAAGCGACCTGCAGTTCTTACGCCGGTTCTATTGTGGAGCTGGCAAAGCCCGATTACGTCAAGCAACTTTGCAATTCTGGATAATTTATGCACCGGCATTACAATTTCCAGGCCAAACCCAGCAATTTAAACTCCTCGGGCGTGGCCGAGGCACCAACCTGTAAGGTGAAGCAAAGCAAAAAAAAAAAGCCAAGCGAGCAGCTTTTATTTCCATTTCAAAATATTAACCTTAAAAAACAAGAGCCTGGATAGCTCAGCAGACTAAAAGCATTGTGATTAACACCAGCTGTCTGCAATTACTGGAAGTTTGAATCTCGCCAGGCTCAAGGTTGACTCAGCCTTCCATCCTTTCTAAGGTGGGTAAATTGAGGACCCAGTTTGTGGGGGCAATAAGCTGACTTTGTATAAATGTACAAAAGTATGAAGGCTATTGCTTAACGCATTGTAAGCAGCCCTGAGTCTCCAGAGAAGGGCGGCATATAAATCATTTTTTTTAAAAAAACACCAGCTGGGGTCCCGCAGAAGTCCCCATTATATGACCGTGCGGAGAAGCCAAACACGTGCATCCAGAAAGATAGGATAGGGAGGGGGGAGAGGAGGGGAGGGCTTAAAAAAAGTGGATTTTCTGAACTGAAACGGTAAGAGAACATTGCGTGCTGCAAAATGGAACTTTAAGGCGGATTATGTCTGAGAGAGATTGAAAGAAACTAAGGATAAAACCAAAAAAAAAAAACCCCAAACAAAAATAAAGAACCAGGGGGGAAAAAAGTCCTCGCTGGACTATTCAGGTAGTTTCAATTAAAATTAGATTTATACCCCGAGGGTGCTTTGCTTTGTGACCTAAATCCTAAATGCTTTTTTTCTGTTTCTGACTTTTTCTCTTTCGAAAATACAAACCTTGGGTACACACGTAGTCCTCGATTTACAACAGCTCACTCAAGTGACCGCACTGTGACCCATTTTTCACACTTAACGACCACCGCAGCCGCTCCACAGTCATGCGATCAAAATTCATAAAGCTTGGCAACTGACTCGTACTTATGACAGTTGCAACGTCCCTGGATTGCGCGACCTTCTGACCAGCAAAGTCAAATCATTTAACCGCCGTGTTACAAACTTAACAAATGTGGTGATTCACTCAACGACGGTGGCAAGAAAGGTCGTAAAAGGGGGGGGGCAAAACTCACTTAACAACTGTCTCGCTTAGTGACAGAAACGTTGCGCTCAGTTGCGGTCCGTAGGTCAAGCACTACTTGTATATTGAATTGGATGTTTTTAACGTTTTTTTAAAAAAACTGGTTCGTTGCTTTTATTGCTTTTTAAACTTTTAATCGGGGTTTGCCGCGAGACGATCGTTGACCTGCGAACATCTAAACTTTTGATCGTCATATATTTCCTGAATTGTAAGCTACCCAGAGTCACTGACTGGAGATGGGTAACCACTGAAATTAAAAAAAAACAACCCCAAATATATAAATAAAATGGAATAAGAGGTTGCTGGTTCTATAAATACCGTTTCCCCAAAAATAAAACATCCCCTGATAATAAACCCAATCCAGTTTTTGAGCGCATGTGCTAAAATAAGCTCCCCCCCTCCCCGAAAATATTTAACCGCATGCACAATCGGTTCCCGCCATTCCCTCTGGTTAAAGTTAGAGAGACAGAGCTGGAAATCAGGTAAGATGGAAGGAGAAGCCCCGTCTTGCTCCACCCGCCCCAAAATAAGACCTCCCCGAAAATAAGGCCAAGCGGTTATTTCAGGGTTCAAAAAAATTATAAGACAGGGTCTTATTTTCGGGAAAACACGGTATACACTTGATTTACATGAATAAAACCGATTATTAGTCAATCTCTTGAGTTATCTGCTTCGTCAATGGGGAGGTGGGGGGGGGAAGTGTTGGGATTCACTGAACAATCTATGATTCAGTTAACAACCATGGCAAAATTGGGTGTGACTCACTGCACCCCCTTGCTTAACAGCGTGAATTCTGTCCCCAATTGTGGTCGTAAATCAAAGGATTACCCGTGCATCCCATCGCTGATGGAATAGGTCAGCAATTTAAGAGTAAGGTAAGGAAAAGGGTCCCTTCGCACGTAGTTGTTCCCGACTCTAGGGGGCGGTGCTCATCTCCGTTTCAAAGCCGAAGAGCCAGCGCTGTCCAAAGACGTCTCCGTGGTCATGTGGCCGGCATGCCTCAATGCCAAAGGTGCATGGAAAACGCTGTTCCCTTCCCACCAAAGGTGGTCCCTATTTTTTCTACTTGCATTTTTTTACGGGCTTTCGAACTGCTAGGTTGGCAGAAGCTGGGACAAGTCACGGGAACTCACCCCGTTCGGCAGCACCAGGGATTCGAACCGCTGAACTGCCGACCTTTCGATCGACAAGCTCAGCGTCTTAGCCCCTGAGCCACCGCGTCCCCTTTAATTTAAGGGACGAACATACAAAACAAAAATAACACCGAAAACGGTCAGAAAACGGAAGCCAAGAAGTGATTCTTACCCCAGGAAATAAGAGTTAAAAGAGGCTCCTAAAGTTACCTGCTTTTCCTTCCGCGTATTAAAGAAAAAAAAGGAAAATAAAGCATACCAACCATTAAGAGAACTGGTCGGACCAGTTTGGCGTGGAAGAAACATGACCTCTCTTCTCCACCCTTCTGAAGAAAAGCTGTTAAGCACAGGCACTTCCTTGCTTTGTAAGAGGAATAAAATACTCGAATAACTGATCAATGCAAGGTCTACCCACCTACCTATCCACCCATCCATCCAAGAAAGGAAAGGATATCGGGACAATTAAGTTGCGATCCATAAATGACTGACATTTTCCTGGCTCCTCTTTCCGTACTAGAGAGAGACAGTGGGGGGGGGGGGGGGGGGGGGGAAGAAAGCAGAGAAGGAAGAGAGAAATGGCAGCAAACCCGCGAAATGTGGGGGCACTTTTAAAATGACGCACCGTGCCTAGACTTGAATGGGGATTGCAGGTTATTTCCCTGTGAGTTTTTAACAGGGTGGTAAGGGTCATAAATCCTGGTTGGGTGCCTCTGTCGTTCAGGCCTCTGAGCTCAGGATGGGTTTTACAAGTGGGATCCCAGGATAATGAGATCTAAGCAGAAAGATCAGATTTCTCCCATCTTCCTTCCTTCCTTCCCTCCCTCCTTTCCTTTTTCATCCATTTACTTCCTTTCCTTTTACTTTCTCCCTCCCTCCCTTCCCATACCTTCCTTTCCTTCTTTTCCTTTTTCATCCATTTACTTCCTTTGCTTTCACTTCCTCTCTCTCCCTTCATACCTTCCTTTCTTTTCCCTTTCTTTCCTCTCTGTCTTCCCATACCTTCATTTCTTTTTCCTTCCCTCCCCTTTTCTTTTTCATCCATTTACTTCCTCTCCCTTTCTTCCCATACCTTCCTTTCCTTCCTTCCTTTCCTTTAGCCATTTACTTCCTTTCCTCACTTCCTCTCTCTCTCCTTTCATACCTTCCTTTCATCCCTTTTTTTTCTTTTTCTTTTCTTTCTCCTCCGTCTTCCCATAGACTCATTTTCTTCCTTCCTTCTCCTTTCCTTTTACATCCATTTACTTCCTTCCCCTTTCTTTTCTCTCTCCCTCCCTTCCCATACCTTCATATCCTTCCTTCCTTCCTTTCCTTTTTCATCCATTTACTTCCTTTCCTTTTACTTCCTCTCTCCCTCCCATATCTTCATATCCTTCCTTCGTTCCTTCCTTCCCTCCCTCTTTCCCCAGACCTTCTTTCCTCCCTCCCTCCTTCCATTGAAATGGATAGGTCATTTTGTTTAAATCAGGGATTGGCCATATCACCAACCGTATCGTAAGTATCCTTAGAAGATCCAACTCTCAGCTATTGTGCCATTGTCATATGTATTACTCTCTTTCTCTCTCTTTCTCTCCGTGTGTGTGTGTGTGTAATTAGCAGATGATTCAAAGATCCTACAGGAAAAAAGATTGCAAGAGAATATTTTGCTGCCTCCCCACTTCTTCCCCCTTCCCAATTTTTCACATTTTATTGCTGGCGTCATTCTATGCCTTTCCCCAGCTCCTCCTGGCAGCCCTCACACACACCCCCGCCCTCAACTGACCAGAGGAGGTGATGTTTCCAAGACCAAAAGGACACTCAGATCTCTCTCTAAGTGAGGTTTGGGGGTGCAAACTGTCAAGCTCGAACAGAAAAAGAGATCAAAGGTTTTGGACCACCCCTGGCCGACCAAGAAATGGCAGGAGAAGCTTTAAGATACCATCAAAAGCATCGGAACAACTGAGCGAATAAACCGGTTCTCCTCCGGGACACACGAGTTTCCAGTAGAAAGAGAATTTTGTGTGGCTGCATTATATAACAGGATTTAAGCAGCGTGTTTTATATATATATATAAGTATTCAATCCGGGTGGAAGGAAAGAGTAAAATCTTCCCTTCCTTTTCATTTTTAAAGAAGCTTGAATCAACAAGTGTGAAACGAACACAGAAATAGGAAGAATTTACTGGGGAGGGTGGGTGAAAGACGAGAACGAACAAATATTCTACATGTACAGATAGTCCTCAATTTACAAGTATTCATTTAGTGATCATTTCAAGTTAGAACAGCACTGGGGAAAAAAAAGGAATTTACGATCGGTTTTCGCATCTTTTAATTGACAGTGTTGCACATCCCTTTGGTGATCAGAATTCAGCCGCTTGGCAACTGGCTCGTACTTATGACCGTCGCAGCGTCTCAAGGTCACGCAATCCCCTTTGGCGACCTTCCGGACAGGCAAAGTCAATGAGGGAAGATGGATTCACTTAATAACCAGGTTAGTAATTGAACAACTGCAGGGAAAGGAAGGTCGTAAAATGGAGCAGGACAGTCGCTTAACAACTGTCTCCTTCAAGCAATGGAAATATTGGGCTCGTAAATCGAGGACTAGCTGTGTAGGGAGGGGGGGAAACAATGGAACCCCCTCAGGTAAAGCTTGGTGGGTGATTGAGAGGAGGGGAGTCCTAAATACATTAAAATTCCAGTTGTTAATCTCGAACAGTTACGTGTGACAGCTACACCAGATTGTGTCTTCTTTTTCTAGGTAAAGCTTCCCCTGGCACATATGTGCTAGTTGTTCCCAACTCTAGGGGGCGCTGCTCATCTCCATTTCAAAGCCAGAGCCAGCGCTGTCCGAAGACGTCTCCGTGGTCATGTGGCCGGCATGCCTCAATGCCAAAGGTGCATGGAAAACGCTGTTCCCTTCCCTCCAAAGGGGGTCCCTATTTTTTCTACTGGCATTTTTTTTACTTGCTTTCGAATGGCTAGGTTGGCAGAAGCTGGGACGAGTCACGGGAGCTCACCCCGTTAGGCGGCAGCACTAGGGATTCGAACCGCTGAACTGCCGACCCTTTCGATCGACAAGCTCAGCGTCTGAGCCACCGCGTCCTTATATGGCGTCCCTTCTTTTTCTGGGCCTCAACAAATGTAAGCTTGAAACAAGCAAAAAAGGAGAGCTTTGGGGTGGAGACACCCGTTTCGCAGCAGTCACGACTAAATGTCAGCCAAATTTAGTCGTTTTCGAGAAGCCGGCGAGAAATTGCAAATGAGATGAGGGCGAAACGTTGCGTTTAAATAGATGGGGTGCTTCGAACCTGCAATCTGGCTTAAAACCAAGCAGACCAGAAAGACTGAGATACCAACCCCCCCCTTCGCCACATACCCCAGCCTCAGATTAACAAGAACAAAAGCTGAATTTGAGATTTTGGGGTGTGTGTGTGTGTGTGTTGTTTTTTTTTGCTTCCCTCCTCCCCTATTCATTTTGTGTGTGTGTGACTCCCCCTTAACATAAGGGATGCTAGGGATATATTTAGGATGCTGTTGTACATGTTCCGCTTGCACGTTAGCCATTCTTTTTAGGCCCTGTTGCTAAGACACATGCTATAAGGGAGAGAACCCAGGCCTGAAGTTAAGTGCGTGTTCAGACTGGGAAAAATAAGGAGGAGACCGATGGTAGCGGAGAACTTACGAAAGAACGGCTGCAGGAAAAAGGCACGTCTCGCCTGGAGAAGGACATGATGGCACTCTTCCAATATTGGAGGGGGCTGCCCCAAAGAAGTGTGTGTGGGGGGGTCCACCTGTCCCTCAAAGCACCCAAAGGCAGGACAAGAAGCAACGGATGGAAATGAATCGACCCAGAACTCATTCCGAACAGTGAGAACAATTAAGCAGTGGAACAAACGGCCTCCAGAAGTTGCGAATGTTGAGCATTTTTTTCCAAGAAGAGACCGGACAGCCATTTTGGGTGAGAAAAGGTCTCCTGCTAGAGCAGGGGGCTGGACTAGAAGGCCTCTAAGGTCCCACCTGACTCTTGTTATTCTATAGAGCCATGTTGGCGAACCTATGGCGCACGGGTGCCGTAGGTGGCACGTGAAGCCATATCGGTGGGCACGCGAGCTCAGCTTCGGCATGCATATGTGCGCCGACCCACTGATCTTTGGGCCTTGTGGGCCCACCAGAAGTCAGGAAACACATTGTTTCTGGCCTCTGGAGGGCCTCTGGGGTGGGGAAGGCCGTTTTCACCATCCCCAGGCTCCTAGAAAGGCTCTGGAGTCTGGGGAGAGCGAAAAACAGGCCTACCTGTTATAGTGTGCCAAAAGTGTGTGTGTTTGGGGGGGGGGAAATAGAATTATGGATGTGGGCACGCGTGCGTGTGGCCCCACCGTGCTCCCCCCCCCCCGCTTTTGGCACGCGATGGCAAAAAGTTTAGCCATCACTGCTAGGGATTTTGGAGAGAAGCTCCGGTCTTAAGCCAGCAAGGGTTGGGCTGAGTCACCCATGGGAAAAGTAAGAAAGATACAGAGGCTCATCCTGAGGGGACGCAGGGAGGGAGTCCTTGACTTACAGACCATTTGTTCAGTGACCATCCAAAGCTAAAATGGCGGCGCTTGTACTTACAATGCCTCAGCATCTCTACCTTACATCGTCGCCATCATCATCATCATCATCATCATCCAGGCACTTGAAAACCGGCATGGATTTAAGCACAGTTGTGGGTTCATGTGATTGCCGGCTGTGATTTTCCCAGCAGCTTCTGACAATCAGAGTCAACGGGGAAGCTGGGTCTGCTTAATGACCGTATGATTCACTTAACAACTGCGGCGATTTGCTTAAATGTGGGGGGGGGGGGGTTGTCATAAAATTGAGCGTGACTCCCTCTCTATTTTGCCCTCTTTTATCCTCTGTATTTTTTTCCCCTCTCGTTTAAAATCTCCAACAATTGAGAATCCAGCAGGGCTTAATAAAGGAAAGACACACTCTTGGCTGTCACTTCTGAGTTTATTCTCAACCTTATTCTCTTGCAGGTAATGACCAGTGCTTGGTCTCTGTGTGTGTTTAATTCCCCCCCAATAAAATAGGGATTATTATGCACAGGCTGTCGTTTTCCAAGCGGGATCCCAAAAAAGCCAGTGCATAAATCCAAATCTTACTAACGTCTTAACGGCCGCAAAATAAAAGCCGAAGAGGACGCTAATACATAAATTTAAAAAAAACAGGCTGGTGGCTTAATGATAAAGAAATGGCGATGGGCAAAATGCAAAAGGTAACATTAAGGGTCTTAATGGCGATCTCCCAAAAAAAAAATCGTACGAATTAAATTTCGAATAGCGGAGTCAAAATAGGAGATTAAACTTTTCTTTCCTTAAAGCAAAACGGATCAAGTATTCCAGAACTTTTCTAGAGGGGAGGATATTCGCAACCTGATTTTTCATATAAATGTTCCCCCGTCCCTCCACGCTTGTTATACACAACAACCCTGTGAAGTAGATGAGTTTGGGGAACTTTGATCCCACATCAGGACGGGCTCAGCTCTTCTCAACTTAATGCCTGCTGAATGAACAGCAGCAGCGGCCAGAATCTCCACGCTGGCTAGTAATTTGAGGGGTTTCCATCCCTCCCCAACATCTGGATGAAATACCACCATGAAAAGCATCCTAATTGTGAGTCTTTGAGAAAGCTAAATAAGGCAGACAGTGCACAAAATCAGTGTTATTTTTTTTAAAAAAGCACAGTTTATAAACCTAATATCGTAAGATAGGGTTTATGGCTTATTGTGCTATAAAACAACACAAACATGGGTTTTATTAAAGAGAACCATATCTAAAAGCAGGATATGCAAGCGAAAGAGTATCAATAAAGAATAAACGACTGGAGTACCACTTAAAACACCATCGGCATTGACAAATCCCATCATCATCGGCCAATTGCAAAAGGCAGCTCGACTCGGAACAGCTTACATCCTGAAAAGAAACCTTTCACATCAACCAGCATCCACATCTGCCTCTCCCAGGGCCTTGGGAAGGACTCAACAGGCAGACAAAAAGTGTCAAATCCAGTCTGAACATCTGGCTGTGCAACGAACCGAAACTTAAAACCTTTTGATAGTTCGATGATTATCAAGCGACGGGGACCAGCCTGAATTTCCTGGTTCGCTAAGAGTTTTTGGGACAGCGGAGGCGTGATGGAGATTTCCTTTTAACTAGGGTAGAAAGTTTGAAATCGGGGGATTATTTCGATTTGGGCAATTTTCACCTACAGCCACAACTCATTGTCTCCAAAGTACAGGGTGTTTTTTTTTCTCTACTGACCCACCTGGGACAATCCGCAAATCAACTGCCCCTCTAACGCAATTCAAGAGAGATTGCGGAAGCTGCGAAGAGCAGCCCACAAAAACAGGAAGCCGACAGAGAGAGAGAGAGGGAGAGAGAAAGAGAGAAAAAGAGACTGGCGTGCAGGGAATGAACGAGGGAAGAAAAAAAAGGTGGGAAGGCAGCTTTTCTGCTCGGCTCTCAGCTAACACTGGGTCTGTGGGCAGCCAAGCAACATGTGTAGGAGGAAAGGCGCAATGGATCCATATGACTTCTCTGTGCAAGCGGTACCCAGAGGAAGCAGTGGTAGGCATTTTCCCCGAGGGTCTGAGTACCTCCAGCAATTTACTCGGCTCCCTTGGCAGAAGAAAATCCGTGATGGGAGCAGATCGTCTCTTTTCAGAACTATTTGGGGACCCTTCGTTCTTCCCAAGGACTCGCCAACTGACTCCCCTTGTCCTGGTTGAAGTACAATTTTTTTTAAAAAAAATCTCCAGCCTTTTCACCACGCTTGCTTAAGACGGAAGTTGCCGCTTAATAAAAGTTGAGAAATCTCTCGCTGGGGGAAAAAGCAGGTTTCGCATGCGTTTGTCCTCTACAGAATTCAGACCACCTGTCCGTCATTCTATCCCCAATTCCATCCTGAAAAGATCAGGCAAGAGGCGGCAAAAAATGAACCTTCAGTTCCTTCTCAGCCCGTGTACTATATGGGTGTTTCTCGAGCTTGGGAACTTTTAAAAAGGTGTGGACTTCAACTCCCAGAATTCCCCAGTCAAATGTTCCCAGGCTGTACTACACCATTCTGCCTCCCTTAATCCCAAATCTTAAGATCTCAGTTCTATCCACAAGGATAGAAAGAAAGAAAGGCTAAAGGACACCCCGTTATTTCTATCTATTTGCATTTGATCCTTTCTTTTCTTTTTTTTACACGTCTTCTCCTTTTCTGCCTTCTTTTGTTTAAAATATGCTTCATTTGAAAACGACGGTAAAGGAAGTTAGCAAGGAGCAATTCATAACACGTATTTAACGTGGGGGATTTCATATGCCGGCTTTTTAAATCCAATGGTTTGCGAAAAACACGGAGAAGCAACAAGTGGTGACTCCAAGCAAGATTTTGGAGGCCTGGGATGACCTGACACATTAAAGCGACAAGTGGGTTAACTCTGGTCCAGTTTTGGAACGTTATATAAACCCAGTCGCTTGTAAACCATGGTTTATCGCTCGACACGCGTTCAGACACAGTGGTTCACCTAGCAAACCCTGGCAAAACAAACTACCAGCTTAATTTTGAAACCTGGCTACTATTATAATCCCTGTCCTACAACGGATAGGAAAATAAGGTTTTGTCCAACCCTGGAAGAGGCACAGAGTAGTATTTTCGATCTCTGAAGTGAGCTATTCACAAAGGGTTATTGCCATTAAAGTAGATCCAGCAGCAAATCAGCGTTTCCAGTTACATTGTGCACTGGGATGATTGTCAATATACCATGTTTTCCCGAAAATAAGACCCTGTCTTATATATATTTTTTCTGAACCCTTAAATAAGTGCTTGGCCTTATTGCCACGTGCTCAAAAGCCCGATTGGGCTTATTATCAGGGGGATGTCTTATTTTGGGGGAAACGGGGTAGGTCAAACCTTTGTAAAAATGTACAACTCTTGTATATTAGAATCGTACCTGCGCAGGTGGGTCCTTCTGTCCTACTCCATAGTTTTTAGGGAGGTTCCGGCTTTGGATTCAAGTGCCCATTTGCCTCGTTTCAGACAGACGAGACTTCAGCTGAAGATGAGGAATCAACTTAGCTCTTAAGAATGGTTTCGCCACCTCACCTTCCTTTAACTTCCTGCGCTCTTTATATGGAAGTAAGATTCTACCCAGCACGCCACAGCATCCACCCCGTACCACATGAAAGTAAAATGAAACAATTGCTCAATAGGACCCGTACACCAGATGCAAGATTACACACATGCACGAAGCCAAGTTCCGGGTTTTCGGATCTTTTTGAAACAGTCCGTGCAATTCTTCAGCTTCCTTGGAAGGAGCCAAATAATCCACGAAATGTTCACCTTGAAAAGGCGAAGGAACCTTCTGACACAGGGACGAGTCCAACCTTGGCAGTTTTTTAAAAAGACTTGCGGACTTCAGCTCCCAGAATTCCTCAGCCAGCCACGCTCACCACCATGGTGGCTTGACTGGGGGATTCTGGGAATTGAAAATCCACAAGTCTTTTTTTTAAAAGTCACCAAGGTTGGGGGCACCTTGTTCTAATCATAGTACAACTTCTTTCTGTGACAGACCCCAAGAACTGATAACTAAGCACCTTTCTAATGCTTTAGCGTTTAGATCGCATCTCCCATAACCATCTGCAACCGGCCATTGGTAGCTTGGACCCACGGTTTGAAATATAAAACACAGAGAAGGGGGTTACCTGCTTTGGGCTCCAGAAACTTAGCTTCCCAGCCTGCTTACTCCTCTAGAGAGAGAATAAATAAAGAGAGGAAGATCTCTGCCAATTACCTTCCACTGCATCTTCCTTGGATTCAAGGATCTTTATTCTCATACCTCCTATTCTCTTTGGTTGCTGACCAAGGGACCCTTGCAACGCCAGGTTTGCTACACCACACATCCTAAGCAGGACCAAGAAATTCACCCACACAGGCTCCTTCCTTCCCCCATCCCCAGGCCTTCCCCCAGGGGCAAATCGCTTTATTTACAGCCGGTTTTCCCTCCCAAGTCCACCAAATTCCCACCTTTTGGGAAGAGAACACCCCCCCTCCCCTTCAGCCTCCTCCAAAAAACCTTGGCACAGATCCATTCCTCGGGGGCGTCACAACCCTCCAGATGTTTCCCCAGCCTGGCTCTGAACAGATTTTTTTTTAACACAGGCAGACATTTTGGAGGGGAAAAGACACACTCTTCCACCCACCCACCCACAAGCAGCAGAACCAGTTTTAAAAGGAAAAGCAAACGCAACCATCTTCCTTCCTTCAGCACCCTCTGGCAAAGGGGGTCTGTTTGAATGTGTGTGTGTGGGTGGAGGGGGTACAGAGGGATGAAGCCAAGGGAACCCCCCCACCCCAACCCCCAATTCATTCCCCAAAATCCAGACACACAAAATTCAGAAAACCCGGTGATGTGAGGTGAGGTGGGGGTGCGGCGAAGTTACCCCTTGCCCATTACTCATTTATTATGCATATATATATATACTTATACCTGTTTAGGTTTATAGGTTTATAGGCCACGCTCTTCTTTACACTTGTTTCCTCAAACATGCTTGACAAATAAAAAATAAAATAAATAAAATAAACACAGCAAAGCCCCCGTCACCCCCTCCTCCTCCTGTTTCTCTGCCTCCATGCATGCAAGCAAGCAAGCCAGCCAGCCAGCCTTCCTTCTCAATTGCCCTTTGCCAAGAGTGGGGTGGGGGGCAGCTTTGTGTGTTTGTGGGGGAGAATCCCAGCTTCACCCCCTCCTCCTCCTCCCAAACCTTAGAAAAAACAGATCTTAACCCCCACCAAAGCCCCCCCTCCCCCCCCATTAAGGCTGCCACCTGTGCAGCCTTAATGGGGAGTCCCCCCCAGTTTGTGGGGGCAGAATCCCAGCTTCACCCCCTCCTCCTCCCAAACCTTAGTAAAAACAGATCTTAACCCCCACCAAAGCCCCCCCCCATTAAGGCTGCCACCTATGCAGCCTTAATGGGGAGTCCCAGGAAGAAGGGCCTGCTCCTTCTTCCTGGGACTCAGCTTCAGCAACAAGAGGTTGGGGATTTTTTGGGGGGGGCGGTGTCCCCAATGCCTTTTTTCTCTCCCCTCCCCCACCAGAATGGGAGGGGGGGCATTTAAACCTCTCCCCCACCCCCCATCTTAGGTGGGGCAGAGATTTAAAGCCCCCCAATCTTCAATTTGCTCTGGAAAAGGGGGGGGACCCCCAAAGACGACCCCACCCCCAATAATTGCTCTTAGCCCCCCTCCCACCCCAATCTATATTTTGCCCCCCCCTCCCTCTTTACCTGCTCCAGGTTCTCCGTCAGGGTGGGCAGGGGGCTGCGGCCGCTGTTCGACATGGCTCCCCTTGGCAAAGGCCCGAGGGGGGCTCCCCCCAGCTGCTCAGCCGCCTTCCCCTCTTCCTGCTCCCTGGCCCAGCTGGAAGAGGTGGGGGGGGGTGTCTTCCTCCTCCTCCTCCTCCTCTTTTTCCTCCTCCTCCTCCTCCTCAGGGCGAGGGGGGCGGCCAAGTCACCAGCATGGGGGAAGCTGGGCTCACTGGGCGGTCGGAAGGCACGACTACCGACCCGGCATAAGGTTCCCTTTCCAAGCCGGGCTAGGGTGCAGGGTGCCCGGCTTGCTGGATCACGCGAGGCCGGGGATGAGGCGCTAGAGACTAGGCCGCGCCGGAAGAAAAAAAATAACCGGCCGTTTGAAGCGAGTCTTGGGCCGGTTGGACGTCGCCGAGCCCCGCCGGGCCACCTCCGTAGGGCTCCGGCACCGTCTTCCTTCCTTCCTTCCTCCGCCGCCGGTGCAACTCGCCGCCCCTCGGATTCACACAGCGGCGGCTCCCAATATGGCCGCCTCAGCCGGCCTTCGGCAACTTCCGCCGAGCTGACGGAAACAGCCGAGCAGGCAGCGGCAATGGAGGCGACAAACACCCGGGGACGCTTCCCACGGTTGGCGGAAAAAGCCGAAGAGGCTGAGCGGCGATCTGATTGGCTGAAGGAAGAAGGAAAGGGGAGGGGAAAAAAAAAAGACGAGGAAGGCGGGTGGGGGAAAAAAAAATAAAATAAATAAAACGGGGAGGAGAAAGGGGCGGGGCGAAGGGCTGTAACCGCTTTGCGATTGGACGGAAAGTCAAAGAGGGGAGGAAGACGGGAAAATAAATAAATAAAGCACTTCCGGAAATCGATGGGCACGGTATTTAAAAAAAAAAAAAGGGAAAAGCATTCGGCTGTAAGTCGGAAACACCCGAACCTTCTTTTTTTTCTTCCTAGAGACGAAAATAGCCGAACGGACCCGGAAGTTTTACGGAAAGAGGCGAAGGGGGTGATTTTTTAAAAAATTATTATTTTCCCCTGTAGGATCGGCTATCAAACCCCAGCATAAAGATACGTCGATATTTAATTTTAATTTTTTTCCAAATTGCTGAGCTGGCCAGGACAAACCTGATTTTATTAATATTGATTTATTTAATGCCTGCATCCCTGTTTTTTTCCTGTCTGGAAAATTAACCTGTAAAAAAAAGACGGAAAAGATACATTTTAATTGAATTTGATCCGTCTGCTTTGAGCTGAATGATTTTTAAGCGCATCTTATTCGGTTGACTTAAGTATACAGCAGCAGAGTTGGCCTGCCAAACCCTGCATGGCCACTAGAGGGCTGAAGACTTTGATATATATTTTTTTCGTGGGTTTTTGCTGCCCTCTAGTGGTGCATTCTAGAGCTCATAGCTGTAATTTTTCAATTTTGCATCCATTCATTTCCCAAGCAATTTTACAGCTTGGCTACACATTGGAGAAGATGACGCAGCAACAGATCGATTTAAAACCTGAACTGTTGGGGCTTCTACCAGAAGCTTATAGTAAAGAAAATGTATACTTGATTATTCATGTAATAACTGCAGCTACAATTGTATTTGCACAAAATTGGAAAAGTGAAGAGATCCCTACGGATGAAAATGTGATTAAGAAAATATTAGAATGTGTAGAAATGAATAGATTAACACTTGCCATTAAAGGAAAGGAAGAATCTGATTATTACAATATACGGGAGTTATTTTATCAGTGGTTAGAGAATAAATATGAAAGCAATGTATTGTAAAGGCAAATAAGTTAAGAGAAATGTTACGGTAGTAGGTATGTTAAGTATTAGTAGTAATATAAAAATAGATACAGATAATGAATATAGTGGCAAATTTTAACTGTGATGACGCAAAAATATGCACTCACACTGTTTAATGAAAGATGAAATGTTTGTATTAAAAGAAAATTTAAAAAAAAGATTTTGGACATTTCTGCATTGCCCATCTCACCAAAGTGACTCTGGGAAGTCTACAATTATAAAAAAAAGACTTAATTTAATTTGTATCCTGACTTTTATTATTTTTACTTATAACTCAACATGGAAAACATATCCAACACATCTTCCTCCTCCAGGAGTGGGGAGGGAATGGGGATTTTGCAATATCCTTCCCCCAGGAGTGGGGAGGGAATGGGGATTTTGCAGTATCCTTCCCCTGCCACACCCACCAGGCCATGCCCACCGAACCGGTAGTAAAAAAAAATGGATTTCACCACTGATACATGTTCTAAACGAAGCCAGGCAATCAGTCTTCAGCTCTATACAGAGAACTACAAAGCATACGCAAAGGAAGAGAGTGACGCCCTCTAATGGCCTCCTTTATATCAACAGCTTCTTAAAGGGCAATAACCCTGCTGACTCATTCTCAGTCTTAGAGGGCTGGTCAGAAACACATGAAAATTTCCCAACATAAACATAGATACTCCACACTAAACCAAAAGCAAATATTTAGGACTGACTGCAATGTGAGAATGGGGTCATTATGTATCCTGGGGACCTTTGTCTTGTCACTTTGTCACTTGCCACCACAATTTGGCACAAACCCAGACAGAGGTGTGTACTAGAAGAGGTGGGCAGGAATTGGAGCCGTTTCTACTAAGCTGGCTAAGCATGATGGGTCTCTGAGCTGATCCTCAGATTATTATCAGGTCGCCTGGTTTTCAAACAACCCCAGAGCTTTAATCTGCCTCTTCCTTCGCAAATGAGATAAGATGTTTTCCTAGTTTCTTATCAAAACATGTAAGAAAACGAGGCATTCCTTCCATGGGAGTGGAATGGAGTCGAGTCGAGTAGAATAGATTAAGAATAAAATAAGAATGAATTCATAGAATACAGTTTCCCCGAAAATAAAATCCAACCGGAAAATAAGTCCTAGCGGTTCAAGATGCTCATAATATAAGTCCTACCCCCCCCATAATAAGCCCCAGTTGTCAGCCAGATGGATGCATTTAGTACCTTATTTCCCCCCAGAATAACCCCTAAACATAAAATAAGCCCTGATGCGTGTTTTGGAGCAAAAATTAATATAAGACCCGGTCTTATTTTCAAGGAAACACAGTAGAATAGAGTAGAGTAGAGTAGAGTAGAGTAGAGTAGAGTAGAGTAGAGTAGAGTAGAGTAGAGTAGAGTAGTAAAATATAGAATAGAATAAGACTATATTAAGAATGGGATGCGGCGGCTCAGTGGCTAAGACGCGGAGTTTGTCGATCGAATGGGTCGGCAGTTCAGCGGTTTGAATCCCTAGTGCTGCCGTGTAACGGGGTGAGTTCCCGTTCCTTGTCCCAGCTTCTGCCAACCTAGCAGTTTGAAAGCAGGTAAAAAAATGCAAGTGGAAAAACAGGGACCACCTTTGGTGGGAAGGAAATAGTGTTTCATGCGTCTTTGGCATTGAGTCATGCCGGCTGCATGACCACAGAGACGTCTTCGGACAGCGCTGGCTCTTCGGCTTTGAAACGGAGATGAGCACCGCCCCCTAGAGTCAGGAACGACTAACATGCACGTATAATGTATATAACCTTTATATTATATTATAATCAGAGGTGGGTTTCAGCAGGTTCTGACCAATTCTGGAGAACCGGTAGTGGAAATTTTGAGTAGTTTGGAGAACCGGTAAATACCACCTCTGACTGGCCCCGTCCCCCTCTATTCTCTGCCTCCCAAGTCCCAGCTGATTGGGAGGAAATGGGGATTTTGCAGTATCCTTCCCCTGGAGTGGGGTGGGAATGGAGATTTTACAAGTCACACCCACAGAACCGGTAATAAAAAAATTTGAAACCCGCCACTGATTATAATATATATTATGATACTATATTATAATATATAACCTTTATATTAGGAATGGAATAAGAATATGAATAGAATGAGAAGAGCATCAGAATTACGAATAGAATATAGAATAGAATAGTAAATTATCGAGTAGAATAGAAACTTTATTGTCACTTTAAATCGGACTGTTTCAGCAGAGCCACCTGATCTCCTTTTTTCAACCCTCCGACGGGCAAAATCAACGGGGAAGCTGGTTCACTTAACAACCATGTTACTAATTTAAGAACGCTGCAGCGATTCACTTAACACCTGTGGCCAGAAAGGTTGCAAAAGGGGACAAAACTCACCTAAGAAATGTCTCACTTAGCAACAGAAATGGGAGGGGGGGCTCAATTGTGGTCGTAAATTGAGAGCCACCTGCATTGACCTATTTTCAGTCTTGAGGTTGCAGTACCACATTTAGCCGCCAGGGGCAGCATTCCTCTTAAATTCCATTATATGGCCCTATTTTACCCACTGAGCCTTTAATATCTGACCTATTCAGTTTGTTATATTGTACTATATTAATTTATTTAATTCTTTTCGTTAGTTTTTATTTGTTTAAATATGGTTTTATATTCTGTAAGCCACCTTGAGTCGCCATGGGCCAAAAGGCGGCGATATGCATTCAATAAACAAACAAGGCAACGTGTAATCTGTAAGAATTTTCCATACTGAGAGCGCAATACCAGATTGAGCCACCAGGGAGCAATATTTCTTATACAGTAGTAGTAGATTCCATTGTTTGCCCCATAGAGGCTGCAATTTCTCACTGTGCCATCAGATGGCGGTATTTCCTATAGAAACCATTATAACTGTGTAACAATAAAACCATGTTGGAAAGGATCTTAGAAATCTTCTACAATGGAAGCAAGCCGTTCCACTGAATAATTATTCTCACTGTCAGGAAATAGTCCTATTTTCCATCTTGACCTTGCAATACCTCATTCAGCCACGAGGCGGCATAATTCAGGCTTCCTAAGCGTGCTGGGATTTATTAATGAGAATAAAATGTTCCAAGTTCCTAGTTCTCATGACATCTTTCACGCAAAAGACTTGTAATGCTGGAGATGCACTTTAGCAGAAGAAATGAAGGCTGGTTTGCAAAATGAGATCATTTCCATTTTACTCTTTTGAAAGGGAGCAGGTGAGGCTCAGAATTTCCATCAAGTTAATTAATGACCTCCTTGCCTCCTCTGTCTAAATATAGCAATCTTGATGCATAAGAAAAGTGAAACTCATAATTTGGCAAGAAATTCCTTAGGAGCAATGAAAAAAACCATAGAATGCTGGAAACAGAACCAACAATTACATACAAAACTGACCCGTGAAAAATACAAAGAGAGAGAGAGAGAGAGAGAGAGAGAGAGAGAGAGAGAGAGAGAGAGAGAATGAGAAAGAAAACTGAATGAGAGAAAAACAAATGAGAGAGAATAAGAGAAAGAATGAGAGAGAGAAAAGAATGAGGGAGAATAAGAGAGAAGAGAAAGAAAGAATGAGAGGGAGAGAATGAGAGAGAGGAAGAATGAGAGAGAAAGAAAAATGAATGAGAGAAAAACGAAAGAAAGTGAGAAATGTATGAGAGAATGAGAGGAGAGGTAGAATGAGACAGAATAAGAGAGAAGAAGTGAGAAAGAAAAAGGAATGAGAGAAAAACATGAGAGAGAGAAAGAGAGAAAAACAAATGAGAGAGAGAAAGAATGAGAGAGGGAGAGAATAAGAGAGAGGAAGAATGAGGGAGAATGAGAGAGAAAGAAAAATGAATGAGAGAAAAACAAATGAGAGAATGAGAGGGAAAGAATGAGAGAAACGAATGAGAGAGAGAATAAGAAAGTAAGAATGAGAGAGAGAATAAGAGAGAGAATGAGGGAGAGAAAAAAGAAAGAGAATAAGAGAGAATGAAAGAAAGAGAGAGAATGAGAGGGAAAGAATGAGAAAGAGAAAAAGAAAGAGAAAAAGTAAGAATGAGAATGAGAGAGAGAATGGGAAAGAAAAAAGAATGACAGAGAAAAAGTAAGAATGAGAATGAGAAAAAGAAAAAAAAAATCAGAGAGAGAGAAAAAAATATTTCCTAGGTCTCTAACAATGTTACGGAAGGCCTAATAACAAAAGAATGCCATATTTCGAAAAAGCCTCTCACTTTTTCTAAAATTATTATTTAGTTTTTTAATTGCTCAATTCCATCCATATTTTTTCCTCTCTGGGAGAGACACAAAAGCTGAAGAATCTGTCCGAATAAATAAAAAGGAAGATTTACAACTGGGGTGAAAGGAGAGGAGCTCCCATTGGCCAGAAGTGACATCATGGTTTCATTTTCCCCCCCTTGGGGGGGCAAAGAAGCTGAAAAAATGGGGGGGGGGTCTTTTAATGTGTGTGCGGAGATAGGCCAGCTGGGATGAATCCACAAGGGAGATGCACACAAGCCACAGACAAACAACTCACTCAGCTTTTGTTACCCGAGGCTTCGAAAACCAGTCCTGGATGGAAATGCCGGACTCGAAGATGCTTAATGAAAAAAAGTGTTAATTTAATTTAATTTCATTCAATTTATATGCCGCCATTCTGCGAAGACTCAGGGCGGCTGCTGTTGTTGTGGTGGTGTGCCTTGGAGAGCTTGAAAATAAGACAACGACAACAACACAACCCAGTTAAACCCATAGCAACAAGCTCTCCTTTCCTACAGAGGGATTTTAATCTTTCAAGCAAGGTTTAAAACTTAGGAAGAACGGTTGCAGGAACTGGGCAGTGAAAAGAAGGACTAATGGGGAGGGGAGGGGGGGAATGGGACACGATAGCAGTCTTCCACTATCTGAGGGGGGCTGCCCCAAAGAAGAGGGGTGTGTGTGTGTGGGGGGGGGTGTCTACCTGTTCTCTAAAAGCACCTGAAAGGCAGGGCAAGAAGAAATGAAAGGAAATTCATCAAGGAGAGAAGCAATTTGGAACTGAGGAGAAACTTCCTGACAGTGAGAACGATTCACCAGAGGAACGGCTGGCCACCAGAAGTTGTGGGTGCTCCAATAGTGAAGATTTTAAAGAAGAAGTTGGACTTTGAGGTCCACTCCAACTTTGTCCTTCCTTCCTTCCTTCCTTCCTTCCTTCCTTCCTTCCTTCCTTCCTTCCTTCCTTCCTTTCCTTTCCTTTCCTTTCCTTCCTTCCTTCCTTCCCTTCCTTCCTTCCTTCCTTCCTTCCAAAAGAGAAGGCTTTTAAGGAGAGAACAGACAACCCTTTGTCTCAAATGGCATAGGGTCTCCTTCTCGAGCAAGGGGCTGGACTAGAAGACCTCCAGGGACCCATATTCTATATTCTAACAATTACGTTCATCAGAATAGCTTTCCTCCCTCTTTATCCGGGAGGAAAAGCGAAACCACCATTGGCTGTGGGGAAGAGATGGAGGAACCACGGGGCCCACTCGCCCCATGGAATAAGCCGTATCGAGGGCTCATTGACCTGTTTCAGCTTTGTGGACTGAGTAACGCCCTGGATGAGGTTTAACGTATTTATCTAGGCCAACTTTATTCCCACGATGGTCACCTTGAGGCCTCCAGAAAGCTCTGAACACAACAACTCAAACTTCATAGGGCATCCTAGCTGTTATGGTAGACTACTGGGGGCTATGGAGGCTCCACTCCTCATTAACTTGCTTCTGTAGATCAACGCCCCGTGAAATTCTGCGACTTTCAACCAAGTGTCTCTAAATACAGGTGGTCCTCGACTTACGACGAATTGTTTAGTGACCAAAGTTATAACAGTGACTATTTATATTTGTAGCTCAGAGTTGAGCCAGGGTTAGGACCGTTTTTTCACACTTATGGCAGCATCCTCATGGCCACGTGATCAAAAGTCGGACACTTGGCCAGTGACTCATATTTCTGACGGTCGCAGTGTCACTTAATGACCATGTTACTAATTTAATAACTGTGGAGATTCCCTTGACGAATTTGGCAAGAATTTCTTCCTATAAATGAAAATAAAAACTTGATTTATTCTTGACGGTGTGGAACGCTGTCTCTCTGATGAGGGTCCGTTTTAAAATCATTTTATCCAAAATCAACGAAAGAAATCAAAGAAAAGGAAGATACAGAATACTACCAAGTATGGACTAAGTGGTACGAGTGGCTCGAGATTAGAGAAAGTAAATGAGAATAAACGCTGGAGAGAAGAATGTGAAAAATGTGTAAAATATTGTAATTTGAATAAAATTAGAAATAAAGATAATGATAATAAAGGATTGGGAAAAACGGGGAGTGTATAAAGTAAGAGGAATTTATTTATTTATTATTTATTATTAAAATTTGTATGCCACCCTTCTCCCGTAGGACTCGGGGAGGCTCACACAGTAAAAACAACAGTAAAATTCTAAAATCCAATCCAATTTAAAATCCCCAGAATTAAAAAACCCATAATTGGTTAGGGAATGAAACTGATATGTAAAAAGAAACACATATTATGTGTTTGTATTTCGTAGGTTGTGTTGTACTGTTATTGTAAAATCAATAATAAACTTTAAGATAAAATCATTTTATCCAGTCCACATATATAAACCCAAAGCAAAGCAAAAAAGCCCAAAATTCAACCTGGGGTTCTTAAAAAGCGAGTCAGGAAACCCAACCGTGGCGAGATGGATGTCAAAATTTTTGCCACTGTGACAAAGAATACGCAATGTTTGAAATCCACCAGGAATACAACACAATTGTTGTATTCCTGGTGGATGAGAGAGAGAGAAAATGAGAGAGAGAGAGAGAGAGAAGGCTGCATGGCCTTCGGAGGAGATTTCTCATTTTAAACTCTGATTTCCGCACCCGCTCCCCGAAACCTGTTTTGCGTTTGAGTGTGTTTGTGCATCACAAGGTATATAATCAACACCCCTGTATGTGGTTGAACGGGTTTTTGTGCAGTTAAAGGGGAATTATGAGAGACAAAAAGCCCAGCTCCTCCCTTTCCGCGGGCTATTGTGAGCGTGTGAAAAGGACGAGATTACGTTGGTTGGAGATCGATCGATCCCATTGGCGAGATCTGCTCATCCACAGGAATTTTCTGGGAAGCTGCCAGATGGAAGACAGGGCCAATTTCAGAGCGGTCCTTCGAAACGAAGCATAAATAGGGCAAGGTGTAAATAGCTTCCTTCGGGTACCTACAGCAGAAAGGTGACAGCAAAAATGTTGGATGTTAGATGCTGCTGGACGTTGACGGACCCAGAAATTGAGGCTGGGAGCAGAAAATATGGGGGAGATTCCGCCGTGGATGAAAAGGGGTGTCCCTTTCTTTTTTGAACAAATGAGGAAATTGAGCCGACTGTGTTTTGGTTAATCTAGCCCTGATGGCTACCTGTTTAAAAAAAAGGAGATTACGGAGAGGAGGGAATGGCTAACAACTTTTGGAGAGTGGTTGTCCGGCAGATGGGAGAGCCTTCCCATTCGAGCCAAAATCTGGGAGAAGAAAAACATGATTTCTATGGTTAGAAAGGTATAGGGTGGGATATAGAAAGGGAGGGAGGGAAGGAGGGAAAGAGGAGGAAGGAAAAAGGAAGAGATAAAGGAAAGGAAAGAAAGGAAGAAGGAAAGAAAAGAGAAGAGGGAGGGAGGGAGGAAGGAAAAGAAAGAAAAGATAAAAAGGTAGAAGAAAAGAGGGAGGGAGGGAGGGAGGGAAAGAGAGGAAGGAAAGAGGGAGAGAGGGATAAAGGAAGGGAAAGAAAGAAAGGAAAAACGAGGGAGGAAAGAAGGAAAGAAAAGAAAGAAAAAAGAGAAAAATGGAAGGAAAGAGGGAGGGAGGGAGGGAGGGAAAAAGAGGAAGGAATGAGGGAGAGAGGGATAAAAGAAGGGAAGGAAAAGAGAAGAGGAAGGGAGAGAGAGAGAGAGGGAAGGAGGGAGGGACAGAGCAAGGAAGGAAGGAAGAAGAATGGAGGAGAAAGAAACAATACAGAGCTTGGGGTTTGTTTTTTTCCCCCACGAAAGCCAAAGGGACAAATCAATTCCCTGGTCAGACCAGAGAATCAGCTTCTTCCTGCAACATGTAATTAAAACGATGGAATTTGTAGTCGCAGGATGTGGCGGGTGGTTTCAGAAACAGGATTCCCAACCACCGCTCCACGCAGCGCAAAGTTTCTCCCTGACCAGAAGCTGGTCCATCGAGGCTATGTGCGTGGAGCTTCCAAGGGCCGGGACAGTCTACCTGAAGGCGGCCCTTCTTATCCCCCCCTTACGCCGCTCACGAATTCTTGCGCAGTGGCGGCTTGGCCACTGTAACCAGAATCAAGCCAGTGTTAGCCTCTCTAACTATAACGGCTTCCCTCGCCTGGGCAAAAGGCTAGGAGGGTTAACCCAGATTTTCAGCCGGGGCAGAGAGCAGTGTGTTTGTGTGTGTGTGTGTGACAAGTGCATGACACACGCCCAAGATGACACACACACACACACTCCATTCCCATGACCAATGTGTATAGACTCACCCTGTTGTGGGTGGCGGTGGAGTTGAGTCACACTGCAAATTTGGGTCTGAGGTTGGGCGAATGCAAAATTCCCCCGAGTCCCAGACAAGAGAGGGCAGATGGATGGGATTTTTTTTTCTTTTCAGAACAACAACACACAATGTCTATGTGTGTGTATGTGTAACTGTACATTTCCCCTATTCCTCCATTTTTTTCTCCCCATATCTCTCTTTTTTTTAAAAAAAAAACTTTATTAACACTTAAAATCCAAAAATGCAAGTTAAAATACTTCTATAACAAAAATACATCCGTAATAATTACACAATTCAACATCTTTCTGACAGTACTTAATTCTTAACTTTCTACATCTATTCCCACATATTCCTCCTTAATCGACATATTTAATCACATTTTATATCTTATTTTGTTCTATTCATTCCTTATTTTTAATTTCTATCTGTTGATACCAATTGTCCCAAGTTAAGTAATATTCCGAGTCTTCCTTATTATTTAATTCTAAAGTAAGTTTGTCCATTTCTGCACATTCAAAAATTTTCTGGATTATTACACAGTCTGTTGGAATAGTGGACATTCTCCAGGCTTGTGCAACTACGATTCTAGCTGCTGTAGTTATATGAATAATTAAATATTTTATCCTTTTAGGATAATTTTCTTTAATAAGCCCCAGAAGAAACAGTTCAGGTTTAAATTCTATTTTATGGAAATTATAGTATGCAATTTCTTTTAGCCATTTTTGCATTTTAATCCAGAATTTTTTAACTTCTGGGCAAAGCCACCATACATGGAAGTGGGTGCCTTGTACTTGATTGCATTTCCAGCAATTAGGTTTTAGGTTGGGATACAACCTCTCTCTCTAAATACTTCAGCCTGATTGTCCTGCAAAACAGCTATCAAAACGCATCTGTTTTTTGGCACCTTTTGGATGGCAAGATTCCCATAACAACCGACCTGTTTTAGCGACGGCAATGCGGGGTCCCTCTTATGGGGCCGTAAGTCGAGGACTCTCGGTGTCCCTCTCTACAACCTGAGGGAGGTGTTCTTGACTTCACAGGAGGAGAAAATGCTTTTCAGGGGATGGAAAAAGCCATGATGTATACTTTTTATATTTGGGCATGCAAAATTTTTATCATGCAATTTTCCATCAAGAGAAGGATAGTGAAAGGTATGATCTTGAAGAGATGAAAATAACTGCAATCCATTGTTAATATAAATAAATAGTTATAGTAACACACAAGTTTTTTGTATTATTTTTTTTTGGACAAGATGCCCATTTATGCTATTTTTAAAAAGTTCAATTATCTACAGCATGTATGGCTTTTATCTTTTATGCTTTTGGTTTCAGCTTTTATTTTTCTTCCTTTTATAATTTAGCCTATCCTTTCCTCTTTTTCTTTTTGTATATTCAATTAATAAAATACTCAAAACTTATCTTTTGTTGATAACAACAACAACAACAATATAGTTTCCATATATAAAAATGTAGTTTAAAAAAATTCCAGTTCCAATTCGATTCCCTATACCCGTTTATTCTTATAATCCCACATTACGCCTTAGAAGGAGGGTATCACAAAATATGAATATCAAGGTATTCGACTGTTGTGCAAAAATAGGGCAAGTGAATATCTGTTGCACTGTTAGTGAAATTTATAAGAATTACCTTTGGGGATTATGGTTAATATTGAATTAAACATCAAATTAATATTGAATTAGACACCACATTCATGTTGAATTAAATACATCGATATTGAATTAATACCACATCAATATTGAATTAAATATCAAATCAATATCAAGATTTCCAATGGTTGTTAAAAAAAACCCAGGGCAAGTAAGTACCGTATCTGCTTCTTTGTTCACATAACTCCGGGACACTGCAACTGTCATAAATATGAATCAGTTGCTAAGTATCTGAATTTTGATCACGTGGCTATAAGGATACAGTAGTGGTCGTAAGGATGAAAAATGGTTTTAACCTTGGTTCAACCCTGAGCTACAAATATTCTCCTTTAAGTGGTCCTAAATAACTTTTTTTCTGTGTCGTTATATCATTTATAATGATTACCTTTATGATTATCATTAATATTTAACCAAGTACCGTTATCAACTTTATTTATTTATAAATTGTCTTGGCCACCCACCTTGGACCCAGATTATTGAGGACAAATATACTGATTTTGTAAACCGCTTAGAGAGGGCTGACAAACACGGTGAAGCGGGATTATCAGTCTAAGTGCTACTGCTATCTTACCACAGAATGAAATATCAAATTAACAGTATGAGCTATCAAATTAATATTGAATGACGTATCAAATTCAATGGACTAAATATTACCTGGGATCAATGACCGTCACTGTCTTTGAGTTAAAGATCAAAAGGCAGGATGGAAAAAAAGTAATGGATGATTTACTAACCCAATTTATATGGCGTATAATAAAATACGATACCATCTAAAAAAATGAATAGAATAGAATAGAATAGAATAGAATAGAATAGAATAGAATAGAATAGAATAGAATAGAATAGAACAGAACAGAACAGAACAGAACAGAACAGAACAGAACAGATATGGAATGGAATGGAATGGAATGGAATGGAATGGAATAGAATAGAATAGAATAGAATAGAATAGAATAGAAAATATATGGAATGGAATGGAATAGAATAGAATAGAATAATGGAATGGAATGGAATGGAAAAAGAGAAGAGAAGAGAAGAGAAGAGAAGAGAAGAGAAGAGAAGAGAAGAGAAGAGAAGAGAAGAATTAATGGAATGGAATGGGATAATAGAAAAGAATTGAATAGAATAAATATTGGAATGAAGAATAGAATAGAATAGAATAGAATAGAATAGAATAGAATAGAATAGAATAGAATAGAATAGAATAGAATAGAATAGAATAGAATAGAATAGAATAAGGGAAGGGAAGGGAAGGGAAGGGAAGGGAAGGGAGGGAAGGGAAAAGAAGGGAAGGGAAGGGAAGGGAAGGGAAGGGAAGGGAAGGGAAGGGAAGAGAAGAGAAGAGAAGAGAAGAGAAGAGAAGAGAAGAGAAGAGAAGAGAAGAGAAGAGAAGAGAAGAGAAGAGAAGAATTAATGGAACGGAATGGAATAATAGAAAAGAATTGAATAGAATAAATATTGGAATGAAGAATAGAATAGAATAGAATAGAATAGAATAGAATAGAATAGAATAGAATAGAATAGAATAGAATAGAATAGAATAGAATAGAATAGAATAATGGAATGGAATGGAAGAGTAGAATAGAATAGAAAAGAAAATATATGGAATGGAATGGAATAGAATAATCAGTTGACTGAATTTCATATATAATGAATAAAGATAATAATATGTTGACTGAGTTTCATGTTTAATGAATAAGAGATAATAATAATATCAGTTGACCGAGTTTCATATTTAATGAATCGAGATAATAACAACAACAATAATAAAAATAGGATTTAAAAAATCTAATAATAATTATTAATTGAAAAAAAAAAGAATGAAGAGGCTATAATGATGAGAGTGCAATAATAAAATACACGGGGGTGAGTGGGGGGAGGCGGGGGGGGGACACCGCGTCCGCAAAGGGGGGTCTCCCCGCGCCGCCTGCGTCCCCATGAATGGAACCACCTGCCGGGTCACGTGCCGCCCCCGTGACGTCACCCTTCCCCGGGAGAGCCGGGCCGCCTTCTGATTGGCGGGCGATGAGGTCACCCCGCCAGCAGCCTTTCCCCCCCCCTCCCACTCTCCCCGCCCGTCCTGCTTTCCCCAGCCGGAGCCTCGCGCCCGCCCCGAGCAGGGAGAAGGGGAGGGGGCGGGGGCTGCACAACGCAACACAACACCACCCCACACCAAAACACAACAAGGACGCGGGGCGGAGGTTGGAAAGGGGGGATCCCCGCGTTGCAAAAAGAAAGGGGGGGAGCGATCCAGCTTTGCTTCCCGATTTTCGGCTGGAGGATGTGATGCAGGTGAGTGCAAAAAAAAAAAAAAACCCAAAACCCACCTGGGATGGGGAGAAGAGGGGAGGGGGCTGCGTGAGAGAGAAAGAGGGGGGGGGGACACACACGCACCAAGATGCTTGCCTGCCCTCTCCCCACTTTCCCTCTTTGCAAAGTGGGGAGGGGGACTTTGAGAAATTGCGTTGACACCAATTACACAATTTGTGTTGTTGGCGTGCAGGGGAGAAACTGGACCCGGTGGGGGTGGGGGGGTGGGAGGAAGGAAGCGCAGCGAGGTGTCTAACGGTGAGAAGTGCCCCCTCCCCAACGCCCCTATACCCACGCAAGTGCCCCCCACCATCGCCCCTATATCCCTGTTTTTGCATTAAGGGGAGGAATTTGCGGTGGGAGGGAAGAGAATCAAAGGGAAGGGGAGTCCCTTTGCCCTGTTTTGGGGTTGCAAAAGGGGGGTCTTCCAGGACTGCACCCCACAGCCATCAAGGTACTCGAGAAAGTTGGGGAGGGGTTTTTTTGCAGGATTGGAAAAAAAGCTTGCCCTTCCTTCCAGGATGGCGATGCGCGAGTGGGTGAATTGTGGTGGCTGTCTCGGGTGTTGTGACAGATCGTCTTCCCCGGTGCGTGGGAGACGGAGGATGGGGAGGAAGGGGGGGGGGGGGGAAGGTTCCTAGAGGATGCTCGGATTTGGGGAGGGGGTGGGGGAGGGAAGGGAAGGGGTCTGTTTTGCATTGGCCCCGGAGTTTTGTTTTTTTATTTTAAAAAGGTGACTGCCACATAAGTTATTTTTAAGCCAGTGATGCCATCCAGGGGGTGGATTGCAAAGGTGGGGTGCTGTTGTTGTGTGTTTCCTTCTGTGTGTGTGTGTGTTTTGTGGATTGGGGGGACGACACACGTCCTCTGCCTGTGTGCCAATCCAAATGCAAGGGGATTGGCATCGAGAAAGAGGTTGGGTGAAACAAAGGGACCCCCGGGGTGGCTCAGCTCGAATGTTATGATTTTTTAATTAAATTTTTAATTCGGCGTAGGGATTTTAATTAGGTGTGTGTGTGCGGGGGGGGGGAGATGTCTGTTTAAAATCATCCCCACTCCTTCCTTCAAAAGCGCAGTTTTTTGGGTGCAAGATAGACACGAAGTAAGTTGAATTCTCAGCATCGCCATGAAAGGGAGATCCGATTCTCTGGGTTGTTTTTTTTTTTAACAATTCGATAGTTGCACAATATTTCTAGATTAGGTGATGCAAAAAAGAGAGAGAAAAAGAGAGATGCGTGCGGAGACACACTTGAGGTTATTGAAGCTGTATGGAGGGCTTGTTTCAGAAGGGGACAGACCTGTAGAGTGAATAATGCCAGGACGGTAGGCGATTTATGTTTATTATTATTATTATTATTTACACGTCACTTTTGCAAGAAAGAAACCTCAAATTTGGGTCAAAGCTCTTGAATTGAGAATAGGGTTTTTTTGTTTGTTTGTTTTTAAAGTGACTTGGTTGTGCCATCCATTGGCAAGCGGGGTTCTCCCAGCCTCAGTTTTTCCACCTGGGTAATGGGTATCGCATTGTTGATGCTGACTTGTGACAAAATCTCCCAGGGGAGGGGGGATTTAGATTGGAGATTTTCAAAACGCTGCCTAGGGGAGTTGAACTTGAGGTTACGCTTATATAAAGCAGGAACTCTCTTCTTTTCTTTTCTGCTAAGCTGGTTTATGCTGCGTTTCGTCTTTCTCGCGATTAGATGTGTGTCTTTGCATCCCACCTGGGTTAGGTTCTAGGGTGCTCAGTTTAGAGCAGTATTTTCCAATCTTGGTAGGCTTTAAGATGGACTTCAACTCCCAGAATCCCCCAGCCAGCATGCTTTAAGATGGATGGACTTCAATTCCCAGAATCCCCCAGCCAGGATGCTTTAAGATGGACGGACTTCAACTCCCAGAATCCCCCAGCCAGCATGCTTTAAGATGGATGGACTTCAACTCCCAGAATCCCCCAGCCAGCATGCTTTAGGATGGGTGGACTTCAACTCCCAGAATCCCCCAGCCAGCATGCTTTAGGATGGATGGACTTCAACTCCCAGAATTCCCCATCCAGCATGCTTTAGGATGGGTGGACTTCAACTCCCAGAATCCCCCAGCCAGCATGCTTTAAGATGGGTGGACTTCAACTCCCAGAATCCCCCAGCCAGCATGCTTTAGGATGGGTGGACTTCAACTCCCAGAATTCCCTAGCCAGCATGCTTTAAGATGGGTGGACTTCCACTCCCAGAATCCCCCAGCCAGCATGCTTTAGGATGGGTGGACTTCAACTCCCAGAATTCCTTAGCCAGCATGCTTTAGGATGGGTGGACTTCAACTCCCAGAATCCCCCAGCCAGCATGCTTTAAGATGGGTGGACTTCAACTCCCAGAATCCCCCAGCCAGCATGCTTTAGGATGGGTGGACTTCAACTCCCAGAATTCCCTAGCCAGCATGCTTTAAGATGGGTGGACTTCCACTCCCAGAATCCCCCAGCCAGCATGCTTTAGGATGGGTGGACTTCAACTCCCAGAATCCCCCAGCCAGCATGCTTTAAGATGGGTGGACTTCCACTCCCAGAATCCCCCAGCCAGCCTGCTTTAATATCTATACCTTTGCATGGTGATTTGGAACAACCTGTGCCCAATGACTTCATGGCACACAATTTCCCGAATCGAATTTGCACATCTTGGCGGGCAATCATGTGTGATGTCATTGCAGGAGGGCCCTCGTTTTTTGCACCATTGTGGCTTGTCGGGAGGTAACCTGGCTTATTAAGGTAGCAACATCCTTACCACTTAATTTACCTTAAGGGAGTCCTTGTTAGGTGGAAGATGTTTTACTGGCTTCTTCCTCTGGGCACAACAGCACAAATGAGCATGCTGGTTTTTAACAAGCCAACACTCCAGAGACTTTGCTCTGATTGGCGAACGCCATGGCTTGTCTCCATGGCACACACCACGAAGCTGCCTTGGCTGGATCGTTGGCAAACCCAGAGGACTAGGAACGGCCCGAAGTTGGGCGGTGGGACTGAGA
This sequence comes from Coluber constrictor foxii, assembly GCA_038048745.1. NCBI lineage: Eukaryota > Metazoa > Chordata > Lepidosauria > Squamata > Colubridae > Coluber > Coluber constrictor. The sequence continues at coordinate 7,346,078 of CM075975.1, forward strand.
TCCACCCTTCTTATCTATCACCCACCAGGTCAGGGTGGAGAAATTCCCACCAATATTTCATCCTTGGCAGATGGAGATCTTTCGGATGGTTTTTCCTCAAACTTGAGAAAGTATTTAAGTTGGGAGGACTTCAACTCCCAGCAACACCCATCTAAAAGCCTGCTGGATGGGGAATTCTGGGAGTTGAAGTCCACCCATCTTAACGCACACTGGCTGGGGAATTCTGGGAGTTGAAGTCCACCCATCCTAAAGCATGTTGGCTAGGGAATTCTGGGAGTTGAAGTCCACCCATTTTATAGAATGCTGGCTGGGGAATTCTGGGAGTTGAAGTCCACCCATTTTATAGAATGCTGGCTGGGGAATTCTGGGAGTTGAAGTCCACCCATCTTAAAGCATGCTAGCTAGGGAATTCTGGGAGTTGAAGTCCACCCATCCTAAAGCCTGCTAGATGGGGAATTCTGGGAGTTGAAGTCCACCCATTTTATAGAATGCTGGCTGGGGAATTCTGGGAGTTGAAGTCCACCCCTTTGAAAATAGCCAAGATGGGTAAAACCCTGGCCTGCAAACAGCCAGATCCCCATCCCATTTTTTTTAAAAAATCCAGGGAAACCTTTAGCTCTTTTCTCCACCCTGGCTGGTCTCTCACGGCCCGTCTCTTCCTCCTCCTCCTCCTCGCCCACCCTGCTTCCCTCAAGAAAGTTGCCCAGCGTGTCGAGGGCCAAACGGTGAGCTCATCCCTGGGTTGAAACCCAAGAAGGCCCATGTCCTCATCGTCATGCCAGGCTCTGAGCTCAGGTTGGTATTTTTAGAGGCGTCGTCCCAACTTTCTCTCGCTGAAAGGAAGAGAAAGTACCTTAAGGGGACCTAGCGGGCTGTGGACGGATCAGAAAGGTAAGCTCTGGAGAGGGAAAGTGCCCGGAGATATGTCTCTGTGTGTGTGTGTGTGTTTTGTGTGTGCAAAGCATGATGTGTTATTTGACAAGTCTGCGCTGAAGTGTGCCAAAACATGTGCGTGCAAAGAAGTTGCCCCGTTGTGCACAGATTCACAAGGGTAGGAGCCGTGAACAGATCCTGAAGCAATCGTAAAGTTCTTGTTTTTTTTCACATTCCTCCCTCTGCACACACCCCTGCGAGGTAGGCCGCAGAAAATCAGGGCTGTGCTGGGGAAATGGGACCCATTCCATGGGCTTGAGGGTGGCTTGTTAAGAGAAGCAAAATCCACCTGTGCACATCCCGGCGCGGATTCCACCCCCCGAGAGAATTTGCACACCTGTGTGGATCTATTCATAGCCAAGAAGAGCTACCTCGTGCCGGTTGTGTGGGCCGATGTGATGGGCATCGGTCATTCGTGCCCGTCGGTGAGGTCGGCGTGGAAAGCAGCGTGCCAAGGAATTTCATGGCAGATTTGAGTGTGCAACGGTTCCAGGGAGGGTTGTGGTTTAAATGGATGAATTGTGATTAAGTCAAGGAGAAGTTATTACAGGGAATATTCTCAATTTGGAAGACTTCCTTTAGTGACTATTCGAAGGGACTTATGACCGTTTTTCACAGTTACGACTGTGGCAGCATCCCCACTGGTCACCTGATCAAAATTAAAATGCAACTGACTCATATTTACGACGGTCACGGTGTCCCCCGGGGGGGGCTGGGAGTGTGTCACATGATCCCCATTTGCGACCGTCCTTACTCATCAAGTCAACAGGGAAGTTGGATTTGTTTAACGACCGTGTGACAAATGTAAGAACTGCAGGGAGTGTGGCGAGAAAGTTCGGGAAAACGGGGCCAAAAAACCCCCCTCACTTAGCAAATGTTTCGCTTCGCGACAGGAATTTGGGGCTCCGTTGTGGCCATAACTCAAGGACTGGCTGCAGATCTCTGCCCTAAAAAAAAATCTGGGTTGCAATACGAATTTAGGGTGCGTTGCCTGCGTTTTGTGGGGAGAGAGAGCCAAGCAGGCCTTTGCTGTCTTCACTGGAGCATCGTCTCCTCCGGAAAGGGAGGGTGAGAGAAATGTGTTCAAATCCCGAGAAAATTATTATTTTTTAAAAGAAAAAGATTGGTTTGAATTCTGGAAAGGTGGAAGATTTCAGGATTTTCCTGGGAATTTGTGCAAGGGATTTTGCAAAATAATAATAATAATAATAATAATAATAATAATAATAATAATAATGATGATGATGATGATGCAAAATTCAACTCGGTCCCAGCAGTTGTAAAAAAAACCCCAACCACTTCTTTATCCAGGCCTCAGTCTCCAGGTCCCTGAAATGGGCATAAGGCTCCTCTGAGCTGTATTGTAAACATTGTGCTCTTCCTTTTCCTGATGTTGCTGTGTGGCTAGGATGCACCTGTGAGACAGAACACGATCCGGCTTAAGACAGCTGGAAGCCTGACAAGGATCCTTTGCCAAAAAAGCTGGTCTGGTCCATAAAAAGAAGTTAGCCTAAATGCATGAAAATGTGATTGGATTACGACTGGCATGGCTTCGGGGTGAGGGCATGGAGGGTGGCAGCCGTGCGGGAGGCATCAAGTAAATAACATGGCTTCAGAGAGGCCTCAGGGTTTGAAATAATAACAGGAAACTAGGGGTATTAATGGCATGGATGAACTTCCTTTCTTCCTTCCCTTTATCTTCCTCCTTCCTCCTTTCCTTCCTCCCTCCCTTCCCACTCTTTTCCTTCCTTCCTTCCTTCTTCCTTTCCTTCCCCCTTTTCCTTCCTTCTTCTCTCCCCCTTTTCCTTCCTCCTTTTCTTCCCACTCTTTTCCTTCCTTCCTTCTTCCCTCCCTCCTTCCTCCTTTCCTTCCCACTGTTCCTTCCTTCTTCCCTTCCGCCTTTTTCTTCCTTCCTTCATCCTTTCCTTCCCACTCTTTTCCTTCCTTCCTTCTTCCCTCCCTCCTCCTTTCCTTCCTTCCTTTCCTTCCCACTCTTCCTTCTTTCCTTCCTCCCTCCCTTCCCACTCTTTTCCTTCCTTCTTCCCTCCCTTTTCCTTCCTTCCTTCTTCCTTTCCTTCCCACTCTTTTCCTTCCTTCCTTCTTCCCTCCCTCCTTTCCTTCTTTCCATCATCATTTCCTTCCTTCCTTCCCTTTTCCTCCCACCCTCCTTCCTCCTTTCCTTCCCACTCTTCCTTCCTCTCTCCCCCCTTTTTCTTTCTCCTTTCCTTCCCTTTTCCTTCCTTCTTCCCTCCCCTTTTCCTTCCTTCCTTCCTCCTTTCCTTCCCACTCTTTTCCTTCCTTCCTTCTTCCCTCCCTCCTTTCCTTCCTTCCTTCATCCTTTCCTTCCCACTCTTCCTTCCTTCCTCCCTTCCTTCCCACTCTTTTCTTTCCTTCTTCCCTCCCCTTTTCCTTCCTTCCTTCCTCCTTTCCTTCCCACTCTTTTCCTTCCTTCCTTCTTCCCTCCCTCCTCTCCTTCCTTCCTTCCTCCTTTCCTTCCCACTTTTCCTTTCTCCCTCCCTCCTTTCCTTCCTCCTTTCCTTCCCACTCTTTTCCTTCCTTCCTCCCTCCCCCTTTTCCTTCCTCCTTTCCTTCCCTTTTCCTTCTTTCTTCCCTCCCGCTTTTTCCTTTCTTCCCACTCTTTTCCTTCCTTCCTTCTCTTTCCTTCCTTTCTTTCCTCCCTCCCTCCCTCCTCCCACTTTTCCTTCCTCCCTCCTCCCTCCTTCCTTCCTTCCAGAACTCCCAGAATCCCTCAGCCATCATGCTTTAAGAGTGATGAACTTCAACTCCCAGAATCCCCCCCAGCCAGCTTTCAAAAGACAGCTTTGCAAACCACTCTGATTGGCTGAATTGTGCGCTGTGACCTCTACCTGGATGGCCATCCATTTAGCTGGGTTAATTTGCTGGTTAGGGAATTCTGGGAGTTGAAGTCCACAAGTCTTACTTGGGAGACACCCTTCCGCCTTAGAGCCGCGGTGGCGCAGTGGTTAGAGTGCAGTACCGCAGGCTACTTCTGCTGACTGCCAGCTGCCTGCAATTTGGCAGTTCAAATCTCACCAGGCTGCAGGTTGACTCAGCCTTCTGTCTTTCCGAGGTCGGTAAAATGAGGACCCAGATTGTTGAGGGCAAGAGGCTGACTCTGTAAACTGCTTAGAGAGCGCTGCAAAGCACTGTGAAGTGGTATATAAGTGCTATTGTCCTTCCTTCCTTCCTTCCTTCCTTCCTTCCTTCCCTTCCCTTCCCTTCCCTTCCCTTCCCTTCCCTTCCCTTCCCTTCCCTTCCCTTCCCTTCCCTTCCCTTCCCTTCCCTTCCCTTCCCTTCAATGGTTAGAATGCAGTATTGCAGGCTAACTCTGCCCACTGCCAGCAGTTCGATCTTGACTGGCTCAAGGTTGACTCAGCCCTCCGTCCTTCCGAGGTCAGTAAAACGAGGACCCAGATTGTTGGGGGCAAGAGGCTGACTCTATAAAGCGCTTAGAGAGGGCTGTAAAAGCACAGTGAAGCGGTGTATAAGTCTAAGTGCTCTTGCTACTGCTAGAGGACGCTAGGAATTTGGGGTGGGAGTGGACACCATTGTAATAATCTCCCTTCGGCCTCTTCCCTTCCCTGCAGCTCAGCCTTCCCAATGCCACCCTCGCCCCTCGAAGAGCGGATCGGGGTGCTGCAGAGGCCCAAGACTTTAGCCCTGCGCCTCACCCACAGCTTTGTCACGCACGGCAGTGGCGGGGAGAAGCCGCTGTCCCCGTCCGCCCCCAGCCGAGCGGGCAGCCAGGACCCCTGCGAAGCTATCCGCCGAAGCAGCGTCCTTCTCCCTGGCCATTCGCACACCCTCGATCTCAAGCCTCAGGGACGAGGGTCCGAGCGTGGCTTGGCCTGGCCGACGGACCCTAAGCAGGGCGAGAAGAAAGGGGTACTGAGCCCGCAGCTAAAGGCGCTCCTGCCCCAGGCCAAGCTCAAGAAGTGGGTTCTGAAGGAGAACGCCAACCCTTCGGGGGACGCGTCCCCCAGCTCGACACTCTCCAGTCCCGCCACCACCATGCACCCCTTAAAATGCGGCTGTTGGGGCTGCTGGCGGCTGATGCGCTGCGAAGAGGCCGGGGCCAGGTCCAGCCTGCGGTCGTTGGGCTGCTTCTCCAGCCGATCCAGCCTGCGCTCGTTGGGCTGCCCCGGCTGCAGCCCGCAGTCCATGAAGAAACTGGGGTGCTTCTCCTGCGCCCCTGTAGCCCTGCGTTCCCTCGCCTGCCTGGCGTGCAATCTCTCGGTCAAGTCGGCCAGCTCCTCCTGCAGCTTCTGCAGCAGCGATCCCATCGTGGCTTACGACCCCCGGGTGGGGTCCTCGCCGGCGCCCAGCTGCTACGGTGGGGACGAAGAAGAGGACGACGAGGAAGACGACGATTACACCGTCCGCAACATCTGGCCCGACGAGCTGGCCAAGAAGATGCACAAGTCGCCCCCACCGCCATCGCAGCCGCCGTGGAGCCAGCCGCAATCCTCCCCCTTGATCCTGGACTGCCGCAACCTGGTGGAGTTCACCAAGACTCAGCTGCAGGGCGCCATGCGCTTTGGAGTCGCCGACGCGCCGGGACGACGGCGGTTCCAGCAAGGGAAACTGGCCGTGTTGGATTTCCTCTCTTCAAGGGGCACCTGTGACGGCCGGGACTCCTCGCGGCAGTGCCTGTGGTCCAAGGAAGGGTCTGGCTGCGGGGGTGTCCTAGAATCCCCACCGGCTAGCCCCCCCAAGCCACCCAAAACCCAGCCCATGCAGAGCCTGCACCTGGTCCTGGATTTGGTGCACCGAGACGAGCAAGGACTTGGGAAGAGAGGTAAGGAGGAGAAACCTAGTTAGTGTTTAAACAAAATTACAATTGCTTAACGCATTGTAAGCCGCCCTGAGTCTCCGGAGAAGGGCGGCATATAAATCTAATTTAAAAAAAAGGGGGGGGGGTCCAAGATAGAATTCGATGGTGGCCGTTAGCTCGGAGGAGGGAGGGAGGAAAGGAAACGCCAGGGCCAGCAGACAAGAATGCTAAATAGAGCCTCTCCGTTCAGGAGCAGTCTACCTTAAAATGCAGCTATCCCCAATTGTGTGGGAGCAAACTCCTCCTTGTTCTGACCTAGGCTTCCCGAGTCAGTAAAACACCGGAGTAGCCCCCAAAACCTTTTATTGCAACAGCGTTGAATTCTCTTCATTTACAGATGAGTCCCAAATAGTTGTAAAGAGTCCTTCAGGATAAGGCTGATCATCACCCACCTTCATCTCCCTTGACACGTTGCCAAAGACCTAATTGGCAAAGCCACACCGAGTCCAGAATCAAACAGAGCTTCAGAATATAAACCGACCAGAACGAACAAAGTTGCTTCTTGCAAAGGCTCACATGCCTTTAAGTCTTATGGGAGGGGGCAAGTCATCTCCAAGCCTTACTCCTGAGTCACCCCTTTTGTCTTAACTATTCTTGCCTTCTGGCAGCTCTGCGCATGCGCGCACTGGGTACAGGCTCCCCGTGTTCCTCTGCCTCGCTGATGTCCGACTCTGGAGGCTCCGGAGGCAGCACATAACTCCCAGATGGCCCTGGCCCTCTCTCTGCCTCCAACGCAGAGCACTCATCAGAGCCTTCCTCAGACTCTAGGACTGTCCCATGTTTCCTCCCCAGCCTTCTCACTGTCCAACTCTGTTGCCAGCTCCTCAGGCCGCCAACAGACCACAACACTCCTAAGCCCCTTTTGCCAATGGAAAAGGCATTCCGTAAAAAAAAAAAAACCCTTTAAAGCAGGGGAAAAACAAATCCCTTCTTTCCAGAATTGTTGTTAAACCAGGATTTTGCTGTGATGCATGTTGGGAGTTGTAGTTTCAGCGAAATATTCCAAGCCTCCTTTGTTTTCCACAAGGTCTATTCTGGATGGGGAAAAAAATTAAACTCTGGGATGATTTGGGATTTCCTAGCCAGCTGAATGAGGGGGGGGGGGGGCTAAGAAGAAGGGCCAGGCCAGGGAGACAAGTTTTGCACTGTCTTCCCCCCCCCCTAAACTACAACTCCCAGCATGCCTTGGTACCCAATCCGTACAAGGAAGCTGGGATTGAACCAGGATGAAGCTTGTCCTGTTTGTAGCCTGACATAATGGGCAAAGCATCTTTTAATCTTTGCCCCCCGCCCCTCCCCCATTTCTAATCTAGGGGAGCATTTCATCCAGGGGGGTGTCTCCAAACTTGACCTGATTTGTGGACTTCAACTCCCAGAATTCCCCAGCCAGCATTTTTTTTAACTTCACGACTGTCGCTTCTTCACTGAATTGCGGGTTTCGGTTGCGGTTGGTAAAAGTCCACCAGGAGGCAGTATGTGACCGGTTTTGATGTATATAATCCCACGCTGCCTCCTAGTGGCCAGTCTATGTAAAAACAGGCACAACAAAAGAGCCAGAAATTAGCTCAGCTGGTTAGGGAATTCTGGGAGTTGAAGTCCGCAAGTCTTAAAGGGGCATTCTCATTCGAATGCCACGTCTCCGTCGTGCCCCAGGAGCGGGAATGCCATCCTCACGTTTTGTGTTTTGGCCGCAGGCATTCCGATCGGATCGGACGCCCCGGAGATCTCGGACGAGGTGGGCTCCCCGCTGACCCCCGACTTGGAGAACGCCGAGCTGAGCCCCATCCTCCCCTTCCTCTACTTGGGCAACGAGAGGGACGCCCAGAACTTGGAGATTTTGCTGCATCTCAACGTCGGCCACGTTCTTAATGTCACGACCCACCTGCCTCTCTACCACGCCGACAGCGGGCGCCTCCGTTACAAGCGCTTACCCGCCACCGACAATAACCGACAGGACCTGCGGCAATATTTCGAGGAGGCGTTTGAGTTCATCGGTACGAGCTGAATCTTGACCCAAGATTGGGCGGAGGGGGGACGGGGGACCCATAAGTGGGAAACGCTGGCAGGAAATCCTCATGCCCGCCCCACCCCCAATTCTTTACGGGAAACATTTCAGGCCTCTGTAGGGCAAGGGTACTCAAATTTGGGGGGAAAAAATTGGAGGGAGTTCAGTTAGTCCTCGAAATACAGTTCATTTAGCGGCACTGGAAAAGAGTGTCTCACGACCGTTTTTCACACTTACGACCGATGCAGCGTCCCCATGGTCACGGGATCGAAATCCAGCTGATTCACATTTATGACACATCGCAGTGTCCCGGGGTTGTGTGTGATTCCCCTTTTTGCGACCGTCTGACAAGCAAACTCAGTGGGGAAGCCAGATTCGCTTAACAAACGTGTTAAAGGTCGTTAAAGCGTGCAAAATTCAATTAACCTATGTCTCACATAGCCACAGATGCTTTGGGCTCAATGGTGGTTGTAAATCCAGGTCTTAACTGTAGTTCGAGTCATGCAGATAGTCCTTGATTTATGGCAACAGGGGATTGGAAGTTGTTAAGGGATGCAGTTCTGTGCAGCTCAGTGTATACAGGCAGTCCTCAATTTACGACCACAACTGAGTCGTAAATTGAAGGCTACCTCAATTTACGACCAGCCGCATGAGCAGGGAAGCGTCTTCCTTCCTCAGCTAGGAAAACGAGACTAGCACCAGCTGGAAACAACTGAAGAGGGGCTCTTGTTTTAGCTTAGAGTAGGGGGGGGTCTCCAAACATGGCCACTTTAAGGCTTGTGGACTTCATTTCCCAGAATTCCCCAGCCAGCCGATGCAGTTTCTGGCTCTTCGTTGTGCATGTCCTTACTTAGAATGACCACCGAGGGGCAGTGTGGGATTATATACGACAGTGATGGCTAACTTTTTTCTTCTTGGGTGTTGAAAGCGTGTGCATGCTGGCACCCATAATGCAATGCAGGAGCCCCTGCGCATGCGCTCCTCCGGCCCCCCCTTCATGAGCACATGACCCCCCCCTGCTCCCCCATGCATGCATGCATGCACGACCCCACCGCCCATTTTGGGCCTACTACAAGGGGTGGGCAAATATGGCCTCTTTATAACCTGTGGACTTCAACTCCCAGAATTCCTGAGACAGCCATTTTGGCTGTCTCAGGAATTCTGGGAGTTGAAGTCCACAGGTTGTAAAAGGGCCACAGTTGCCCAACCCTGGCCTAATAGGCCAAAATTAGGCTGGGAGGGGGCGCCACACACCCCTGCACACCCCCCATTTCCAGCTCCTGGACGCTCACCACCCATGCATGCACCCCGCCCACCCAGCACCTGGTGGGGGGCATGCGCACCATCATGGTGGATCTGAGTTGGGAGATGGCTCGCATGCCTGCAGAAAGGCACGGGTGCCATAGGTTGATCATCACGGATATAGGACAAAACCAATCACATACTGCCTCCTAGTGGCCACGGACGAACTGCAACTGAGACTAAGCCGTCACAGAGTTAAAAATAAAACAAGGCTGGCTGGGGAATTCTGGGAGTTGGAATCCACAAGTCTTAGAAGTGGCCAAGTTTGGGGGGGACCTTAGCACGTTCTTCCCTCTTTTTAACGCTGCCCTTTCTCTCCCCGACGATAGAGGAGGCCCACCAGAGCGGCAAGGGAGTCCTCGTCCACTGCCAGGCCGGGGTCTCGCGCTCGGCCACCATCGTCATCGCGTATCTGATGAAGCACACCTTGATGACCATGGGCGACGCCTACAAGTACGTCAAGGGCCGCCGGCCCGTCATCTCGCCCAACCTGAACTTCATGGGGCAACTTTTGCAGTTCGAAACGGACCTCAACGCCGGCGTCACGCCACGCATCCTCACCCCTAAGCTGGCCGGCGTGGAGACGGAGGTGTGAACTGAGATGGAGCACCACCGGGTGATCTCCATCAACTCTCAGGACTGGGGGGGGAGGGGAAAAAAGGGGGGGAGGTGTGCGTGCAATAAGGGGCAGGGAGGCAGCAGGAGGGTGCAGTCTCTCCCTCCCCCCCCTCCCCAAGACGGTCAAAGCGGCAAGCTGACTGCCAAATCCAGAACCTCGAAGAAATCAAACCCTCCTTTTCACCCCTGCAGGGCAGTTCCAACCTCCGCCTGCCTTTGCACAGCCAACCCTTGAGGCTGCGTCCCCACGCACAAGGCCGTGGTCGCTTGGTTTTGTGGGTCTGGGTGGCACAAATTTAATCGGCGGTAGTTTTGACGGCCCGCCGTGGCTTTACCAAGCTGGTCTACCTTGGCATCCGGGTGGGAAGGGAATGGGGAGTGATTGGGGTGGGGTCTCTCGTGTGCCAGGTTAATTTATTGGTTGTGTGGGGGTTGCGCGCATGTGTGTGTGTGTGTAAAAATTAGAGGGATCTATTCCTTACCACTGCCTTTTTTTGTTGTTTTTTTTTAAAGAAAAAACTCCAGTTTACTTCCACTTACATGCTGTGGACAGCAGTATCTCCCTATTCCTTGTGCATTTGCCAAGTGTCTGTGTTTGTGCATCTATAAGGAGCAGGGAGGGTTTGATGGTGGGGGGAGGGGGAGGGGGAGGTTTAAATGGGGTGAGGGGAGGGGGTGAGGGTGGAACGCATTCCCCAAAGTGGGGAACTTCCCTTCTGGGCTGACAAAAAGAACCTCCACCCTAGCTGCAAATAGAAAACTAGGGGTCCTTTTCTCCCCCCACTTAAAAGGGGGGCAACCTGGTCTCTCTTTCTCTCTACCCCCCCACCCCCATTTCTGCTCCCGTCTCTCGTCGTAGCATTTCAGAACCGAATGAGGGTTTGCAAACGGGGAGATCGGAGGTGGCCAATCGCTGCAGGCTTTTTAAAGCAGCCTTTTCCTGGGGAAGAAAATAAATAAATAAATAAAGAGACGGCTGCTTTAATGAGACACAAGTGGCATTACGTTGCCCGCCTCTCAGATCCAGATGCAAAACCTCGCATGGCTTCCGACTAGATGGACTGAGGATTTAAAGGATTTGGGAAGGGATGAGAAACAGGAACCCCCCCCCCTCCTACTGAGCACAGTTAAAGCAGCCCACTTCCCCATCTCAACAGGGTCTCTCCGGAAAACAAAGCGCTATTAAAAAAAGAGAGAGAGAGAGGGCAGGAATGTTTTAATTTAGAAAAAATGCTAGGGGGCGGAAAGGATGCTGTGCTTCCTGCCGGAGGGGAGACTACCCTTCCCATCATCCTCCACAGCCAGTGACAATAGAGGCTGCTATCTTAATAGGGAGGAAGGAAGTCAATTTTACGACTTGTGGACTTCAACTCCCAGAATTCCTGAGCTGGCTGTGCTGAGGAATTCTGGGACCCGAAGTCCACAGGCTATTAAAGCTGCAATACACATAAATGCATATTTTTATCGGAAGGGGCGGGTTTCGTCTTAATGACCCCCCCTGTGGCCACCACCCACCCCCCTGAAAAACGGGGGAGCGCAAAGAGCTTGCCATAGGCCTTGTGCTTTTCAACGGTCTTCCAATTTCTCTCCAACCCATCACCAATTTACAGCCTACCATGCAAGCATAAATGGGGGAAGAGAGTGGGGAAATGTGGTTTTACAAAACTGGGGAAGGGGAAAATGCAATGAGGAGTGGGCAGCAGGCAGGCCCTCCATTACCTCCGCTCATTCATTCACCATGCCAAAAGGGAAAACAAAAACGAAAAATGCCACGCAACTGTGATAAAAATAATAATAATAATCTTTGTAGTTTCCATGTTTGTCTCTCTTTGAAAAAGTGTCTATAGGTGATTTGGGTTTGTCGTTTGGGGGGTTTTTTTTTGCACTGTTCCTTTTCTTGTTGGAAACATCTGAACTCTTATTCTGAAGATTTTACAGACCCTCTGAAAATGCCCAGGATGGGGTACATGGGTAGTCCTCGACTTACAACCGTCTGTTTTGGCGACCGCTCAAATTTACAACAGCAACAGGGGGAAGCGACTTATGACCAGTTTTCACCTGGCATCGCCGGGGTGTCACGGGTTCAAAATTTGGGCGCTTGGCACCCAAGTCGCTGGGAGAATCCAGATTCGTTTTGTGACGGTAGCATTCGCTTAAGAACTGTAGAGATTCACTGAACGACTGTAGCAAAAGAAAAAAAAAAGCCAACTCACTCAACAACGGTCTCGCAAAGCGTTTGGGGTCATAAGTCAAGGACTACCTGTAATGTGTGTGTGTGTGGGGGGGGAAATGTTGATGTGGATGAGACTGAGGAGGAGGGAGGGTGGGATTTAAGCTTATCTTTTCCTGCAGAAGCTTCCATGAAGATCATCGGTGTGCGAAAACTATTTTTTGTTCGGCACGCCGGATTGTGCTGTTATGAAAAATTGGGGAGGAGTTTGGGCGGGAAAAAAAGAGGAGAAATTGAATTTAGGCGGGTGTGTGTGTGTTGAGAGCAAGGATAGCGGGTTTCCGAATCCGCGACCTGCCCCGACTGAATTTTTAAAAGTCTTGGCTGCTTCAGAATGACATCAAAACCCAAATTTGCGAGCCTCTTTTGCTAAGAAAATCGGTATTTTCTTTTCCCACCCCAATATTTTGAAAGCCTGATAGGTTAAAAAAAAGTGGGGAGGGGGCCGATGCGGGAAACGGCGGCTAAATTGGGAAAACACGGATTCTGTTTCTGAGAATGACTCAGAAAAACACAACACCTTTCAAGACACGCGCGGCGCCCAACGCAAAGCTTAATGGCTGATTTTTGTATCTGCATGCGTGTACACACACCAGCCTCCGCAAATTTGCCGTGCTCCTTCCTGGCTTTGCTTCAATGACCCCCACCCCACCCCGATCCGAGCAACACCCCTTCCATGTAGCAGTTGTGACGGTGGTGGGTAGCGAGTTCAAATTTCTCCTGTTTCTCTCTTTTTAAGACTATTTTGTACTTTAAAAAAAAAAAATACTGCCTCTCTCGCCATTTTGGTTCCTCCTCCTGCCTGCTGTTTCTCTCTCTTGCTTTTGTTATTTATTGGGCCCTGACTGTAAAAGGCCTCTTGTTAATTTATTAAATGTGATTTCTGCTTTTTGTAATAAGTCTCTCTTTTGAAGTGAGGGGGGGCAAACTCCCCCCCCCAAATGGTCACTTTTAAGCTAAATTGCCTCCATTGAAAGCATCTCCGGACGGGAAACAAGAACAGGTTTGATAAAATGAAGGACAAAGGCTATTCTGATTTCTGTTCCATCCGTCAGCAATATTGGGGAGAGGGGTGAAATCTAAAATTTCTTTCTGTGGGCGTGGCTTGGTGGTGGTGGGATAATGTGACTGGGTGTGGCCAACTTTTTTTTGGGGTACTTTTACTTTTAAAAGCATTTTTTCTACAACCTGAAGAGGTCGCAGAAAAAAAATGCTTTTAAAAGCCTCTGGCGATCAGGCAACTCAGCTGGGATTGCCAGAGGCTTTTAAAGGCATTTTTTTCCTCCCTACATCTTCGGTAGAAAAAATGCTTTTAAAAGCCTCTGGCGATCCCAGCTGAGCTGTGTGATCATCAGAGGGTTTTTAAAAAACTTTTATAAGCATTTTTTCAGCCGAAGAGGTTGTAGAAAAAATGCTTTTAAAAGTAAAAAAAAAATCAGCCTCTGACGACCGCGCGGCTCAGCTGGGCGTGAGGGGGGGAGGGCAGGGATTTTTGCTACCGGTTCTCTGAACCATCTGCCGCCATCGCTACCGGATCGGGAGATCCGGTCCGAACCGGGAGCATTTCACCCGATTGGGGAGGTTTGTGTGCGAGATTTAATTCGCCCTAGAATTGCTATTTCCACTTGTCAGGATGCATGGCCATGCAGGCAAGGAGAAAACATGGCATTTTGCAACATACATGTGCCCCCCCCCGTCCCCGCTATGTGTTTGCGGGATCAGAGCGACCCCAGAAGCAAATATACCGAGAATTCAAATTTACTACGCAGAGGAGTCTTGTCTAGGAGTTGGTCTTCTCTCTCACTGGCCCCTATTTTTAAAGACAAGTCAAAGGCGCCCTCATGTGGTGGATTCTGAAACTGCAAGCAATCCAAAAAGGGAGGTGGAAGAGGGGGGTAAAAAAGAGATTTTTCAGTGGTTTTATTGTAATTAGCAGCGGCACGAAGGATCCTTTCCCTGGAATAGGCGAGGACGTTGATCTTCAATGAGTTTTTCTTCGTCTACCTTTAAGATTCAACTATATATGTATTCAACTACTGCTTTCGTCTACTACAGCAAGAATAAACGTCCACCTCTGAATAAAGGGGAGGAATTTTTTTCTTTTTTTCCTCCTTTTCTTCTCTAAGTCAAAGGAGAGGGACTCGCTTGGCTTCCCGCTCGCACCTGTTGAACGGCCCAACCTGAATAAAAGGGGTTAAAAGGCACACACCGAGAGAATAACTGCTCCTTTGCACGCTGGTTTTTCAAAGCATTCGCGAGCCAGATGCAAAAGCATCAAGCATCCCAGGGGGATCATTGTTCAGCACAATTTATGGAGCTGGCCGCCTCTTTCTTCGCCCGAGATTTTCTAACAAAAGACAAATTCCCTTCTTTTTTCCTCCCCCCCTGCCCCACCTTGCAGGAGTACAAGTGAAGTGGTGACCGCAACACGGAACTCAAAACGTATGTTAAGATAGATAGATCGGAGACTGCTCGTAGAACATAAAATATAATTTTTTTTTTAACTGCTCCCTGTGGTTTATGAATCTTGTTTATAAAGGCCCAGGCTGATTATTTGTAATCCTGTGGTTAAATCAGGAAAGTGGAGGGTGTCCCTTTAATTGCAGAGAAATACAGCGTTGGCGATGAAAAACGATCTTCCCGGCTGCAAAAAGGCAGTCCCAGCTAATGAGTGTTTGTGTGTGTGTGTGTCTTATTTATTTCTTGCAGTTTTTGTGGGGACGGGACATAAAAAAATGTAAAAAAAAAACCAGTAATGAAAAAAGGCGAAGGATCCGACTGCAACTCAAAAAAAATTTCCCCCTGAGTTTCTTTTTTTTGTTTCTTTTCTTTTCTTTTTTAATAAACCGACCCTGAAATAAGAGGAAGGCAGTGGCAAAAGCCTCCCAGTCTCAACTCGCTGATTTAGTGGCAACTCCGTTCTCCGCTGCGGTGTGGAATTTTGCTGCTGAGGAAAAAAAAAAAAAGGCTGGGGCCTGAGAGAAATCAAGAGCTGCTTCTGCTTAGTACGGAAAAAAACAAAAGTTGAAAACAGAAACAAATAATATATATAAAAAGCAGAATTAAAGAGTTGCAAAATGGCGGCAGAGTTAGCTCAGAATCTGTTCGGTTCTCCAGCAAGGGAGACGGGAGCGATAGCGTTGGGGGCGGGGCTTCTGAGGAGGGGGGTGGAGCCTCCTTCCCTCAAGCTCCGCCCCTAGACTCCTGCCTGGTGGTCCACAGAATTTGGTCTCTTTTAAACCCTTTCTCGCGGCTTCCCGAGTCAAGTGGGATGGAAAGAAGCCCGTCACTTCCTCGGGGCCTGGGCGGAGGGCTGACACCGGTTCTCCCAGACTTCGCGGATGGTACGCCGGACTTCACGCGGCATCTGCAGCGTCTCAGCATGGCACTGGAGGATGTGTTGCTTGACGGTGGCAAGGCAGATGCGCCGCAATGGGTATTCACAAACCATGCACACCAAGTGACCGGTCGCGTCGTCGAAGTCCACCAGGAACCGCGCACGCCACGAGGGGTTGAAGCCTTTCCCGAGGGCGGTGGAGGCCTCCTTGCCAGCAGGGGCACCCCTTTTGGCCGCTCCCCGAACTGCCCCACAGTCTTTGGGGCGGCTGTCGGCGGAGCTGCCCAGTGGGCAACGGGGGGAGAGGGTGTCCTTGCTTGGGTGGAGGTGACCGCCAGCGTCCCTGGAGTGAAGCCGCAGCAGGGAGACGGAGCAGTCGCGATCTGGGGAAGAGAGGCAAAGGCGCGCATCATCGGTCAGGATAGTCCTTGACTTACAACCGTTCTGTTTAGCGACCGTTCGAAGTTACAACGGCACTGGAAAAAGAGACGGCCATTTTTCGCACTTCACGGCCGTTGCAGTGTCCCTGTGTTCACCTGATCAAAATTCGGATGCTTGGCAACTGACTCATACTTACGACGGTTGCAGTGTCCCGGGGGTGGTGGTGGTGTCACATGACCCTCATTTTGCGACCTTCTGACAAAGTCAAATGGGGAAGCCGGGTTCGCTTAACCACCGGGTGACTAACTTATCAAATTGCAGTGATTCACTTAATAATGGTGGCAAGGAAGGTCGTCAAATGGGGGCAGAACTCACTTAACAAATGTCTCATCTAAGTGACAGAAATCGGGCCCACAACTAAGCCTTTTTGTCTTTGAGCAGGGGGGGTTGGACTAGAAGACCTCCAAGGTTCCTTCCAACTCTTGTTAATTTTGTCTCTGCTCATCTAACCGATTCAAGCCTTGGAAAGCAACGTCAAAACCAAGGAGACATGACTTAAAACTGAATTAAAGTACGTGATATACACCACACACAGAATGACTTGCCGGTCAGAAATATCCCTTGCTATCCAGGTGGCCCAGCATGGGGCTAGCTAGAAGTACCATATTTTTCGAAGTATAAGACGCTCCGGACTATAAGGGGAGGAAAACAAAAAAAAAAAAATCTGCCTCTGCCTCCCAGCAATTTGCTCCCTTGCAGCAAACAGCCTGTTTCAGCTTCAGCACAAGCAGCTGATTGTTGGTTCAATCGGCCTCCCGAAGATCAGCTGTTTCAGGCTGCAGGGATTGCCATAGCCTATTGCCACCTCCGCGGGCCCCATTTTCCGGAGGGCTGGCGGGTGGGCAGGGCTACATTCGGCGTATAAGATGCACCCAAATTTTCACCCTCTTTGGGGTGTGTGTGTGTGTGTGAGTCTTATACTCCAAATAATACGGTAAGTACATTTTTCTTTTCTTTATTACCGTTTTAATCTGGCATAATTTAAACGAATAATTTCCCCCTTTCTAATTCCTATACATTGCTGACACGAGACCACTTCAAAAAAAAAAAACAAAAAAACACCACCACAAAACAGCCTGCAAATTTGTGCTCTTTCCAGAACTTCAAAACGGGGAAACGTGGGGACTTACCTGGAAGGGGCGGAGTGGAGCCAGCCATCATTAACAACCGTTTCATCTGAACCGCCTGAATCCCACTCACTGGACAAGTCCAATCCAGGCCCCCTTTTAAAACTCAGTAACCTAACTCAATGATGTGCAGGTTTTAGCTTTCTGATATTATTTTAAATACCAGAAATTTTTAAATGTTGTAGGGTTTATTGTCTTTTTATCATGGCGGTATACCGCCCTGAGTCCCTCGGGAGAAGGGCGGTATGTAAATTTAAACAATACTAATACTAATAATTTATTTTTTTTATTCCCCGCTGAAGGAGTGGGGGTGGGAAGAAACAAAACAGGGGATCCACACCACAATTCACTAACTTATAGGGAAGTACCTATAATGAGCGCACAGCACTGATGTGTCTTTCACACACAATTTGATGTCACCCTCTACAACTAAAAGCAAGGAGATTTGGGAGGTAATAGGGATGTTTCCCTTCACACAACCCAGAATTAAAAACTCTGGAGTTCTCTTTCACCCCTTAGGGCTGCCACAGAGAAGAGGGGGTCAAGCTCTTCTCCAAAGCATCTGAAGGCAGGAGAAGAAGCAATGGATGGAAACTAATCAAGGAGAGAAGCAATCTAGAACTAAGGAGAAATTTCCTGACAGTGAGAACAATTAACCGGCGGAATAACCTGCCACCAGAAGTTGTGAATGCTCCAATCCTGGAAGTTTTTAAGAAGAGGTTGGATAACCATTTGTCTGAAGTGGTGTAGGGTTTCCTGCCTAAGCAGGGGGTTGGACTAGAAGACCTCCGAGGTCCCTTCCAACTCTTGTTATTCTGTTTGCAATGGCTGCTGCTCTTTGTAGCAACAGCCAGCCTCTGAAATTAGGAATGGATTGCCTTATTACAACAACAACAACAAGAAGGGAGTGAAATATTTGACTTTTCCCCTGTATCTGTGAATTTCCCAGATGGCTGAAGCCTCCGTAACATAGCTGGATGAGCACGTTCTGGCCGGATCCAATTGCTGTGTGTTTCAGGCTCCTATAATTTTAATCTGAAGTGCTCACATTTCCAAAATCTGTCCCCCAAGGATGCAGTTGGCATACAAGGATGGCCAGCAAAGTGGAGTCAAATGTTGGTTTATCTCCTCTTTTCCCCCCCACCCCATCTACACGGATGCTAATTTCTGCTTAATAAACCATAATTCTCTGCAAACTTTTCCAGTTCCTTTGCAATTGATTTCCCCCCCACCCCAAAAAACAATGAGGACCGGGGGCTTTAAAAAAAAAAGACGAAGAAGAGAAACAGGCACAAGTTCTTAATTGGTTTCAGCGCTAACATTCAAAACCCACATTGGCCGATGGACAACAAAGGGATTTTCCCTCCACGGAAAGGAATCTTTTACTGGGCAATATTAGTGACCTCTGGCAGGGGGAATCTGCTGCTGATCCCTTCCCGCCCAATGAAACACAGCCTGGTGTAAAACAAAGATCTATTTTGGATAAACAAAAAATTCATGCTTACCCACTGTTTTCTTCCTTGCGTTTGCCTTCGCTCCGGTGCCTTGTGATGGTTCTACAACCAAAAAACACCACAGTTGTCATTGTAGGATACGCACAGTTCAAATACTCAGCTTCCTGTCCCCTCCCCTCCCCCTCCCCAGAAGGCAAGTAGTTTTCTGCAGCTTTGGGGAGCAAATTGTTCTGAGCTAGGCTTCCTTAGAAATTAAACAGCACAAACTTAGTCCCGGCAAACCTCTTTAATTCATACGGCTGTAAATTATTTTCATTTACAGTCTGCAAGGCTTGGTAAACAGTCTTTCAGAGGAAGGTTATCAACACCCACCTTATCTCTCGTGGAACGCTGCCAGAGAGCTAATTTCCAGACGCATTAACATGAAACTCAAGACAACTGAACATTTAAAAATGTATCACAAATATTATTGACTGGTACATTTTTAAATGTTTAGTTGACTGAGTTCCATGTTTTATTATTATTATTATTATTATTATTATTATTATTATTATTGGTTAATCTGTAGTGAGATTAACTACAGTCTTTGAGGCTGGTTAGTAGCTCAGCAGCTCGAGTCCTAACCAAGGACCTAGGAACTGTTAAGATATCGTCGGAGGATGTAAGCTGTTCCAAGTAAGGTGGTTTTTTGTAGAGTCAAAATGTTCAAGTCCGGTAAATTTAGAATTTCTAAATAGCGGGGTAGCCCTTTGGGTATTGCTCCAAGGGCTCCAATTACAATCGGAACAACATATGATTTCTTTTTCCATAGTCGCTCAACTTCGATTTGCAAGTCCTGGTACTTTGTGATTTTTTCTTGCTGCTTATCTTCAATCCGTGCATCACCAGGTATTGCAATGTCAATGAACCATACTTTTTTCTCTTCAACTACCGTTATGTCAGGTGTGTTGTGGACCAAGTGCCTGTCAGTCTGAATCCTAAAGTCCCACAAGATCTTGAGTTTCTCATTCTCTAGAACTTTTTATTATTTTTATTATTATTATTATTATTTACTTTATTCATTAAACATGAAACTCAGAGGTAATAAATACCAATGGTATTTGTGATGCATTTTTTAACATTCAGTTGACCGAGTTTTAAATTTAATGAATAAAGTAATTAATAATAATAATAATAATAAAAATAATAAAAACAATAAAAATAATAATAAAAATAAAAACATGAAACTCAGTCCACTAAACATTTAAAAATGTACCGATAATATTTGTGATACATTTTTAAATGTTCAGTGGACTGAGTTTCATGTTTAATGAATAAAAGAGAAAATAATAATAAAATACCACCAATAAAAGGGGGAATAAAGAAGATAAGGATAAGTAATATTATTACAGCCACACCACATGGATTAATAGACACTAGGCAGAGAGTTAGAGGTTCAGCAGAGTGATGGCAGGAGGGGGAAAAAAAAAATCAACGAAAAAACAGGATAAAACTTTGCAGAGCTAAGAAAACAATTCTCTAAACGGGAGCCAGGAACAGCCATTCCGACTAAACAATCTCTTTTTATCGTAAATAAAAAAAAAACCACCAAAACGATTTTCCATGCCAGGAATGCTGAGATATCAGGGCCAGATACTGGATACTGCTGAGTGACCTTGGTCTGGTACAGCAGTTTATAGATAAAAAAACCCCTTTGTGATCTGTGCCAAGCCTGGAATTGCTCCAATATTTCCAGTCTCTTCAAAAAACCCCGATTTGCACCGCTTTTTGAGTTTCTACTCACCTGGCTGAGAACGGCAGTACAGCTTCAGGGTGAATCCAGCGGGAAAGGAGCCGTCGGTGAAAATCCGGATTTCAGCCGGAGCTGACCCGGGAAGTCCGCATTCCGACAGCCACTCCTTTCCTAGAGAGCAAAACGAGTGTGAAAAATTAAAACACGTTTATTAATGATTCTCACACATCTAAAGCAGGGCTGGGTTCTAAATTTTTTTAACAATCGGTTCTGTGGGTGGGGCTTATTTTGTGGGCGTGGCTTGATCATGTGACAATTCTTTAGGATTTAGTAGCGGTACTGGTCTATCAGGCTTTTTATTTATTTATTTATTTATTATTTCAATTTATTAACTGCTTGCGGAGCTGTACCGATATACTCATTTTGTTTTTTGGAGGCACTGGTCATATCGTCACCGCTACCGAACCGGACCGAACCGGGAGGAAACCACCACTGATCTAAAGCCGACGGAAGTCCTCTAAGAGTGGAAGGGCTGCTAATAGTGCTAGCTCAGTCTACTGATGGGAGTTACAGGCAGTCAGGTAGACTTACAAGTGAGTTCGTTTAGCGACCGTTCGAAGTTACGACCCTGGAAAAAGTGACTTATGGCCGTTTTTCACTGTTGCGGCTTCCCTATCGTCCTGGGATCAAAAATTGAGGGTTGGCAGCTGACTCAGTTGTACTTACAACGGTGACGCGCTCCACTTTTGCGACCTTCGACCAGCAAAGTCAATGGGGCAAGCCAGATTCACTTAATAACCTTGTGACTTAACTTCACCACTGCCGTGATTCGCTTAACAACGGTGGCAGGGAAGGTGGTAAAATGGGAAAAAACTTACTTAACGAATGTTTCCCTTAGCAACAGAACTTTTGGGCTCAACTGTGGGTCATAAATCGAGGATTACCTGTGCTTAATCCGAAATGGCGGGATGTAAATCTAATCAACACAGATTTTATTTGTTAGTTGTTATTTTATTCCAGGATTTTTAACTAGACACTCTTTTGAGTATTTCTAATTGTACTGGACTTTGACTGTGATAAAGAATCAATAAAATAATAAACTGGATGACTTCTTCCACTGCTCTAATCCATAAAAGTTACAATTTTATTCAAGCATTTCCAAGCCACATAAAAAAATCAACGGACATTTTCATGGCTTCCTCCAGAACGTTGAGGACTAGAAACACCCACAGACTGGGTGCTTTTTCAGGAGGCAACTGGACCTCCTTGTTTTTTTTTTCTTTTGAAGATGTTTCCCTTCTCATCCGAGAAGCTTCTTCAGCTCTGACAGGATAGCGGGGGATGGAAGGTAGGGAGTTCCAGAAGAGGCAGAAAAGGGGTTGTGAACTGCACACAAAGAGGAAAGCTAACGTGAGTATGAAGCGCCACCAAGCTGTGTTGACTGGCATACATTTTGCAAAGACACCCCCAGGCCTTTATTTTGTTCAACGCTTGTTTTACAAAACGCCTTTTGCTAAAAAGCTAGGCAAACAAGCAAAACTTCCATTTTTGAGCAAGTCCCAAAACTTCCATCTCTATAGAATCAAAAAAAAAAAAAAAACCCCCCAAAAAACCAGGGCGCGGCGGCTCAGTGGCTAAGACGCGGAGTTTGTCGATCGAAAGGGTCGGCCGTTCAGCGGTTCGAATCCCTAGTGCTGCCGCGTAACAGGGTGAGCTCCCGTTCCTTGTCCCAGCTTCTGCCAACCTAGCAGTTCAAAAGCAGGTAAAAAATGCAAGTAGAAAAATAGGGGCCACCTTTGGTGGGAAGGGAACAGCGTTCCGTGCGCCTTTGGCATTGAGTCATGCCGGCCACATGACCACGGAGACGTCTTTGGACAGCGCTGGCTCTTTGGCTTTGAAACAGAGACGAGCACTGCCCCCTAGAGTCAGGAACAACTAGCCCATATGTGCGAGGGGAACCTTTACCTTTATCTATAGCAGAGGTCTGCAACCTTAAACACTCAAAAGAGCCATTTGGACCTGTTTCCCACTGAAAAGAAAACACCGGGAGCCACAAAACCATTCCCGTGCCTGGCTATTTCTTGAGTGGCCAGAAAACTAGCATATGTAATTTTTTTTTTTTTAAATTTGACTTATATGCCGCCCTTCTCCGGAGACTCAGGGCGGCTTACAATGCGTTAATTGAATTAAACATTCTGTTTTCTTCTGAAACTTTTCTTTTCTTGGGATTTATCCACGGTTGGCCTACTGGGGGTTGAAAAGATCAATAAATCGCGTGCTGGCTGGCGGGTGTCGCACATTGTCGTTTGTGACGCATATTCTGAGTGACAGGGAAGGGTGAAAGAGCCACCTGCGGCTTCAGAGCCGCAGGTTGTTGACTCGACTTATAGAATCAAAATCCCCCAAAACCTGGCCAGCTTTCAAGCTTCCCTTTGCCATCATAAGGGCTAGAAACTTGAATTTTGAAGGCTGGGGGAAGACATCCTGAATTTGTTGAATAAATTGCTTTTTTTTTTTCCCATTAAAACGGAGCTCAGCACACAAAGTGGGGGGGACAGAGAGGAAGAGAAAAATCAGAAAGCGACACTCAACAATTGCTTCCAAGGCAACTCCGTGTTACCTGCAGCCTCCATGGGCTCCTGGCCCCTCGATTCCTTGGCGGGCGTCCTCTGTCGAACCGAAAGTCGCCGTTCGGCTTCTAAATGCAAGCCCTCCGCTGTGAAGAGAGAAAAACAAAAAAAACGAGAAAAGCACAGGAGTTCAATTGTGGGTCTCGAATGGCGTTGTGCAGCTTTGTGAGGACAGGAAGGTTTCTTTTCGCGACAAAAGGAAGACAGGGACCCACAAAAGACACGGTTAAGGAAGGAGGAGCGTTAGCACGGCCACAAAACACACTGAATATCAAGGCATTTCGGAGGTTTCTGTGACTTGGTTCGGTGCCCCTTTGCTAAAACCTGGGTAAAGATTATACAGGTTACAGTTTTGTAACTGTTTGTTTAACAACCATTCAAAGTTACGACGCCACTGGAAAAAGCGATTCGTGACAGGTTTTTCACACGACCATCGGGGCACCCCTGTGGGTCAGGTGATCGAAATTCGGACGCTTGGCAACGGACTCGCATTTACGACCGCTGCAGTGTTCACGTGAGACTCTTTGGCGACCTTCCGACAAGCCAAGTCCGTGCGGAAACCAAGATTCACTCAACAACCCCAACTGCCGTGATCCGCTTAACAATGGTGGCAAGAAAGGTCGTGAAACCGGGGCGGAACTCACTCACAACAAATGTCTCGTCTAAGTGACAGACGTCCGGGGGTTCAACTGTGGTCATAAGTCAAGGACTACATGCACTCGTGCGAGCTGCCAAAAGGAAGCAGGATGGAGGTTTTTTTGGAAAAGGGCAGGATTTGCCTGATACCGTGTTTCCCCGAAAATAAGACCCTGTCTTATATTTTTTTTGAACCCTGAAATAAACACTTGGCCTTATTGCCATGCGCTCAAAATCCCGATTGGGCTTATTATCAGGGGAATGTCTTATTTTGGGGGAAACAAAGTTTTGAGTTGGTGGGGCTTCGTTCATACATCTGTGGTCTTTTGGGGAAGAGTTGAGTCACTGTGTTACTCAACAGATGCGGTGATTTACTTAACAATTGTGCTAAGGACGTCGTCAGAATGAGGCAAAACTCCTTTAACTATTGTCCCGCTTAGGAAAAAAGGGCTCAATTGTGGGTTGTAAATCTAGGATGACTTGCATTCAGGCCGGGATTGATTGTCTTGCACCAACCGATCTAGGGAAGAAGAGTAGGAGGGAAGTTGGGTGAACTACGGTGGGTGAACTACAGCTCCCAGAAGCCCCCCACCAAGAGCTTAGCCTGCAGCAAAGGATGCTGGGATACATCACCGAGGTCTTTGACAGATATATTTTGAGATCAGCTCAGGGGTAAAGAACCTTTGCAGCCATTACGCAGGGAGGGATTTTGACAGCCAGTCACAAAACACACTCACAACCTGGATTCCCGGCACAGCGTGATCGCTCTGTGGGTGCAGCCGGTTTGAGAGCACTCGCTTCCCAGGTGACAAGACTTGGAGAAGGGACCGCGTTTAAAGAACACCAGCAGTCCTTGACTTACGACACTCGTTGGGGAGGTACAACGGCGTTGGGAAAAAAGAAAAAAAAAAGAGAGAGAGAGACTCACACCTACAACCCTCGCATGGCATCAAGCGATGGCCATTTGTGACCTTCCCAGCCAGCTTTTGACGAGCAAATTCGATGGAGGCGGGTGGGGGTTTTAACCAGATTCGCTTAATGACAGCATGAAAAGCCTTAACGAATGCAGTGATTTTGCCAACATCAAAAACCCCAACAACTGGCTATGACTTTTAGTCGTTTGCACGACTGAATTGCTTAAGCAGCGAAAATCTTAGTCCCAACTCTGGTCGGAAGTCAAGGACCACTGGGGGTCCAGTGGAGGCCCGGAGGGGGGGAGGGGAGTTCTGAAAAGGATGGTCTAGGCCAAGGGTGTCAAACTCAAGGCCCGGGGGAGGGGGGGTGGATTGGACCCGAAGGGCCCTGGAAACAGCGAAGGACCGAGCCACGGTACCTCGGCCAGTGAAAACGGAGCTCCGTTTTCCCTGGTTGAGGAATGCAGGAAGCCGGTGTGGCCGAAAACGGGGCCCGTCGGGGCCCACTCAAGCTCCATTTTTGCCACCAGAGTCCTCGGGCAGCCACAGGCGCCCCCGACCCGAGTGACGTCAAGCTGGCCACGCCCACCCCGGCCTCCCCCAAGGCCGAACACAACCCTGAAATCGAGTCGGACACCCCTGCTCTAGGCGCCTCCGTGCCCTAGCACTCACCGCGGCGTGCTTGGACGGACCTGTGCTTCCGCCTCATGGGCTGTTCCTCCGTATCAAGGAGGACTTCGATCTCGGCAGGCTGCTTGTTCTCGCCGGGACCGCCTGGGGTGGGGAAGGGCCAGAAAGGGAATCAGAAGCTGCCAGGTGCAGCGCCAGGCGCCCGGCTGGCCGTTCCGAACCGCGAGGGTGACGCAACGACAACAGAGAAGGGAGATGCTTACCTGCCGGGGGCGAATCGACAGCGGGCAGCACAACTCCTTCGCTCCAGCCTTCTAGGATGTTGCGTTTCTCCTCCAGGGTGAAGTCCAGCGAGTGGGCGTGTTGCTGCAGGATGTGCTGGCGGGCCGCCGCGGGGCCGGAAGTGGCCAAGATGCCCCCGCATACCATGCACACCAGCCGGCCATTGTCCGGATCATCGGCTACCAAGTATTCCTGCTTCCAGGAGATGCCGAGCTCATCCTGGCCGGTAGACTCTGACAATGGGTATTGTCCTGCGAAGGGGAAAAAAAAATGGGGTTTTCACTGAAAAGGAACCGCAAACTCACACCTAGAGAAAGTTCTAGAAATCAAAGTTGTTTCTCTAAGCATTAGAAGATCTTCTGATGTGCCCCAGCCAGCATGAAAGCTAGGAAAAAGGCCTAGGGTGAAAACCAGGAGACGGTGAGTTCTAGTTCCACCATAGGCATGAAAGCCGGCTGGCTGACTTTGGGCCAATCACTAGGAGACGGTGAGTTCTAGTCCACTATAGGCATGAAAACCGGCTGGGTGACTTGGGCCAATCACCAGGAGACGGTGAGTTCTAGTTCCACCATAGGCATGAAAACCCAGGCATTGAGGACCCAGTTTGTTGGGGGCAATAAGCTGACTTTGTATAAATATACAAAAGTATGAAGGCTATTGCTTAACACATTGTAAGCCGCCCTGAGTCTCCGGAGAAGGGCGGCATATAAATCAAATTAAAAAAAAACAAAAAACCGGCTGGGTGACTTTGGGCCAATCACTAGGAGACGGTGAGTTCTAGTTCCACCATAGGCATGAAAACCGGCTGGGTGACTTTGGGCCAATCACTAGGAGACGGTGAGTTCTAGTTCCACCATAGGCATGAAAACTGGCTGGGTGACTTTGGGCCAATCACCAGGAGACCGTGAGTTCCAGTTCCACCTTAAGCCATGAAAGTCAGATGAGTGATTTTGGGCCAGTCCCTCTTTCAGTCCAACCCGCCTCACAGGGTTGTTGTGGGCAAAAGGGGGAGGAGGAAGGAGTTTTATGTATGTTTGCCACCTTGAGTTACTTACTTCCATACTTTACTTCAGTAATAAAGGTGGAACATAAACAAATAAGCCAAAACAGCAGCCTTACCAAGAACATTTGACCCAACCTCTATAACGTTTCTTCTAATTCTAAAGAATTACAACGCCCACTGGCGCTTCACAACCTCACCCTAAATCCTAAACTTGTCTCTCGCTGTGGATCGAGACCGCTCGCTTTCCTTTCTTAAAATCTCCGGTGTTTATAAAATTGTCGTCCCAACGCCTTGTCTCTGCCCAGGGCTCTGGACAAACCCCTGCAGGGTTATGCTTCCTACTGCTTCCCCAGTGTCAGCCGTGCCCCCTGCTCGTGAAAAAACCATTCCCCACCTTTGTCCGCGGAGTTTGCGAGGGCTCCGTCCGGCTTCCCCGAGGGACGGTGGAGGAATCGGTAATCAGCAGCCATCTTCTCCTTCTCCCTGAAGCGCGAGATGGCCGAAGAGACCTCACTGTAGTCCGTCAAGGGGGCCTCTGCCTTCAGCGCCATGAGAGATCTGGAGGCGGCAGAGCGGGCACCCCAAACCCCGACTGTGGAAGAGACGGAAATAATATCACTCGCCGTACAGGTAGAAGTACCAGTAGTTGACTTACAATAATTTGTTTAGCGACCACTTGGAAGTTACAATGGTGCTGAGAAAAGTGACTTATGACCATTTTTCACACTTATGACCGTTGCGGCATCCCCATTCAGAAAATTCAGATGCTTGGCCACTGACTCATATTTATGACGGGGGTCACTTTTGCGACCTTCTGACAAGCAAAGTTTTCATCCCTTGAGACTTTCAATAAGAGATTTCAATAAGAGCCATTTGGACCCATTTCCCACAGAAAAGAAAACACCGGGAGCCACAAAACTCTTCCCGTGCCTGACTATTTCTTGAGCGGCCACAAAACTAGCACAGGTAGTCGAATTAAATGTTCTGTTTTCTTCTGAAACTTTTCTTTACTTGGATTTATCCATGGTTGGCCTACCGGGGGTTGAAAAGCTCAATAAATCACGTGCTGGCGGGTGTCACACATTGGCAGTTGCGATGCATATTTTGAGTGACAGGGAGCCGTAGCAGAGGGGTGAAAGAGCCACATGCGGCTCCAGAGCTGAAGGTTGCTGACCCCTGGTGTAGGGTCTCCGCTTAACATCCCGTGTGGCTAACTCAACAACAGCAGTGATTCATTTAACAACCGTGGCAAGAAAGCCTGCAAACTGAGGCGAAACTCAACTCGACTGTCTTGCTTGGCAACAAGGGATTACACCTTTCTATACAAACAGTCCTCGACTTACAACAGTCTGTTTAGTGACCGCTCCAAGTCGCCACGGCCCTGAAAAAAAAGGTGACCGAGGGCCGTTTTTTGAACTTAACGGCCCTTGCAGCACTGTCGTAAACACGAATCGGTCGCCAAGCGGCTGGATTTTTGATCACGTGGCCAGGGGAATGCTGCAACGGTTGTTTTAAGTCTGAAAAAAGAGTTGCAAGACACAGGGCCATTGTAACTTGGCTGAACGGTCACTAAACGAGGACCGCCTGTATACAGGGGAGGCTTAGGCAGAGAAACAAATTTCTCACGGGCAGATTTCCCTTGAAGGTTTTACGACGAACCAACCAGCAGCTAACTATGAAAAAAAAGAAACTCATCTGTCATTGTTTATCCGGATCCAGACTGTTCTTAAACTCAGCGTCCGATTAACAAAACCACCATCAATGCATTATCAAACAGCTGAAGTTCTTCTCAATAAACATTAAAAAGGTTTAACACACTCATATCGCGGCTTGCTGCTGCCAAGGTCCCAAGATTTGGGCTTTTTAACACACACACACACACACACACACACAAGTGAAGAGGCTTTCAAAATAGACAAAACAGGTTTAAGACTGAATCAAGGCAGCCCATAGCAACTAAGGATTTCTGGAGCCTCTTAGGCTAACATCTGTACATTTAGTTTTAGATAACAATGTCTTGTCTTACCCACACACAAGAGGCCGGAGCAGATCCTCCAATTCCAAGTTTATTGTAAATCTCATCTTGCAAATTTAGGGAGGGTGTCTCCCTTGAGCTTCCTGCTCCGCCTGTTCTCCAGCTGAGGCCTCTTATCTGACCGTTCCCTACGAAGCAGCATCCTTTTTAATCCAATTCTTAAGGTCATTACCAAAAGCGTTAACATCTGGCTATCTACCGGCGTGTATTCAAAAAAGGAGGCATTAAATAGATCTGCCTTTTTTTCACCCCATCTAGGCGTTTGTCATGGTGGTGGGCTTTAATTCCCCTTAAAAGATACTATCTTTAATTGCCATTTATGCCATGATTGCTATTTATGCCATTAAAGAACGGTGTGTGTGTGTGTGTTTCTCACTTAGCCACTTTAAGGCTTGAGTCCCAGATTTCCCCAGCCAGCATGGTGGCATTCTGGGAGTTGAAGTCCACCAGTCTTAAAATTAAAAGACCCCCCCCACCCCCGCTTACTTGTAGAAATTCAACCAGCAACTCACTAGCTGGATGAAGCTCCTTCTTATAAAGTCCTTATAATTTCCTTGTCTTACCAACTGTGGATCTGTGGACTTCAGCTTCCAGAATTTCTCAGCCAGCCATGCTGGGCTGGGGAATTCTGGGAGTTGAAGTCCGCCAAGTCTTAAAATGACCAGTTTTGGAGACTTCTTGCAGGAGAGCATCATGGGACTCAGGGCCCAAACTCTCTAGAAGATTCTAGGTTGGGAAACGTTGCCTGATCCTAAGAAGGGGAGTTACTAGCTATGGATGAACCCAAGGACCCAGTTCTCAGCCGTATTTATCTTGACTTACGACCACAATCACAATCCGCAGCAGAGTTACTGAGCTTTGTCCCGCTTTACAACCTTGCTTGCCACTGTTAAGTGAATTGCTGCAGTTGTTCAGTCAGTCACGTGGTTAAGGGGATCTGGCTCCCCCCCCCATTGGCTTTGTTGATCAGAAGGTCGCAAAAGGGGGATTCACACGACCCCGGGACACTGCAGCCGTCATAAATACGAACCGGTGGAATTTCGTTTCACACGGCACGGGGGAGATGTTGCAACAAGTCGTTCAGTGTGAAAAAGGGTCACGAGTTTTTCCCGGCGCCATTGCGACTTTGGTCATTAAATGAATGGCTGTAAATCGAGGACTACCAGCATTTAAATGTGGGAAACTAAAGAACGGGAGGATCAAGGCGAGAAGAGAATCACGGTCTAACAAAAAACAACAACAACAACCTTGCAGTGTGTTTTTGAAAGAAGCTACCGATTTCTGCGTTTCCCCGCCCCCCCCTCCCTTTTGCATTCCTCAACTTCAAAGGTTGGTGTTTTACTCTGAAAAGACAGAGAAGTGCTTGGATTTTGAGCATGGAAACTAAAAAAGGAGAAAAATCTTAGGAGCGAATGGAGTGAAACGGAACCTGTACTATACAAGATGGGAGGCTGGGGGGTGGGAGAGCCCAAGTGTTTATTTATTTAGTTATTCAATTAATTTATACAGCTGCCCATCTCAACAACTTCTTCCCAAGTTGTGCATTGTTTTTTTGTTTTGTTTTGTTTTTTTCATGTAAGAGGTTCGGAAGGAATGCGAGGGCAGTGCTGTTAACTAGAATGGAAACTGGAGAGGGAGAGAGAAAGAGAGAGAGAGAGAGAGAAGGAGAGAAAGAGAGAGAGAAAGCAAGAGAAAGAGAGGGAGAGAAAGAAAAAGAAAAAGGGGAAGAGAAAGAGAAAGAGAGAAATGGGGGGGGAGAGAAAGAGAGAGAGAAAGCAAGAGAGAAAGGGGAAAGAGAAAGAGAAAAAGAGCAAGAGAAAGTGCAAGAGAGAGCGAAAGAAAGCAAGTGAGAATGAAAGAGAGATAGAGAGCAAGAGAGAGAAAGCAAGAGAGAGAGATGGAAAGAAAGAGAGGGAAAGAAAAAGGAGGAAGAGAGAAAGAGAAATGGGGAGAGGAAAAGAGAAAGAAAGAGCAAGAGAGAGAAAACAAGAAAGAGAGAATGAAAGAAAGAAAGAGGGAAAGAGAAAGAGAGAGCAAGAAAGAGAGGGAAACAGAGAAAAAGAGAAAGAAAAGGGGAAGAGAGAGAAAAAGAGAAAGAAAGAACAAGAGAGAGAAAACAAGAAAGAGAATGAAAGAAAGGGAAAGAGAAAGAAAGAGAGAGCAAAAAAGAGAGAGGGAAAGAGAAGAGAGAGAAAGAGAAAGAAAAGGGGAAGAGAGAGAAAAAGAGAAAGAGCAAGAGAGAGAGAGAAAACAAGAAAGAGAGAATGAAAGAGGGAGAGAGAAAGAAAGAGAGCGAGAACAAGCTTAAAAAAATCAACTGTGTTCACACAACCCACTAAATCTAAACCACAGTTACAGTGTTCCTCCAAGATGTCACGCTCCAAACAAAGAAACCATTTTTACAGGGTCATCTGAAACTAGGATCTTGGGTGCAATGGCCTAAAGGCGGAGCTCTGACCTCACAATCAGGAGGCTTGCGAGTTCGATCCTAGGAAAAGGCAAGTATTTCTCTCATCTGGGCACCATGAGAATATAAATATATCTATATATCTGCTGAACAAAACTCCGCCCTGGCGACAGGAAGGGCATCTGGCCAGTAAACATTGTTCCAGCTCCATTCAGTTGCCCGGACTCCACCCCGCAAGGGATTATGGGGTCGTTAAAGAGAAAGATGATGATCTGAAAGTAGGATCTATCCTCTACCCAATCCGGGAAGACCTAACTGGGTCAATTGTACAAAGAGAAAATTCCAACTCACTCTGTCAAAGGCTTTTTGTGCATCCACGGAGACCAGGGCCACCTGCTTATCAGAGTTACGCTCATAATATTCTAATATATTCAATATAGTTCTCACATTATCTTTCAATTGTCTATGAGGTAGGAAGCCAATCTGGTCTCCGCGGATGTACTCATTCAAAAAAAATTTTTAGTCTCTTCGCTAAAATCGCGGAAAATAATTTATAATCGGAATTAAGCAGGGAGATCGGCCTGTAATTATTGATCAGAAGCGGATCAGTGCCTTCCTTTGGAATTAATGTAATATATGCTTCGGACCAGGAGGGTGGCATTTGACCAAAGACTCACAAACCATCCACACCCCTCATTTTCGCTTTCTTTAAGGAATTTGTATTCCTAATCTGCTTTTTAAGGTGCTGTTTTTTGCTAGGCTGCCCTTTTTTTCCCCTTCTGTGTAAAGACGGATGCAAAAAAAGAGAGAAGGAATTAAGCAGTTCTGCTTTCTCACTGTTGCTTGTCACCTTCTTGCCACTTTGTCCCATTATTATCGTTTCCTTGATTTTTCTCTTCTTTTTTACATGTTGAAAGCAGCTCTTTTTTGTTGTTATTTTTGACTTTTCGTCCATTTTGAGCCTTAGCTTTCCTCGCTATTGGCTGATATTCTGTTTGAAGCCAATTATATCCCTGCTTTTCTTGGGGAAATCCAATTTTTTTAAAAAAAAAAAAGTAAAAAAAGAATAATTATAAAGCCAATTTCTAATCATTGTTTTTCATCTGCAAGATTTCTTTTTTAAAAAGCATAAATAAAAGCATTCTCCTCTCGAAGGTTAACCATGCAAGGTTAAAAATAACGGAATGCAAAATATTGTCCCTATTATACAGATGGCAACACAAATTGTCATGCTTTGGCCTAAGTTTATGTCTAAGTTGGTACAATATGTAATGAAATTTGGAAATAGCTTGTCCTAGTTTTCTTCTAAGGAGCATTTAGTCTAACCAACAATCCTTGAGTTACCAAGAAATCTCCCAACCAAGCACTAACTAGCTTGGTTGGGAGACTAACTAAGTTAGTTGCTAATTAGCTTCTGAACGGAGACCCGGTCAGCCAGTTGCCACCACTTTTTAGAAAAACACCTGAATTCAAATTTTCTTACCTAGAACAAAGGCCTCCCTGGATCGTTTGATGAGAAAGACTTGGCTCCAGAAACCACTCAGCACAGACTAAAACAAAGGACATTGAGGAAAATCAGAGAGAGGGGAAGGAAAAAAAAAAGAAAAAGAAAAGATGATTTAATCAGTTGCCCGCCCCTTGAGGACAAACATTCCTAAAGGGAAGCTTATTTTGTCAATAAAGGCAGAAGAATTTCACTTTCTGTCCGCGAGGAAGAAACCTTTTTGCTCCAAACACAGCCTCGTCTCCCACTTTGTTTAAATTAATTTTTCTCAGTAGACAAAACCTATTTACACACACACACACAGCCATTTTTCGGCCCCTGTTTTTCTACTTTCCCTTGCATTCCAAATTAGTGAATCACTAAATTCGCTGCCTGCCCCCCACCCCGAAAAACACCCACCCACACACCACCAGATAGCATGTGTGTGTATGTTTGTGTGGGGTGTGTGTGTGTGTGTATAAAGTGTTTTTTCTGTTGAAGTCTCTTTATTTCTTTATCAGCAAATACATTTCATATACATACATACATACATACATACACGCATACACACATACATATATACATATATATATATACACCCTGTTTCCCCCAAAATAAGAAATTCCCCTGATAAGAAGCCCAATTGGGCTTTTGAGCACATGGCAATAAGGCCAAGTGCTTATTTCAGGGTTTAAAAGAAATATAAGACAAGGTCTTATTTTGGGGGAAACACGGTCTGTCTGTCTGTCTGTCTGTCTATCTATCATCTATCTATCTATCTATCTATCTATCTATCTATCTATCTATCTATCTATCTATCTATCTATCTATCTATCTATCTATCTATCTATAATCTATCTAAACATGAATTTTAACTCTTGGTTTATTTTTAAGACATTGGGGCCAAATTATTTCATATGTTTTTAAACTGTTTTTAAATTTTGTATATGGGTGTGTTTTATTGTTGGCTGTACACCGCCCTGAGTCCTTTGGGAGAAGGGTGGTATAAAAATTAAAATATCTATCTATCTATCTATCTATCTATCTATCTATCTATCTATCTATCTATCTATCTATCTATCTATCTATCATCTCCATCCAATTCTCTCTTATTTTTCTGAGCTCTTCAGGGGCT
Source organism: Coluber constrictor foxii (assembly GCA_038048745.1). NCBI lineage: Eukaryota > Metazoa > Chordata > Lepidosauria > Squamata > Colubridae > Coluber > Coluber constrictor. The sequence continues at coordinate 7,379,267 of CM075975.1, forward strand.
TTTAAGCAACCCGGGGGGGGGGGGGGGCAAGGACCCTTTCAGCTTAGCTTCTCCCTCACCTTCCTAAACATGGGACCACCCTCTTTCTCCCTCTTTGACCCCCCACCCCTCCCACAAATATTCTTCAGGCTTTCCCCCCCACCTCCCCAATTTGCCTCCCCCGCCCAAACCACTCCCCCAACCTCCCCCCTCCCATCTTTTCAAAGCCCTTCTTCCAGCATCTCCCCCCCCTTTCCCTCCTCCCCTTCCAGAAAACACACCTGAGAGGTGGGGGTGGGGTGGGGACACTTTCCCCACACATCCCCCCTCCCCACGTGGGAATGAGCAGCCCCCACCCCCCCAAAACCAGGGAAGCTGCTTTATTTGAGTTCCCCCCCCACACCCACTTTTCCTCCCTGGTTGCATTTGAATGGAGGGGGTGGGGGAGGGAGAAAGACCCCCTCCCCAAGGGAACCTGGGAGGGAGGGAGACCCCTCCCCCCAAAAAAACCCAAACCCCCTCCCCCCCTTTTTTTTGGCTAAAGAAGCAAATTGGGGAGGTTTTGTTTTTTTTTGCAGGGGGATGTGGGAGTTTTTAAGCCCCCCCACCTGCAAATGGGGTGGGGGAGGGGCAGAAGAGACCTCAGCCCCTTCCCCATATTTGGGGTGGGGCTGCTTTTTTGGGGGGAGGAGATAAAAAAGCCCCCCCTCTTTTCCCCAAAAGGCTCTTTTTGGGGGGGGGGGGCTACTTCAATCCTTCCTTGCCTCAGGTGAGTCATGGGGGGGTCAATAAGACCCCCCCCATACACCCCCCAGGGGGAGATAGCAGCCCCTCCCCCACACTGAGGGGCTTCCCAGGTTTCCCCCTGCCCCCCCCCAGGCGTTGGGGGGGCAGAAAAGGGAGGGGCTGGAGACCCCCCCCATCCCGAGAGCTCCCACCTGGCTGCGCAGCTGCTGGGCCTCCTCGGCGCTTCTGCGGCTGCTGCGGCCCCCGCCGCGCATCATAGAGCATGGCGGCTCCCAGCCCCATAGAGCGTCCACCTCCCCTCGGCCGGACCACTCCCGCTCCCTTGGCTGCTCTATGGTCCCATTGTCCGAAGGGCCTTCCCTCTCCCCGGGAGAGGTAGCCGGAACTTCCGGAGTGTGAGGTGTGAAGTGCCACGTGCCCGTCTAGCACCCCCCTCTCTCCGCGCCTCTATGGTAGCCGCCCAATGGAAGCGCCGGAGGAGAGGCAGGACATTTCCGGTGTTGACGTCACGTGAGTTGAAAGGCGGGGCTGGGCTGCTCTATTTTCGCTCTTGGCCTGGTCCCCCCCGTCCAGCCAATCGCCAGCCGCAAGGCGGCTTCTTTCTCCGCCCCTTTTTCCTGGCGGAAGGCCAATCGGCGACAAGGGACCGGGTGGGGGGCGTGGATGGGAGCGGCTTGCAAACAGGCAGGGGCGGCTGCCACCTGTCGGCAAAGCGGCGGAACTGCATGGGGAAAAGCAGTCCAAAGAGAAGGAAAAGAAGCGAATCTAGTCTCACCTCGAGTCTTTATTATTATTATCATTATTGTTGTTGTTGTTATTGATGAAGACCCTCAATCTGGGAGGTGCGAGACGGGGAGAGAAAACAACACCCCCCACAATGCAATGTTGCATAGAAAGCAAAACTTCTCCCGTTTCTACCTGCTTCCACGTTTGCAGGTAGACTGCTCCTGAACAGGAAGGTTCTGCTACACACATATATACACACACCCCGACCGTTCTGCATTTTATTTCCATGCACGATGTGCCAGCCTTGAGCGCCCCCAGAATAAGCCAGCTTCCCCCCCCCCCACGTGCCTCTTTCCCAGCCTGGCCTCCTCTGTTGTTTTGACAGCTGCAAAGCTGGGCGCATAGGGTGAAGCAATGGCCCAGCCATTGAAAAATGAAAGCAACCCCCCCCCCACCAGCACTTTGCAGCAGAGATTTAACAGATAAGAGTTGGAAGGGACCTTGGAGGTCATCTAGTCCAACCCCTTGGCCAAGCAGGAAACCTTACATCTGCCTCTACTTAGGATCGAACTCACAACCACCTGATTGTCAGGCAAGAGCTCCACCTCTGTTCCAGCTCCTTGACGGGGACATTAATGAGCCCCCCCCCGCCCCCTGTGTCCCCCCTCCATCCCTCGCCACCCTTCCTGGACTTGCAATGGGGGGCCATCAGCTTCCCCTGGTGACTGTGCATCCATGGGGAGGAGGATGGGCCTTGTAGTCCCCCATCGTTGGGGATGGCTCTTGATCCGCGCTTCCCCTCCCCCTTGCTTTTGAAGGTTTGGGCACACGTCTGAACTTATGTGCACGGTCTGGTGCAGAAACTTGGCATCAGAAACGTCGGCAGTTCGAATCCCTAGCGTGGTGAGCAGGGGGTTGGACTAGATGACCTCCAAGGTCCCTTCCAACACTGTTACTGGGTTGTTGTTGTTTTTTTTGGTCTAAATCCCCCTCTCCGTTGCAAAGCGACGAGTGAATGGGTACCTATCTACCCATGGAAAAGGGGGCAGGGGCCACACGTTCGTTCGTTCTTTCTTTCTTTCTTTCTTTCTTTCTTTCTTTCTTTCTTTCTTTCTTTCTTTCTTTCTTTCTTTCTTTCTTTCTTTCTTCTTCCTTCCTTCCTTCCTTCCTTCCTTCCTTCTTTCTTTCTTTCTCCCCCCTCCTCCCCTGGGAAAAGCCGATTTGCACAATCTATATATATATATACAGCGTGCAAAATTGGCACAATCCCTCGCGTGCAAAATGATATAACAATGCCCACGCGTGCACGATTTCGCGAGGGAGGAGGGTTCCGCGAGCGTGCAAATAAAATCAACGACGATGATGATGGGTTTTATTGGATTTCTTCCTCCCCTCCCCCCCCCGCGTCCTCTGTCTCCGCGGCCCCCACCCCACCCCCGCTTGCAGAAATAGGTCTGCGTCCCCTTTAAATTTACCCAGGAGCCTTGAAAAGGAGCCCCAGGGGCCCCGGGGGGAAAGGTTTCCCCACCCTGGCTAAACCGGAGCCTGCTTGCTTGCCTTCGCTCGGGCCGCAGGCGGAGGGGAGAAAAGTGGGGTGGGGGTGGGGGGAAGCAGAGAGAGCGGCTTTGCAAAGCGCGGCTGGCGGGGGTGGGGGGTCCCGGTTGCAAGCATCGGGCCCGGATCGATTGCAGAATTATTGCATGATTATTTATTATTATTATTATTTTTGGGGGGGATTGCATGCAATTGCAACCGAGGAGGAGGAGGAGGAGGGGGGAAGCGATCGTTGCAAAGGGGGAGGGGGGATGGATGTCTAAAAAAAAAAAGGTGGGGGGGAGGCGGACGGAGCGAGCGAAGGGGCAGGCATGGAGCCCCCCCACCTCTCCATCAAACAGGAACCCCTGGATTCAGGTGAGAACAAAAGGGAGCCCCCCCCCTCCGCCCCTCTCCTCCTTTTCCATCAACCCATCCTCCACCCCCCCCTCCTCTCCCCACCGCCCCAGTTTCTCCATCCACACGCCACCTGCTGGCAGAGAAAGTGGCCCCCTCCCCCATTTGCCCCATATCCTCCCTCTTTTCTCTCTCTCCCCACTCCCCTCCTCTTCTTCCCTTCACCCACCCCCCCTCCCCCTTTCCTTGGAAGAAAGGTGTCCCATTCAAACTGCAAAAAGAGGAGGGGGGAAAGGATGGAGGGGGTGGGAGGAAGGGGGAAAGTGGGGGGCAGCCCCCTTCCCAAGAAGGGGATGATGAGAAGGAGAGAAAAGAGGGCAGTTAGACACAACAACAAACAGCCACTTAAGTTGCATCCCCTTCCTGACCCCTCCCCCAGGCTGATTCACCTGGACAGCCCCCCCCTCTGGCTTGGCTATATTTGGGGGGGGGGGTTAATCTGGTGCATCCTCCTCCTTGGACCCTCTGGAAGGAGGGAAGCCCCCCCCCTGCTTTTCTACCCCAGCTCTGGATTTTGCACAAACTTTCGGAGTTGTGTGCCTTTTGGGTGTCTTCCTTGGCTGTCAAAATGCAGGGTTTGGCTAATCTGGGGCGAGATGTTTAGGGAAGGTGGGGGGGGGCAGGAGCCTTTGGGGTTGAGCATCAATTCTGCCCCTTGGGGCTGTGGGGCGAGTGCCTCCTTCTGTGGGGGGTGGGTGGGTGTATGTGTCATCCCTGGTTTGATTGTTGTCTTCTAAAAGAAGGAAGGTTCCTTCGCTGGCTGGTTTTGGAGGGAGATGTAACAGTAAGAGAGTTGGAGGGAACCTTAGAGGTCATCTAGTCCGACCCCCTGCTCACACACACGAGACCTGGAATTAGGGATTCGAACCGCCTGAATGGCCAACCTTTCTGATCGACGAGGTCAGCATCTTAGCCACTGAGCCACCTAGTCAACCACTGGGACTCACACACACAAACACACAACCTCACTCACTCGGAAGATGTCCCCTGGGAGAGATACACACCGACACACAAAAAACTAGGAGAGAAGTCCAACCACACAACGAAGACACACAAACAAGACAAGGGCCTGTGCATTGTGATTAACACCAGCTGCCTGCAATTACCGTAAGTTCGAATCTCCCCAGGCTCAAGGTTGACTCAGCCTTCCATCCTTTCTAAGGTAGGTCAAATGAGGACCCAGTTTGTGGGGGCAATAAGCTGACTTTGTCTCCGGAGAAGGGCGGCATATAAATCAAATTTTTAAAAAAAGAGACATTCACGCTGAAGATGCCCACTGGGAGAGACAACTCACCCACCCACCAATGCTGAGAGAAGATATCCACCCACACAACAAAGACAAACACACACTCACTCTGAAGAGGTCCAAAGGGAGAGACGGCCACCCACCCACCCAGAAACACAACAAACACCAGGGGGCTCGGGGGCTAAGACGCTTGAGCGTTGTCGATCAGAAAGGCCGAGCAGTTGGGTGGTTTCGAATCCCTAGTGCCAGGCCTCCTGTGTGACGAGGGGGTCGGACTAGATGACCTCCAAGGCCCCTCCCAACTCACTCTGAAGATGGCCGACTGGGAGACACCCACACCTACGCCACAAAGTCACTGACTCATTCTCTGGGCGCCAAGAAGCATTGCAAAGGAGGAAGAGGGAGATATCGGGATATCTGATCAGGGGAGACAGGAGAGCATCTTCCAATATTTGAGGGGCTGCCCCAGAGAGGAGGAAGGGGGTCCAGCTATTCTCCAAAGCACCCGAAGGCCAGACAAGGAATCGTGGATGGAAACTGACCAAGGAGAGATTCAACCTGGAAATGAGGAGACATTTGCTGAACAATCGACCCATGGAGCAGAAGTTGCCTTCAGAAGTTGTGGGAGCTTCATCCCTGGATGAAGAGACTGGCCTGCCATCTCTTAGAAATGCCATCTCTTAGAGTCTCTTGCTAGGCCGGGGGGTTGGACTAAATGACCTACTAGGCCCCTTCCAACTCTGTTAATCTATAGCTGTGATGGAGACCCTGTGGTAGCCATATTGGTTGGGCACGTGAGCTCAGTTCCGGCATGTGTGTGCGTGCCGAACAGCTGATTTTCAGGCCTTCTGGGCCTACCAGAAGTTGGCAAACGGACCATTTTCAGCCTCCGAGGGGTGGGGAAGGCCGTTTTCGCCCTCCACAGACTCCTAGAAAGGCTCTGGAGCCTGGGGAGAGCAAAAAAACGGGCCTTCTGGTCCCACTAGAAGTTGACAAATGGGCCGTTTTCAGCTTCCAGAGGGCCTCTGGGGAGTGGGGAAGGCCGTTTTCGCCCTCCCCAGGCTCCTAGAAAGGCTCTGGAGTCTGGGGAGAGAAAAAACGGGCCTTCTGGTCCCACTAGAAGTTGAGAAATGGGCCGTTTTCAGCCTCCAGAGGGCCTCCGGAGTGTGGGGAAGGCCGTTTTCGCCCTCCCCAGGCTCCTAGAAAGGCTCTGGGGGCTGGGGAGAGAGAAAAACGGGTACACTGGGCCATCGCATGCCAGAAGTGGGGGAAGCAGGGGGGTCGCATAGGATTATGGGTGTGGGCATGCTGCAACCCACCTCCCCACGCTCCTGGCACGTGATGGCAAAAAGGTTAGCCATCACTGATCTATATTAATCTATATTCTCTCCCAGCCGGTTTCCTTCTGACAAGCAAAATTCAGTGAGGGAAACTAGATTTGCAAAATTGAGATTCGTTGGAACGACTGCCGTAATGCGCTCTACTGTGCCCCCCAAAAAAGTGACAAAATCAGGCATGGCTCCCTTAGCATCGGCCTTGCTTAACAACGGGAATTCTGCCCCCAATTCTGGTCGTAGGTCGACCAGTCTACCTGTTAACGGAGCGAGTCAAACTGAGCCTTTGTATCGTTCTCTCGCCAGGAGATTCCACCTGTCCAGATTCCCAACACAGTGGCGAATCAAGCTCCGGATGTCACTTGCGTCCCGCCGGGAACGGTTTGCTACGCGGGATTACCAAAAAGGACCCCATGTCCCTCTTGGCCGGAGGACGCAAATACTCGGACCATTGCGAAGCCCGTGCTTCGAGGCCTGGCAAAAGCCGGATTCCCGGGCGGGATCACCGGCGGTATTACCATGAGCACTGGCGGGCCGAATACCTGATGGATTTCAACGCGGCCCGGCATGGCATGATCTGCATGGTGTGCGGCAGCTCGCTGGCCACGCTCAAGCTGAGCACCATCAAAAGGCACATCCGGCAAAAGCACGCCTACTCCCTCACCTGGAGCGCCCAGGAGAAGGAGGTCATTATGAACAGTTGGGATGCGCACCTGGGCCTGGAGATGGAGGCGGAGGGGGCACGCGAGTCTGCCAAAGGATCCGGTGTGCCCACTGTGGATCACGGTAGGCTGGCCGTCTTTTGGGGCAGGATTCTAAATTCAGGTGGGTGGTGGTGTGGCCCGCCAGAGGATCTGGCAGCAGATTCGGACAGTGAGGAGGTTGGGGGAGGAACGTGGACCAGTCCTGGAGTCTGGGGAAGGCTCTCTGCGTCGGAGGCAGAGAGTGAGCCAGGGCCGTCTGACAGTTGCCAGATATAGCCGTATGCTCTATCTGTCTGTCTGTCTGTATCATCTATCTATAGCTATCCATCTATCTATCTATCTATCTCCATCCATCCATCCATCCTCTTATCTCTCTCTCTACCTATCTATATCTCTCTTTCATCTATATCTATCTATCTATCTATCTATCTATCTATCTATCTATCTATCTATCTATCTATCTATCTATCTATCTATCTATCTATCTATCATCTATCTATCTATTTCTGTCATCTATCATCTATTTATATCTATCATCTATCTATCTATATCTATTTATATCTATCATCTATATCTCCATCTGTATCTATCTATCTATCATCTCTATCTCTATCATCTCTATCTGTATCTATGTATCTATCTCTATCTATCTCTATCACCTCTATATCTACCTATCATCTCTATCTGTATCTTTCATCTATCTGTATCTATCAACTATCTACATCTATCATCTCTATATCTACCTATCATCTCTATCTGTTATCTTTCATCTATCTGTATCTATCAACTATCTACATCTATCATCTATCATCTATCTATCTGCATCCATCCATCCACTCTCATCTATCTATCTATCTATCTATCTATCTATCTATCTATCTATCTCTCTCTATCTATCTATCTATCTATCTATCTATCTATCTATCTATCTATCATCTATCATCTATTTAACTATATCTATCTATTTATATCATTTATCATCTCTATCTCTATCTATCTACCTATCTATCTACTATCTATCATCTCTATCTCTATTTATCTATATCATCTATCTATCATCTCTATATCTATCTATCTGTCTGTCTATCTATCTATCTCTATCATCTATCATCTCTATCTAACTCTATCTGTATCTATCTATCTATCTATCTATCTATCTATCTATCTATCTATCTATCTATCTCTATCTATCATCTCTATTTATCTCATTGGTATCTATCTATCTATCTATCATCTCTATCTATCTCATCTGTATCTATCTGTCTGTCTATCTATCTATCTCCATCCATCCATCCATCCATCCATCCATCCATCCATCCATCCACTCTCTCTCTCTAGCTATCATCTCTCTTTCATCTCTCTATCTCCTATCTCTGTCTCCTATCTCTTGTCTGCTGTCTGTCTGTCTCTCTTTTTCTATTTTCTCTCTCTCCATCCATCCATTCCATCATTCTATCCTCTAACATCTCCCCCTCCCTCCCTGCCCCTCTCCCTCTATCATATAGCTATCTAAATTATACACAGGCCGACAGGCAGGCAGGCAATCCATAGTTTCTGGAAGAAGCTGTCTTTTTGACGTCCCATTCTTTTATTTTAATCCATTTAAAAGTGTCAGCCACCTTTTTTGACTGGTTGTATGACTGAAACGGTAACTTGTAAAGGGGGACGGACCCTGGATTTCCAGAGTTGCTCTGAACAAGTGAGATTTTCCTACCTAGTTTCAGTATTTAAAGGCTGATATTGAATATTTGGCCGCATATTCAAAAACAAATATTGAAACAACAGGGTTTTTTTTTAAAAAAAAAATGAAAGCAAAAGTTGTGCCTTTCAAGAGTTCAAGGAGGGTTCTAAGTTAGGAAAAAATCGAAAACAAACATAACTCTATAACTTGTCTGGCCGGTTCTGATCTAACTCTTCCTTCATTTCTTTCTAAATCAGAGGTCTCCAACCTTGGCAACTTTAAGACTTGTGGACTTCAACTCCCAGAATTCCTCAGCCAGCAAACTCTGGGTCTACAAGTCTTAAAAAGTTGCCAAGGTTGGAGACCCCTGTTCTAAGTGGCTCAAACCCCAGCCAAGGAGGGGGATTTCAGCCCTTCCCCTTCCCAGCCGCTCCAGCTCTGTTCCTTTTTCTAAAACCCCCCCCCCCCCAAAATCTTAAATTCTGATTTTCAACAACCGTGCTTTAAAACTGGGATCTTGTTGGCCTGTTGGAGAATGGAAAAAGAAAAAAAAAATTTGTTTCGTTTAGTTCAGTTTATTGTCATTGCACATGGTGCTACAAAATTAAATGCCGCCTTCAATGTACACTTATAACTATAAAAGGAGCCTGAGTAGCGTAGGGGGCTAATGCCTCCTACTAAAGGCCGCAATTAACATCCATCTGCCTGCAATTTCTGCGAGTTCAATCCTAGCCAGGCTCAAGGTCGACTCAGCCTTCCATCCTTTCTAAGGTGGGTAAATGGAGGACCCAGTTTGTGGGGGCAATAAGCTGACTTTGTATAAATATATACAAAAGTATGAAGGCTATTGCTTAATGCATTGTAAGCCGCCCTGAGTCTCCGGAGAAGGGCGGCATATAAATCAATTTTTTTTTAAAAAAACCATCTTTACATTCTATATAATTGAAATTGGAAACTTGATATTGCATTAATATTGCACTAGACCGTAGCATTCAGTATGGTTATTGCCCTGGGATAGAAGTCTATTTGCCCTTGTTTTGATTGCCCTGTACCGTCTGCCAGATGGTAATAGTTCAAAAAAAAAAAAAAAAGGGTGCCCAGGATGAGATGGATCTTTAAGGATGTTTTGAACTTTCTTAAAGCCGCGGGAGCTATAAAGCTCTTCCCAAGAGGGCAGAGGGCAACTCATGATAATCTGGGCAATGACGCTGACTCTCTTGAGTGCTATCCTTTCTGCCATTGTGCAGTGGGCAAACCATATATACTTACCCATCTTATTCCACGCAGCAGAGCTCTCCCTGGACGGAGGCCGCCGGAGATGCCGTGGGCCGGCTCCTCTTCCCTCTCGGGGTGGACGCCGGCCTTCCGGCCTCACCCTGAAATCTTCCTCGGAGGGCGAATCCCAGAGCCTGGAGCAATATTTGAAGCAATCGTTGCAGAGTTGGTTCCAGTCCGAATTCCTGATGGATTACGACCCCCAGGGTAACCGTCTCTTCTGTATGATGTGCGGCTCCTCCCTGCCCAGTTTGAACCTGGATGACATCAAACGTCACGTGATGGAGGCGCACCCCACTTCTCTCGGCTTCAGCCCTGCCGAGAAGGGGGCTATCCTGGAGGCCTGGAACTCTCGAGAGTTGGTGCTGGGAGCCGAGGGGAGAAACGCAGATGAGGACGCAGGTGAGAAAGAAGTGGGGAGAGGGACGCTTTGGGGGTTCTCCGAACCGCACAGAATCTTAGCTAGAGGTTCTGCCAAACCCCTAGCAGCCCATCCCCTGAAGGCAGACCTGGGCAGGGAGCAGGAATTAAATTCATCCTTTTTCTGTTTCTCGCCGCTCATCCAGAAACCGGCATGTCTGCCCAGCAGGATCTGAGCACGAAGGAGCTGGAATCTTCGGCTTCCCCGGATCACCCCACGGCAGAGGAAGGGACGGACGAGGCCGGCCCCTGGGACTCGGAAGGGAGCAGCCCTCGCGTTCCGGCCCGTGGCCGAGACCACCGCCGGTACTTCCAGGAACACTGGAGGGTGGAGTACTTAATGGACTACAACGGGGTGCGCCACGGGCTGGTGTGCATGGTTTGTGGGAGCACCCTGGCCACGCTCAAAATGAGCACCATCAAGAGGCACATCCAGCAGAAGCACCCCGACTCCACGCAACTTAGCCACCAGGTCAAAGCTCTCATCGTGCAGGAGTGGAACCAGAAAGTGGCACGGCTGACGGACGCCGACGACTCCCAGCCGGAAACGGATGCGGAGGTAGACCAAGGTGAGGGACCTCTGTATGTGGGTATTGCACGGGTGTCGTGAGGTAGCTGGTATTGCCCTGGCTGGTGTATGGATGATGATGATGATGATGATGATGATGATGATTAGAAAAGTGAGGCAACGAGACTGCCTGAGGTAGTGTTTCTCAGCCATGGTAAACTTTAAAATTTGTGGACCTCTCAGGATTCCCCAGTCAGCATGGTTTAGGGTGAGGGCTGGATGAGGGATTTTGGGAATTGAAGTCCCTCCATCTTGAAGCAGCTGGCTGGGGGATTCTGGGAATTGAAGTCCATCCATTTTGAAGCAGCTGATTGGGGAATTCTGGGAATTGAAGTCCATCCATTTTGAAGAAGCTGGCTGGGGGATTCTGGGAATTGAAGTCCATCCATCTTGAAGCAGCTAGCTGGGAGATTCTGGGAATTGAAGTCCATCCATCTTGAAGCAGCTAGCTGGGGGATTCTGGGAATTGAAGTCCATCCATTTTGAAGCAGCTGGCTGGGGGATTCTGGGAATTGAAGTCCATCCATTTTGAAGCAGCTGGCTGGGGGATTCTGGGAATTGAAGTCCATCCATCTTGAAGCAGCTGGCTGGGGGATTCTGGGAATTGAAGACCATCCATCTTGAAGCAGCTGGCTGGGGGATTTTGGGAATTGAAGACCATCCATCTTGAAGCAGCTGGCTGGGGGATTCTGGGAGTTGAAGTCCATCCATCTTGAAGCAGCTGGCTGGGGGATTCTGGGAATTGAAGTCCATCCACCTTGAAGCAGCTGGCTGGGGGATTCTGGGAATTGAAGACCATCCATCTTGAAGCAGCTGGCTGGGGGATTTTGGGAGTTGAAGTCCACCCATCTTAAAAAATGCTAGTTGGGGAATTCTAGAAGTTCACCATCTTAATTCTGAGAATTGAAGACCATCTTAAAGCAGGCTGGTTGGGGAATTCTGGGAGTTGAAGTCCACTTAGCATAAAGCAGGCTGGTTGGGGAATTCTAGGAGTTGAAAGTCCACCCATCTTAATTCTGGGAGTTGAAGACTCTTTTCCTTAAAATTGGGAAAGTTGAGCAAGACTGCTCCCAGCTGAACAGGGGATAATCAGGGAGGAGCCCCAGCTTCTGTCCCTTGGCAATAAAAACACAATTATCCCTAACGAGCTTGCCATTGTCTTTTGTTCTCGCTTTCCAGCCGAATCGCGGCGTGTTTACAAGCCACCTGCATCTCCAGAGGATTCTCCGGAGGATTGGGCCACCCCTAAGAGGGAGGAAGACGCCCCCGGAGCAGACAGGCTGGCCCTGCCCCAGCCGTCTCCAGGGGCTGCCTCCTCCACGCCAGCCGGGACCCTATCTCGGCGGAGTCAGCGCCGAAACTACCAGCCCCGCTGGCGGGTGCAATACCTGATGGACTACGACGAGCAGAAACACGGTTTGATCTGCATGGTCTGCGGGGGTACGCTGGCCACCCTCAAAGTCAGCACCATCAAACGTCACATCCTCCAAGTGCATCGGTTCTCTCTGGAATACACCGAGCTGGAGAAACAGACAATCCTCGAAGCTTACGGCGAAAACGTGCGAGTCGCCAGGCGCGGCAGGGCGCCGGGTCCAAAGGCGCCCGTCGCGGGCCTCAATTCCGAAACTCAGGATGTTAAGCCCAACGTGGAAGAGGCAGGGAAAATGGCCTTGGGTTACAAGCGCTCGGTGTGCGCGGTTTAGCCGAATTGGCTGCGGAACAATTGGGAAAACAGTGAACGAGACGGTTTCTACTTTCCTTGTGCGTCTTCTGCTGCGGACAACGGAGAAGGTCGAAATGTTTCATCGGAGAGCTGCAACTGGAACCAACGCTTACGGAGGCCCCCAAATATTCTTTTCCTTCTTGTCCAGAGAATTCGTTTTATTGCATGTTGTGTTCCAGAAGCAACAATATTTTTTTTCTTCTCTCCCTGGGCCTCTGGGCTACAGAGATTTTGAGTTGGAAAACTTGGGGCTTATGGTACATTGAGAGCTGGGGGGGGGGGGGAACACCAAACCAAACGGGAAAAAAAATGAAATGGAAAACGAGAAGTGGACTTATCTTGAAACTGTAACCGTCGGGGAGGGAGCGAACCGCTAAAACCTTCACGCATGACATTCCTTCTCCTGCGACGTTGCTTCCGGAAAGCACTTAATAAGGCTGGTAGATTTCGGTTTCATTTTTATTATTCGAACTCTTGCGTTGCGGTATTTAGAGGTACGCGCCAGCCCACGGCGGATCCGCAGGCCGTGGCAAGCTTCGGTGGCCAACCAGTTTGGGAAAACAGTAACGAGTTGGGAGGAACTTCGGAGGTCATCTAGTCCAACCCCCTGCTCACGCGGGAGACCTAAAACCTCCTTGCCTTACCAGAGTTGTCGCTCAGGGTTAGAAAGCAGCTGTTCTAAGCAAGGCTTGGGCGTAAGAACCTTTCCCTGGAACCCAGGTGCCACGGAGCCTGGTGTGGACGGGCCTTGCGCCTTTTAGATTTTCCCTTTTTAAAAAGAAAAAGAAAAAAAAATTGGGAAGTTGCATGCCACAAAACCCAACAAGGAATTTCCTCTGGAATCGTTTGTCGCTTCCTGCCTCGGGAATGTCTTCATGGCAAGCGTTAGAAAGCAAGAGGGAGAAGAGGTGGGAAAGAAGGCATGGAGGAAAATGTCAGCCGGCCTGCAGTGGGAAGCGAAGCTGGTGTTGGGACATTGGAGGGATGATTATTCGCCCAAGGCACTGCAGGGTGGACGGTGCTTATTTTGAAATAAGCTTTTTCGGTTTTGCGACAGTAACACAATAAGCAAGGTCTTTTGTTCCAAAGCCTACCGTACCGGATGAAATTCTCCCAGGAAATGATAAATTCTCTTTTTCCTGCGCCCCCCCCCAAAGCTGAATAATGGAGACTGTACTGCACCCCAGAATCAGTTGGGGGAAGGGGGGGAGGCCCCTGGGCCTAGGCGGCATCACTTAAGGAAAATCCCGGAGGAAAAAAAAAATGAGCTGAGTTTGCATTTTTCTCTTGGCGTTGCACTTAAAAGCACATGTAGAAGGAGCTGACACATCACAAGATAAATCGGTGGATTTCGTGTTGTTACCATGCCAGGCAGAGAAGGGGGATCGTTCACATGGTTTCTTCGATGAGGGAGCACACTGCTTCCCTTTCATCTTTCAGCTCAATACAGGAGCCCTCAAGCAGTCGCATTCACGACAAACCATTTTATACCAAATTTATATTTGCTGATAAAGAAATAAAGGGAGACTAGTATAGATCTATTTCAAGCTCTTTAGCTCTCGTCGGCTAGCCATACCCATACTCGGATTCGAACTTGGGTTGCCTGCATATTATGCAGCTGTAAGTATGTATGGCTAGCTGATATATATATATATATGTTTTCTGAGGTTTTCGCGGGTGTTTGTATGTAGGTCTTTGGTTATTCGGGTCTCCTCCCGCGTAGAATTGGAAGTATCTTGGCGACGTTTCGATGAAGTCTCATTCGTCATCTTCAGGCTGGTGTTCTCGGCTTCGTGCTTCCTGGAAGATACTTCCAATTCTACGCGGGAGAAGACCCGAATAACCAAAGACCAAGTCTGGTAGATGGTTTTGCTCTTCTACAAATGTTGGCACTTCCATTCTCCTGGATTCCAGGGGCCTGCTTCTCTGTAGTTAAATGGTTAGGAGACCCGTGGAGGAATTCCATCTGAGCACCGAGTTTTTCCTTCTGCAGCGAATAGGTGGGTTCAGACCAGTGGTGAAATGTAAAATTTGTTACTACCGGTTCTGTGGGCGTGGTTTGGTGGAAGAGGAGGTAATGTAAAAAAAAGCAAAAAAAAAAGCCTCTGATGATCGCGCGGCTCAGCTGGGATCGTCAGAGCCTTTTAAAAGCATTTTTTCTACAGTCTCTTCAGCCAAAGAGGTTGTAGGGGAAAAAATGCCTTAAAACGCCTCTGACGATCCCAACTGAGTTGCCTGATCGTCAGAGGCTTCTAAAAGGATTTTTTTTCTGCAACCTGCAGAAAAAAAATCCTTTTAGAAGCCTCTGACGATCAGGCAACTCAGCTGGGATCGTCAGAGGCTTTTTTTTTTCCTTTTTACTTTTAAAAGCATTTTTTCTAGGTTGCAGAAAAAAAATCCTTTTAGAAGCCTCTGACGATCAGGCAACTCAGTTGGGATCGTCAGAGGCTTTTTAAGGCATTTTTTCCCCTACAACCTCTTTGGCTGAAGAGGTTGTAGAAAAAATGCTTTTAAAAGCTGAGCCGTGTGATCATCAGAGGCTTTCTTTCTTCTTTCTTTTTTCTTTTCTTTTTACTTTTTAAAAGCATTTTTTCGGCCGAAGAGGTTATAGAAAAAAATGCTTTTGAAAGTAAAAAAAAAAAAACAGCCTCTGATGATCGTGTGGCTCAGCTGGGCATGGGGAGGGGGGGGGCAGGGATTTTTGCTACTGGTTCTCCAAAACCACCCGCCACCATTGCTACCAGATCGGATGATCCGATCTGAACCTGGAGCATTTCATCCCTGGTGCAGACCTTTCCAAGGAAGAGGGGCACAATTGGGAACGGTTGATATAAGTTACGGCTAAGTGACTGGAGATGGACGTCTGCTGGCCGAGAAAGAAGGAGAGTGGTTAGGGTTTCCCGGAGGAGCCCCTAGGCCTGTGATGGTGAACATATGGCACGCGTGCCCGAAGTGGCACGTGAAACCATGTCGCCTGGCACGTGCGGCATTGCCCATTCCGAGTTTCTGGTGTGCATGCGCAAGTGACAATTAGCTGGCCTTTGTGCCTGTGGCAGAGCTGGGCTTCCGTTTTCCGGCCTGAGAATGTGTACCAAACAGCTGATCGGTGTGCATGGCGATAACGGGAAGACTTGCTGGCTGGTGTCCATGCGTGTGCCGGAAACCGGAAGTATCTTTTACGGCGTGCACATGCTCTCTGGGCAGCTCTTCTTGGTGGCGGCCCTGACGAGCGTGCACGGGTGCGAAGCGCTCCCTTTTTTAGCACCTGGTGCCCCCCCCCCCCCCACGCAAGCATGCACTTCCTTTTTGGCACTCGGTGCCAAAAAGCTTCTCCATTACCGCCCTAGGCTGCACCCAAATTGTTTTGACTTTTAATGGGCCAGGGAGGAGGGTCTTTCAGGAAACAGGGCTTCGGAAAGAAGTAAAAGTCGGGATCAAATGGAAGGGTTCTTGGCGCTCTCTTCAGCTTGGTGAATTTCTTGCAAATGTTTCACGACCCAGCCGGGTAACATCATCAGTGCTATCACCACCTCATTTTAACCCTGAGCTACAAACATTCTCCTTTATATATCAAATTGGTAGGAGATGAGATGGGGAGGGGGAAATCAAGATTTGGCATATTAAGAGCGACTGGCTGATCTTGGTTTAACTGGATTGCTGATTATAAAACGAGCTCCACCAGGAATCGTTATTCATTAAGAGACCTTCTGGATTTTCCTGAATTTACACCTTCGGGAACTCTTCTCGCTGGCAATCCTGCATCCTAGGTGTGCCTGAGGTCATCCAGCAAAAAAAACAACAACACAACAACAACAAAAAACCTACGCCTAATTTTCATCCGGTCTGCTGCAATTGGAATGAAACCAAATTGTACGTTAGCTCTCGCCACTCAAAAGCTGAATCGCTTTTGATATTCCGCATCGCCTCGAGACACATCAAAAGCAATCAGAACTGGTGTTTGCAGCCGTTGCCCGGAAGGATTTCTTAATTTTATTTATTTTTTTTAAAGAGAGAATGACGCAGAAAATTTTAGCACACCCATATTTTTGGCCTTTTTCTCTTCCCAAAATGATGTCGCCTTCATTTCTTCCTCCATTCATCATCCCTTTTTCCCTAAATGGCTGGTTGGATCCATTTCGTGGCTGAGGTCCTCTTTTTTTGAGTTTTGCCACCAAAAAACCCATTGCTGATGACAACAATCTTTATGACTATGTGGGAATTTTTGTCTCCGTCGCTTGTGGTGGGGAGGGGGGGGGAAGTGTTTTGCATCGATATGAAATGTTTTTATATTATATATATATATTATATATAAGCACTAAGTTTTGTAAAAAAAAAACAGGTTGTGGAAGGGGGAAAAAAACCCCTTTAAAAGTTCTGCTATTTTAAAATTGCAACTCTGGAGGTTCCTTCTTTGAAAAGGAAAAAAGTTTGGGGGGGGGAGGCTCCAAGTTTTTCCTTTTGCTGCTGTGGGTTTGGGGGGGGGGAACCCTAGACTCTGGATCAGTGCTGGAATTCAATTTTTTTTACCACATGTTCTGTGGGCGTGGTGGGCGTGGCAGGGGAAGAATACTGCAAAGTCTCCATTCCCTCCCCATTCCTGGGAGGAGGATACTGCAAAATCCCCATTCCTGGGAGGATACTGCAAAATCTCCATTCCCTGCCCGTTCCTGGGAGAGGGATACTGCAAATTCCCCATTCCCTCCCCACTCCAGGGGACGGATATTGCAAAATCCCCATTTCCACCCACTCTGGGGCCAGCCAGAGGTGTATTTGCCGGTTCTCCGAACTACTCAAAATTTCCGCTGTCGATTGTCCAGAACCTGCTGAATTTCACCCCTGCCGCGGATCCGATTTTTGCAGTATGAGGTCGAGTGCCAAGACTGGGAGATTCCCCCAGATGGCTATTTTCAAGGGGGACCGGGCGAGGAAGCGAGTTCGAATCCCGGCCATCCCTGGGGAGGAGAGGGAGCAAACTGCCATCACGGAAGGCAAAACCTGTCGGATCAGAAAATACGGATTTTGCTGTTTTTGCAGCCTCTTCTCTTCGGTTCCAGGAGGCTGTCGCTGTGTCCCTTTGGCGGTTGTCCAGCTGAGGTGACCGCTTGCCTTTACAGTGTCCTTCCCCCTCCCCCCAGGGGCAGATTTCCCCAAAATGGGAGTGGACGACCAGTTGCTTTGCCATTTCTGATGGAGCCCTACGGCTCAACCATGGGCCAATTCTCTCACCTGTAAGTCGTCATATTCCTCATCTTAAACCAGCTCCCCACTTTCAAAACGTGTGGAACTTCAACTCCCAGAATCCCCCAGCCATCAAGGCAACCCAGGCTGGGGAATTCTGGGAGTTTGAAGGCCACAAACCTTTAAAAATTGCCAAGCTTGGAGACCAAACGCAATGCCAGGGAAGAAGTCAACCAGGTTGGGTCCTTGTTCAGCACCAATGACTGAACTATTTTGATTTTGAGTTTCTTTGGCGATCTCCCAAATTAAGTAGGTAGTAAGTATGGCTTACTCAATTGTTCTGGGTTTTTTTCCTGCCCCTTTCCATTCAGTTGATTGGAACGGATTCTTGGAAGAACGCCCAGAGATATCCCTGGATTTTCCTCGGCAAGGTTTTTCAGCCATTGCCGCCATCCTAGGGCTAGGAGAAAAAGGCTGGCCCAAGGTGACCAGTCAGGCTTTGTGCCCGAGGTGGTACTAGAACTCCCCCATCTCCTAGCTTGACGCCTTCACCGCCGCACCGTGCTTTCCGAGAGGGGTTGTTCAAGAAATACGAAATGTAAATAAACGGGGGTATTCTTTAGCGGAGACTGCTGTGCGGTTAAAACTAAAAGGCAAATCAAACCTCAGATTGGAGGCGATGGTGGAAGGATCACCATCCCAAAGAGGGTAAATTAATTGCCTTCGTTTTTTAAATTGCAAAAATAAAAAGAGTTCTGAAGGGTTGCCCAATCAACAGAGTGGAAGCCTTGAAGATAACCATCGTCCGGGGTTCTGTTTTGCTGTAAGGCCACACTTAAGAGTCCTGCATCCAGTTTTGGTCACCACACTATAAAACAGATGTGGAGACTCTAGAAAGAGTGCAGAGAAGAGCAACCAAGTTGATGAGGGGACTGGAGGATAAAACATACAATGAACGGTTGCAGGAACTGGGCCTGGCTAGTCTAGAGAAGAGAAGGACCAGGGGAGACAGGAGAGCATCTTCCAATATTTGAGGGGCTGCCCCAGAGAGGAGGAAGGGGGTCCAGCTATTCTCCAAAGCACCCAAAGGCCAGACAAGGAACAATGGATGGAAACTGATCAAGGAGAGATTCAACCTGGAAATAAGGAGGAATTTTCCGACAGGGAGAACCATCAGCCCATGGAACAGAAGTTGCCTTCGCAAGTTGAAAGCTGGAAGCTTTCGAGAAGAGACCGGACTGCCATTTGTCGGAAATGGTGTAAGGTCTCCTGCTTGGGGTGGGGGTGTTAAGACTAGATGACCTCCCAGGTCCCTTCCAGCTCTTGTTAACCCAATTTTTTGGAACCAAAGATTCGAGATCACCAAGTGCTCCTTTATTCAACACCACATCAAAAGGACAGCCGAGACCCTCTTCTCTCCCCCCGTCTCCCACCCACCGTTCTCTCAAGCCCCAAGAGGCACCCTTGCGTTTCCTGCACACCACCGTTGCATAAAGCACATCGGATGCGAAGGGGCGTTGTGGGTTGATTCTTGTTTTTGCCATCTACGTACATTCTTTTTTTAAAAAAAAAGAAAAGAAGAAGAAATCTGCCCCGGGCACAAAAGGGAGTCAGTTCACGGTAGGCAAACAACAGCAGTGATAGGACAGATGTTCGAAGCATCTGGTGCAGAAAAAGGCTTTTAAAAAGGGTATTTTTAGAGAAGGGGGGAGAGGCGGAGGGAGGGAAGGGGGGGGGGTTGAAGAGAGGGAGAGAAGCCAAAGGCTTAGGGGTCTCCTTGGGAAACAGAGGATGGCATTGAAGCATGTTGGAAATGCATGCAGTTCTCAAAAATGGGGGTTTACCGCCTGAAGTGGCACCCCAAGAATTAACTTGTCCCTACCCCGTGGAAAAATTATGGCACAGCTGCCTTCCAATGGATGGCAGGTGGGATGCTCTTCCCCGAGCCAAGATTTTGGGGCTGATGTGCTTGAGGGTCTCCCTTTCCAGAGTCTGTGGCTCCCCCCTCCTCAATTTTAAACAACAACCAGTTTGCAAAGGGAGGGAGGGATGCGAGAAGGGGAAGGAAACCGAGGCAGCCTCGGGTGGGGTGGGGAAGGCAATCTTTTCCTATTCAGTGTCCTATTTCTTTCTGGGGAGGGGGTCTTCCTCCACACCCACCCCCAAAACTATGCCCAACCCCCCTCAATTGCTCAGACTCAAACAAGAGATACGACCTCTTTATTTCTCCCACTTTAAATCCGGTTTCCACTTTTTCACAGGAAGGGGGGGGGGGGAAATAAACAGCCAATGTAAATCCCCGGGAATTTCCTCCCTCCGCCCAACAGGACTAGCCCCTCCATGAGGACTAGCCTCTTCGCTCTCCCAACTCTGCTCTTCCCTGAATCTGAAGCAAGAATACGAGAAAAGGGAGGGGAGGGGGAATGAGGGAGGGGCTCAGAAGGAAGAGGGAGGGATTCCTTGCCTTTTGAGGCTAAAATGGTATGAGAAAGGAAGGGGAAAAGGGGGCGTGGGGTGTGTGTGTGTTGAATTATTATTATTTTCTTTTTAAGGACAGCCATGTTACAGCAGTTGCAGACTTCTTTTTTTTTTTTCTTTTCAGTTCGGGATCACGCAGGGAAAAATAAAATAAAATAAAAATACAGCATTCGGGGCAGGGAGGGAGGGAGGGAGGGAAGGAAGAAGAAAAACTGGAGGATGAGTTTGCAAGAAAAGGAGAGGGAGCGAAGCCACGATGGGATGGGGGGGATGCAGAGTATTTCTATTTTCGGGGAGAAGAGAAATTGAGGGGGGGGGGTGGGAGAAAAAAAGGCTGCCCAGAGCTTCCTAAATTAGGAGTGTCTTATTCCAAGGGGGGGGGGAGGAGGGAGAGGGGGGAGATAAGGAAGTTACAAACCTGGTTGCAGCAGATTCCTCGGTCCGTCCCGTCCCCCACCGAGAAATCAGAAACCCCCATATTTCACTAGGGAAGGAGGGCAAGCAAAGGGGAGGCTCATTGGCAATCCTTTCATCCGAGGGGAATTGGAGGGATTGGGGGGGGGGTGTTTCCCTCACCGCTTGGGGAAAACTGAGGACCACGCGGCCTTTTTGACTTTTGAGGAGTGTTGGTGGGTGGGGTGTTTTTCTCCAAGCATCTCCCCCCTCATCCTCCCCACTTGGAGGGAGGGGGGGGCAGAGGGGAGAGGACTCCTTTTAAAGCACCTCCCCTCCTTTTTCTCAAGTATTTTTTTTTCTTTCTTTTTAAACTACCCGATAACCAGTTTCATGATTATTCCAGTGCATCTCTGAAAGCTCAGTGTTTCGGCTTTTTGGGGGAGGGGGAAGGGAAAGGGGTGATGATGATGATAATAATAATAATAACAATATTATAATAATAATAATAAAACACAATCAGTAAGCTTGGAACGCAGACATCAAGCTGACTTGGCAAGTTCCTTCATAAGATACGAGTAACAGTGATTATAGCCATGACACGAGGGAATATTTGTTTTGTTGTTTTGTTTTGTTGTTGGTGGAGGTGGTGTGGATTTCGTTAATGGCTGGGTATTCTTTGCGGGCCGGCGAAGGTTATTCGGGCTTTTTCTTCACGGTGCCGGGCAGCTTCGCTTGGATCCTGGGGGAGAGAAAGAGGCGCTGAGAACGGAGGATCGGCCCGCGGAAACCGCCCCCCCCTTGGTGGGTTCTTGCTGCAGCCGATTCTCAAAATTTTGTTTTAAAGAATGAAGATTGGAAGGAACGTGGCTCAAGAGGCAGAGGTGGGATTCGCATTCGGTCACCCACCGGAAATTGCGAGTGCATGTGGGAGCACATTCGTGGGCCGTTCGTGCGGCGTCAAACAACATGGGAGTTCGCTCGAGCGCGCCGTCCGCTCGGGCGTCAAAACCACAGGGAGTATAGGACAGGATTGCTTCCAGGTCGCTAACTACCAATTTGCCTGAACCGGTTAAATCCCACCTCTGTCAACCGGCCTTCTGAGAAGCTAAAACGCACGAGTATTTTGCAACTTGCCGGATTTTCTTCTGAGAGCCAATCGGCAGCCCAGAGGAGGGAGAAAAGAAAAGATGAAGATCAAACAGAAGGGGAGGAAGGTTAATGGCCCTTTGGGCATTTTAAATATCCGTAAACCTCTGAATTATTTTTAGGCGATCCATCTTTAAGGTTGTCAAACGTGTGGAGGCTACGGTTTTTTGATTGTTCAGCAAAGTGAAATTTATTTCTTTCCTTCCTCTCCCTCTCTATACTTTTCTTCTTTCCTTCCCATCTGTCTTATCCCTTCCTTTCCCTCCCCTTCCTTCTCATTTTTCTTTTCCCTTCCTCTTTTCCTTCCTTCATCATCTATTTTCCTTCCTTCCTTCTTCCTTCTATCACCTTTCCTTCCATGATCTTCCTTCCTTCCTTCCTTCCTCTTCCTTCCTTTCTTATCATCTTCCTTTCCTTCCTTCCATGATCCTCCTTCCTTCCTTATTATCTTCCTTCTTTCCTTCCATGTTCCTTCCTTCCTTCTCATCTTTTCTTTCCTTCCATGATCTTCCTTCCTTCCCATCTTCCTTCTTTCTTTCCTTCCATGATCCTCCTTCCTTCCTTCCTATCTTCCTTCTTTCCTTCCATGATGTTCCTTCCTTCCTTCTCATCTTCCTTCTTTCCTTCCTTCCATGATCTTCCTTCCTTTCCTTTCCTTTCCTTTCCTTTCCTTTCCTTTCCTTTCCTTTCCTCCTTCCTTCCTTGATGTTCCTTTCTTCTTTCCATCATCTTCCTCCCTTCTTTCCTTCCTTCCTTATCATTTTCCTTCTTTCCTTCCTTCCATCCATGATGTTCCTTCCTTCCTTCCATCATCTTCCTCCCTTCTTTCCTTCCTTTCATGATCTTTCTTCTTCCCTCCCTCCCTCGCCCAACTACCTCAGTTTTGGCCTATGGCTTTCTTCCATTGCCAAGAGGGGTTCTGGGACAGGCCCTCCTGAGCACCCCTAAGCCACCTCCAGCCATTTTGAGGAGCTGGCAGTGAGGAGAAATGCCTCACAAATAACAAGGCCAAGCCTGATCAATTCCACCTCAGTCCTCAGAGGGCTGCCTAGAACCGCTCAGCATCTTTTCGTGCGACTCACTTTGTAATGGCGGATTTGGCTTGATCCCGGATGATCCCGACATAATGGTCGATCTGAGTCTGAGAACCAAAAAGCAACAGGGAAGATAAGTCAGGGATAGCAAAGATGGGTCTTAGTCAAATTTATACATCTTCTGCCCAGGGTGGTAAAATCAGGAAACCTGGCAGTTTCAAATGAATATAAGGAAAATTTACTACAAGCTTTATTCTCTCTACAAGAATATGAACTGCTGTCAAAGCAAATTGGAGTTTCGGAATTTCAGTGAAATTACCGAAGTGGCCAAAATTGTGGAAACCATTTTAGGAAAGGTGTATTTTTGAGGTTTGATGGCTAATAACACCACTTTTTTTTTTTGGAGTTTCAAGGTAATCCTTGAAATGGCCAATTGACCTTAACCCAAAGGAAAATCTAGGGAGCCGACTCACGAAACTGTTTAGTCAGAAGCGACCCAGCAATAAAACCTAGTTAATTGAAGCCATCATTCAATCTTGGTTTCACATTAGAACAACTGCAGAACTCAAAGACTTGGTTCCCTCCATGGGAAGATGTTGTAAGGCTGTCATTCAGGCTAAAGGTGACCCAACTAAGGATTAACTGACATGGTGATCATTTTTGTCTAACTCGTTTTTTTCTACGTGTTTCACTTTCCTTCTTTCTACTGTCACTGCTATTCTAATAGCAAATCCCTCATCAAAGTTATTGCATTGCGTTCTGGATTAAATTATCTTTCCATTGATATGTAATTTTATGGTACTGCTCCCCCCCCCCACCAAAAAAGTGGTGTTATTAGCTACGTTTTAGAAAATACACTTTTCCCAAAAGGTTTCCACAATTTTGGCCACTACTGTACATCTCTTGTGGGCATGAAGAGACTCAAGACTGATGACGTGTTTGATCTCTCCTTCACTTTCCCATTCATAGCTCTGGTTTGTCACCAGACCTGCTTTTAGACCGGCGTTTCCCAATCTCACGCACATTAAAGACACGTGGACTTCAACTCCCAGAATTCCCCAGCCTGTCCTGCTTTGGGCCTTGCTGGGTGGGAAATGCTGAGAGTCGAAATCTACATCTCTTTAAAAGGGCCCGTGGTCGAGAAACACCGTCTTTCGACTTTCAACACAGGCTCCCATCCCCTTAATTTTCTGTTCCCCATTATTATAATTATTTTTTAAAAAAGAGGGAATAAAACGCTGAATAAAAGAACGAAGCAATATTCCATGTTTGAAAAATAAAGAAGAAATAAAACGCATTGGCTTCCGTTCTTATTTATTCTTCCAAGTGCCCCCAAAATGGGATCACAAATTCTGCTCCTTTTTCGAACACTGTTCTCTCCGTGTTTCAAAGCTTGAGAAGAAGTTTGCGATTCCCTGCTTTATATTAGAAGGAAAAAAAAGAGAAGAAGCCAGGAAGTGGCCAAAATATTCTAATATTGTCAATCCCACCAACTCCCCCCAAAATCCCCTTATTCCAGCAATCCTGGGACGACACACATCCTATTATTTCTGAACGGCTGGCTTAGAATTCTTGGGGCTGAAGTTACCCACCTTATATTTCTCATAAACGACCGGCATGCTGAAAACCAGCAATTCCCCTAAAAAAGAAGAAGAAAAAAAGGCATTATGTCAAGCTGTAAACACTGAAGCTCGACTACTATTTTGAGACAAACCAGGAGCAAAAATACAGGACGCAGAGGTTTTGTCATTACAAACAGTGGTTTATATTCAGGACTTCTATATACAGACATACAGGTGGTAGGCACACACCAGGCAAGCAATCCATCTTCAACTCTACACAGAGAGCTACAATGCAGATAGAACCCGACAGGGAGGGAGCGGGGGGAGAGAGAGAGAGAGAGAGAGACGCCCTCTCATGGCCTCCCTTATATACACAGCTTCTTAAAGTGGCAATAACCCTGCTGACTCATCCTAGTCTACAGCCTTCCAGTGGCTGGTCAGCTCTAAATATTATTATTATTATTATTATTATTATTATTATTGGTTAATCGGTAGTGAGATTCACAGTCTTTGAGGCTGGTTAATAGCTCAGCGGCTCGAGTCCTAACCAAGGACCTAGGAACTGTTAAGGTATCGTCGGAGGATGTAAGCTGTTCCGAGTAAGGTGGTTTTTTGTAGAGTCAAAATGTTCAAGTCTGGTAAATTTAGAATTTCTAAATAGCGGGGTAGCCCTTTGGGTATTGCTCCAAGGGCTCCAATTACAATCGGAACAACACATGATTTCTTTTTCCATAGTCGCTCAACTTCGATTTGCAAGTCCCGGTATTTTGTGATTTTTTTCTTGCTGCTTATCTTCAATCCGTGCATCACCAGGTATTGCAATGTCAATGAACCATACTTTTTTCTCTTCAACTACCGTTATGTCAGGTGTGTTGTGGACCAAGTGCCTGTCAGTCTGAATCCTAAAGTCCCACAAGATCTTGAGTTTCTCATTCTCTAGAACTTTCTCAACCTGATGTTCCCAGTGGTTTTTGCTGTACTCAAATCCAAACGTCTGGCACAATTTCCAGTGAATGATCTTAGCAACACGGTCATGGCGTTGTAGGTAGTCGGTTTGTGAAATTTTGCTGCATCCACTGATCAGGTGGTCTATTATTATTATTATTATTATTATTATTATTATTATTATTATTATTATTGAATTTCTATACCGTCCTTCTCCCAAAGGACTCAGGGCGGTGAACAGAATAGGATTTCATATATATTTAGTAATTTTTTTAAAATAAACAGTAAGTAATAAATTGAGTGAACTTAGTGTTTCAATCCTAGCCAGGCTCAAGGTCGACTCAGCCTCCCATCCTTTCTAAGGTGGGTAAATTGAGGACCCAGTTTGTGGGGGCAATAAGCTGATTTTGTATAAATATATACAAAAGTATAAAGGCTATTGCTTAATGCATTGTAAGCCGCCCTGAGTCTCCGGAGAAGGGCGGCATATAAATCAAAATTAATAATAATAATAATGTATCTGCTAAAACCTTGGCATAGAATTTAGATGTTTATGCTAGCCCTGCTTGTTGAAACAGAAAGGTCTTCAGGACACGTCGGAACGTGCGAAGATCTGGGATTATTCGTATTCCAGGGGGTATTTTGTTCCAAAGAGTAGGTGCCCCCACAGAGAAGGCTCTTTCCCTTGGAACTACTAGACGACATTGTTTTAATGATGGTACCATGAGTAGGCCTACTCTGAGACAGCGTATTGGTTGGTGGGAGGTTATCGGTTGCAGCAGGTGGTCTCGTAAGTACTCAGGTCCTAAACCATGGAGCATTTTAAAGGTAAGAACCAACACCTTGAAGCGCACTCGGAAGGCCACCGGAAGCCAGTGCAGCTCGCGTAGAAGAGGTGTTACATGTGAGCGCCATGTCGCTCCCATAAGTACATAAATTATCATTAATCCTGACACATGAGAGGTCAAAAGGGGTGACGCTTGATTCCAGAGAGGCTGTGGATCCCAACCAAGAGATCTCCAAACCCCAAAAGCTGCTTTAAAAAAAAAAATTGAGGACAGGTCTCAGGATTCAAAGCAGACCTCTCTACGGTAGATGCTCTTTGCCTCAGGAGGAAGAAACGGAGGGGAAGCTGTGGGATTTTTGAACAAATTTGGCAACTTGTTCTCTAGACAAATTTTGAGTTTCTAGATGCTCAGAAAGAGGAAGGTTTAGGACTGGGAGGAAATGCATGGCACCAGAAGGTGGTGTAAGGACATTTATATCTTGCCTTGGGTTGTTTTATCAAGTGGTCCCGCAAAGGAGAAATGCCCTGTTTTGGCCATTGCTGATGTCCCTTTTCTTATCTTTAAATCTTTATTTATTGATATTAGCCCTTGGGCCATATCAAAGTGCAGAGTTCCAGAAACAAATGATTACTAAAATTGGATAAAAGCAATTTAAAATGGAATTGGAATAAAATACAATTTAAAATGAAATTGGAATAATGTTCTCCTCATGCTACCAGGACCATTTTCACTCTGCATGGGTATAAGAACCAAGACAAATTCCTTGTGTGTCCAATCACACTTGACCAATAAAAAATTCTATTCTATTCTATTTTTCAAACAGGTGCCTTAGATTCCCCCCCCCCCCTTTTAAAACTTTCTCTCCTTCCTGATGTCTCTTCCTTATCGGCTGCGTACTTTTGAGAGCAAACTTAAGCATCAATCAAAGTTGCCTGGAGTCGCTTGTTAGGGAGAAGGGGGTGGCATGCAAATAATAATAAAATGATAAAATAAAATAAAATATGAAGTGAAACAAAATGAAATAAATATAAAAATAAAATACATAAAATAATAAAACATGAAATGAAATGAAATATAAATAAAATAAAATAATAAAACAAAATATGAAATGAAATATAAATAAATAAATAAAATAAAATAAAACAAAACAAAACAAAATAAAATAAAAATAAAAATAAAATAAAATATACTTTGGAACACATGGGATTCTGTAGAGGGCAAGGTGATAGACTGGTAGTACTGGAGAGACCCGAGTTCAAGAAACCTCAAGAAGCCCCCTGAGACACTCTGGGCCAGTCCATCCTTCTCAAGTCATCCTACCTCACAGGGCTGTTGTTCTGGGGAAAAATGTACGCCATTTTGAGGTCCCCAATGAAGCACGGGATATAAATCTAATACCTAAACGAAGAGTATAGAACAGAGAAGGAAGCAAATGGAGAAAGCAAGGGAGGTCTCGCCCACCTGGTCATCATCCACACTTTCAAACACTTTACCTGTGTTTGCAACTTACCTAGGATGAGGAGGGTGATCCCATTAAAAATGGCCCCGACGTACGTCATCAGCCACATGACGACTGCGAGCTGCAGACCAAACAGGACATGGCACAGTTAGCAAGAACAGGAGGGCAGGGCAGCAAGGATCATATATGCTATCCGTGTTTTCCCGAAAATAAGACCCTGACTTATATTTTTGGGACCCCAAAATAAGTGCTTGGCCTTATTTTCAGGGATGTCTTATTATTTTGGGGTGCCTGGAGCAAGATGGGGCTCCTCTTGCTGTCTTACCTGATTTCCAGCTCTGCGTTTAAATATTTACAGGGAGGGCTTATTTTCTGGGGTATCTGATGTCCGACTTGAAGGCAGCTGGCAACTGTCAGACGGCCCTGGCCCCCTCTCTGCCTCCGACGCAGAGCCCTCATCAGAGCCTTCCCCAGACTCCAGGACTGGCCCATGTTCCTCCCCAAACTCCTCACTGTCTGAATCTGCTGTCAGATCCGCTGGCGGGCCACACCACCTACTGAGTTACCACCCACCACTCCTCGGCAAAGCACCCTGGACCCAAATTTCTGGGTTCAGGACTCGCGCTGACCTTCAGTGAATCCACCAAATCTTCCACCAGGAACAGGCGCAGGATGGCTTTCAGGATGTGATTGACGTGGACCAGGGCGGAGCTGACATAGTGATGGAAGGTGTCGGAAGAGAGGGTGACGTCCATGTCTAGATAGGCTCTGAGGAAGGAAAGAGCAGAGTGTCACCGCGAAGGGAACATATAGGTAGCCTTCGGCTTATGACCGATTCCTTAGTGACTGTTCGAAGCTACGACAGACACCCCAAAAAAAGATGCTTACAATCCAGATCTGAACTTCTGATGATGGCTTCCTTTGTGGTCACATGACCACATTTTGGGCACTCGGCAACTAGCCTATGCTTATGGCGGTTTTGCGGCATGCTGTGATCCTGGGACCACAATTTACACTTTTGCTGAAAAGCAGTTTTTACTTCCTGTAGTCACTGAATGACAGTGGAGCTGTTGAATGACCAGAGTTATTCCCTTCACCACCACCCAAAAATGTTGTAAAATCGGCAGCAAGGCTATGGTTTACTGTGTCCAGAGGTGGGTTATCCCCGATTCGGACTAATTCGCAAGAACCGGTAATAAAACCGGCGAGAGGCCCCACCCACTGACCCAGATATTATGACAGGTGATCTGTGCATGCGCAGAAGAATGCGCAGACGTGTGAGTGAAGCGAGCGCTCGTGTGCGATGCGAACCAGTAGTAAAGGTAAGTAGAACCCACCCGACCGTGCCCCATAAATACACATTTAATACGCTCTTGTCTGGGACTCCCAAACCACTCGGTAGCGATCTGCCCATTTCACAGAAGGGACAACTGAGGGCGGAAGACCCAAAGCGGACTCGCAAAAAGCCTGCTCACTTGAAGGGATGGCCTTCTTCGGATTTCTGCACGGCTTGGATGACGGACTTGTAGACCCGGAAGCAGATGGTGACGGACAGCAGGGCCAGGATGAGGTACGAGACGACGCTGATGACGCTAAAGGCGGCCAG
Organism: Coluber constrictor foxii; assembly: GCA_038048745.1. NCBI lineage: Eukaryota > Metazoa > Chordata > Lepidosauria > Squamata > Colubridae > Coluber > Coluber constrictor. The sequence continues at coordinate 7,408,212 of CM075975.1, forward strand.
GGACAGCAGCAGGATCAGGGTGGTGCTGAAGACGGCGGCGGTCTTCTTGACATCCCTCCAGAAAACCAGATCTCGCACTGGGGAGAGAGAGGAGACACCGGCCGTCAGCGGAGGAGAGCCGCGGTGGCGCAGTGGTTGAAGTGCGGTAGTGCAGGCTACTTCTGCTGACTGCCGGCTGCCTGCAATTTGGCAGTTCGATTCTCACCGGGCTTAAGGTTGACTCAGCCTTTCGTCCTTCCGAGGTGGGTAAAATGAGGACCCAGATTGTTGGGGGCAAGAGGCTGGCTCTGTAAACTGCTTAGAGAGGGATGTAAAGCACTATAAAGCGGTATATAAGTTAAGTGCGATTCCTTCCTTCCTTCCTTGTTAGAAGGCAGAATTGCAGGCTAACTCTGCCCACTGCCAGGAGTTTGATCCTGACCGGCTCAACGTTGACTCAGCCTTCCATCCTTCCGAGGTGGGTAAAATGAGGACCCAGATTGTTGGGGGCAAGAGGCTGACTCTGTAAAACCTTTGGCACTATAAAGCAGTATATAAGTCTAAGTGCTATTGTTATTGTCCTTCTTTCCTTCCCCTCCCAGTGGTTAGAATGCAGGCTAATTCTGCCCACTGCCAGCAGTTCGATTTTGACTGGCTGCAGGTTGACTCAGCCTTCCGTCCTTCCAAGGTGGGTAAAATGAGGACCTAGATGGTTGGGGGCAAGAGGCTGACTCTGTAAACCGCTTAGAGAGGGCTGTAAAACACAGCGAAGCGGTATAGAAGTCTAAGTGCTATTGTTATCCACCGTAAAATTGAGCGCATCAGCTCTGCAGGGGAAATCTGTACCTCTAGACTGCCCAGCCGGAAGAGCAGTGTCTAAATTTGAAAATAAAAACATACAAAAACAAATAACAACTACAGGGAGTCCTCAACTAAACCACAGTCCACTTAGTGGCCATTCGAAGTTACAACGGCCCTGGGAAAAAATTGAGCTAGGACCGTTTTTCACACTTACGACCATCACGACATCACCCCACCAGGGTCACGTGATTTAAAATTTCAGACGCTGGTACAGATGGCTCATATTTATGACGGGTTGCCGTATCCCGGGGTGGGGGGGAGGGGTGTCACGTGTTCCGCTGACTTGACACCTGCTGCGACGTTCGCTTAGCAACGGTGGCAAGGAAGGCGTAAAATGGGGCAAAGAAGCTCACTTAGCGAATGCTTCACTCAGCAACGGAAACGTTGACCTCATTTGCGGTAAGTCAAAGGCTCCCTGTTAATTGGGCTGTTTTGCAGCCTTCAAATGATGCTTTCGGATTCTCGTTTTAAACTTAAAGGGAACGCTCCCCCCCCCTCCTTTGAATTGGTTTCAAGATACAAAAATGGAATAGAAAATCTTCATTTTTTTTAAAAAAAGAAAGGTGATTGACATAGATTTGTAGTCGCAGTTGCATAAAACCAGCTTCTAGTCACAACAGTTGGGAATTGCAATCCCCCAATTCATTAGGATTGCCGAGAAGCAACACAGAAGCTTTAAAAAGATTTTTTTTTTTTAATGAGGGAGTAAAAAAATCTTCTTCCCTTTCTCCTCAGGATGGGAGTTTCTGAAAACGGAGCACCAGTTATAGTTGTAATAAAAAAAAATAATACACCGATCATAATTCTTTTTCGAGAATTTTTTTGGGGGGGAGAATACGCGAAGTCATTAAGTGAGACAACATTTTCTTTAAAAAAAAAATGTAGATTTCAACCAGGGTGGATAAAAATCGATGATTTAAAAAAAAAAAGGATTTTAAAAAATAAATCAGGTTTTTTTTTAATTTAAATCAAATTTATTTGAATCAAAAGCTTTTGGAGAAAAAATCTATTTAAAAGTAAGTTTTCCAAGTGAAAATAAACAATAATGGTGACAAAGGACATCCCTGTCTTGTTCCTTTTTCAATTTTAAAAGTTTCTGTTAAACCACCATTAATTATTATTTGTGCTGTTTGTCTCTGGTATACTGCCCTAATAGATTGTGTAAAATACTCTCCAAACTGCATCTTTTCTATTATTTTCAATAAAGATATAAATCGGAATGGAGAAGATGGATTGATTATATTCAAAACAAATATCGGACCAAAAAGTATCAAATGCCTTATGAATGAATAGAAAAATTAAGAGTATTCATATTTAGTTAGGTAAAAGGGGAGTTAAAGTGTGAAGGGGGAGATAGGAGTCCATAGATAGCTAGCCTAGTTTAGTATATGATTGTTAATTGTTATGCCCTGTATTTTGTTCCGGGAAGTTCGGGGGGTGGGGGGGTGGGGGGAGGATAGGAGAGGGAGGGGGAAATATTTGAATTTTTTTTTTTGTAAAACTCTTTAATAATATTAATAATTGATTTTATTCGGCATGAAATGGAGCTTAGTTACGTAGCATGAGGCTACGGTAGCGGGCTGGACTAGATGACCTCCAGGGTCCCTTCCAACTCTTGTTCCTGTTAAATTCTGCAAAATTGGGACTGTCGGTGAGTCAACCACAGGTCAGAGGAGGAGCCGCTGCGGGAGAAGAGATGACAGTTGCTCTTTAAAAATTATGATTTAAATCGAGTCGATTTAAATCAAGCCGTTTTACTAGTGATTTAAATCGATTCGATTTAAATTGACTTGATTTAAATGAAATCCACCCGGATTTCAACTTTAGATTATTGACAAAGAGTTTTATAAAGTTTGCCTCACAATTTACCCTTTGAACTAAAAATTCCGCAGTTCAGCTCTTTTTTAAGGAGAGGAAAGGTTAAGATGCAAACATCCCTTGTTTGGAGAATGCTGTGGAGAGGAGTTGTTTCAAATGCCAAACAATAAAAATAAAAATGAAAACTTTTGTTTTGTCCTAGCCTGATCTTTCTTTTTTTTCTTCTGCTTTTCCAAAAACCGAAAAGGGGGTGATTTTAAGGATTTAGCAGCTTTATATTGCAGGTCTGGTAATTTAAGTATTCCTACTTAATTCAGATAGCAAGCTGTATGCTTTGATGTGGAGAATACAGATCAGACATTAATGCAATTTATATTCCCCAAAGAGCAGATTTAATTGAGGTAGAAGGTTGCTCTGTAGGTGGAGATGCCTTTCGACATTTTTATATATGTTTATTTAGCCACCAACCACCTTCTCCCCTATATTTCAAAATTCTCCCAGTTTACTATACGGCTAATCTTCGACTTACAAACACTTCGTTTAGTGACCATTTGAAGTTACAACGGCACTGTAAAAAGCGACCGAGGACCGTTTTTCCACACTTACGACCGGTGCGATATCCCCGTGGTCAGGTGATCAAAAAATTCAGGCGCTTGGCCACTGACTCGTATTTATGACGAGTCCCGGGGAGTCACGCGATTTCCCCCTTATGCTGGACCTTCTGACCAGCAAAGCCAATGGGGGAAGCCAGACTTGCTTAACGACCGTGCGACTCACTTAACAACAAAGTGGTTTACTTAACAACTGGAGGCAAGGAATGTCGTACGATGGGGACAAAAACTCCCTTAAAGCAACGGAAATGTTGGGCTTAATTGTGGGTCGTAAGTCGAGGGCTAATCTGTATTCTGTGTTATTGAATGCTGGGCGTCCATCTAAGCCATAGGTAAAGGTTCCCCTCGCACATACATGCTAGTTGTTCCCGACTCTAGGGGGCGGTGCTCATCTCCGTTTCAAAGCCGAAGAGCCAGCGCTGTCCGAAGACGCCTCCGTGGTCATGTGGCCGGCAGGACTCAACGCCAAAGGCGCACGGAACGCTGTTCCCTTCCCACCAAAGGGGGTCCCTATTTTTCTACTGGCACTTTTTTACCTGCTTTCGAACTGCTAGGTTGGCAGCAGCTGGGACGAGTCACGGGAGCTCACCCCGTTATGCGGCAGCAGGGATTCGAACCGCTGAACTGCCGACCCTTTCGATCGACAAGCTCCGCGTCTTAGCCACTGAGTCTCCGCGTTCCTATCTAAGCCACAGATCTGGAGAATAAGAGCTGAGGCTTTGCAGACAGAAAAGCATGTGGGGCTAAACCCCAGACAAGCCACCCACCCCCCATCGCACCGCCGCCAAAAAAAATCCAGCACAGAAGAAGCATTTACAACTCAACACAAGGCTTCCTCTGTTTGAGTGGGTGGGGGAAATCCACTCCCCCTTGAGGGGTCCATGGGCCACAGGGCAGCTGGCCAAGAATAAAAGTTTATAAAAACTTTTGGGGAAGGGGGGGGGCTCCCTGACTTAAAAAGGAGAGGGAAGTGGGAGTGTCATCCCCCTCTATCTCTCGATAAAGATGTAATCTCCCAAAATTGAGCCCGCAGACATACTCCCACCTACATTTTCTTCTGGATATCCAAAAAAAAAATCTCTTTTATCTTTTACACCATTCTTGGTCTAAACTACAAATCTTTGGCAGATCCTCGGGATGCTTGGTGGGAAAGCACATGCACACACAAGGCACAAAATTCCAGTTTTTCCAGATTTTGTTTTGGCATACCGTTTAGCTCCAAGGGTTAGGAAGCCCTCCAACTCTCTTTCTCACACGCTTTTGACTTAGTTAGGCGAAATCCCACAACGGCTCTTCCCCACCCACCCACCCCCCAAACAGAATATAGAATTGTAGGGCTGCAAGGGACACCTTATAGCCCAACCCCTTGCTTAAGGCTGGAGTCCTTATACCATTTCAGACTAACTGTCCAGTCTCTTCTTGAAAATCTCCAGTGATGAGGAAGGAAGGAAGGAAGGAAGGAAGGAAGGAAGGAAGGAAGGAAGGAAGGAAGGAAGGAAGGAAGGAAGGAAGGAAGGAAGGAAGGAAAAAAGAATAGCAGAAGGTAGTCTTTATCCCATTGCAGACAAATGGTTGTCTAATCTCTTCTTAAAAACTTCCAGAATTTCTGGATGTAAGTTGTTCCACTGATTAATTGTTCTCACTGTCAGGAAATTTCTCTTTAATTCTTGGTTGGATCTCTCTTTCATAAACTTCCACCCATTACTTCTTGTCCTGCTCTCAGGTGCTTTGGAGAATTAGCCCTCTCCCTATTCTTTGTGACAGCCCCTCAAGGATTGGAAGATGCACTGCCCCCCCCCACCCCCCAAATCCTAAATAGCTAACTAGTTACCTTCACAACCAACTGCTTTGAATTTCCTTCATTATCAGAAATATTCACCGGATTAAAAGAAACAAACGAACCCCCCCCCCCAAAAAGCTGCAAATTCACTGGCAATAGTTATGGAGGACCATTTCATCTTACATTTGCAGGTAGTCCTCGATTTACGGCCATAGTTGGCCCAGAATTATGGTTGTAAGTCATTGCAGTCTTTAAGCAAACATGACACTTGTTAAGAGAACCAATTTTACCTAATGGGTATTTTTTGCTGGAAAAACAAAGTGATGCCAGAAACTGACAAAAAGCATCAAGATGTGTGTTGGAGCCATAATAAACTTCGAAATTAGGTTGTAACTCGCTTTTGGGGGGGGGGTCCGTTGTAACAGTCACCAAGCAACTGGTCGTAAGTTGAGTAGTTCTTGTCTAGAAAGCTCTAACTTAGTGACTGATCTTGGTGAGGGTCTACGCAATTTAGACGTCTCAGTGAGCATTTCTGAGATTTCTGGGAAAAGCATCGTGGTAAAATTAGCAGCTGGGCGGATGAAATTCTCTCTCTGGAGAAGGAAGAGATCAGGAGATCGCCCTCTTGAACCCTGGATAGTTAGTCCTTTCGAGAAGATCTCAAGAATCGAGGTTTTGGCACTCCATTGTGCACTGAACAGCTTGGAAGCTAGAAGGAAGAATGGCAGAAACTGGAGGCGGAGTCAAAAGAGGAATCGGCTTAGAATCCCTACATAGCCATAAGCGGACTAAGTCCAACCTCCCTTGTATTCTGTGTTGTGACCCGCGGGCGGCCAATGGAGCTGGCAGCTGAGTCGGACAGTGAGGAGGTTGGGGAGGAACATGGGCCAGTCCCGGTGGGACCTGGGGAAAGCTCGGAGGAGGGCTGTGCGTTGGAGATAGAGAGGGAGCTAGACAGCAGAGAGGCCGAGGAGCAGCTGGAGCCCGTTCCTAGTATGCGCATGCACAGAGCTGCCAGAAGACAAGAACAACTCAGAGAGCAGGGTCGATGTGGGAGTAAAGCCACACCCTTGGAGGTGATTGGCTCCTTCCATAGGAAACAAAAGAGGAGCGAACGGGGAGGGGGCTTTTGCAGGAAACAATTTGTTCATTCCGTGACTCTGAGAGACTCAGTGCCAAGTTTTGCCTTGTACTGCGGTTGGAAACTAGTTAACCTGGCAGCCTTCCAAGCGAGATAAGGTCTGTGTTGATAAATATTCCTTTGAAAGACTGTTTGGACAGGCCTTGCTGACTGTGAATGAAAGGAATTCGAAGTCGTGTAATTAAAAAGAGGTTTTGCCGGGACCAAGACTCTGCTTCCTGCTTTTTAAGGGAGCCTGGGTCAGAATATTCCGTTGAGCTTTATCTAACTCCAAGCCGCTGCCAATTGTTAGTTGAGAAGATTCTTGCGCATAAGCTTTCAGCAATAAATCCGTTTAATTGGATCTTCACATGTGCATCGGGTCTTGCAACAGACAATAGCTAAGGAAACACCAACGTGCCCCCCCCCAAAAATCGTTATGTAGCCTTTATGGATACGACCTACAGAAACCTCACTTTCTTAAACACTTTTGCATACAACTAATTTACAACTTAAGAGAGATATTCCAAAAGATACTCGGTAAGTTACCTTCATTTTGGAATTAAGTAGAAGGAGAGAAAAAAAACCCCTACGATCTTACAAGAATTTCAATTTAAAAGCCAAAAGCTTACGAGACTGTGATGCGAGAAAGATATAAACGGATAAATGAGATAGTATTTTTAGAACGCAAAAGGATAATTTTTTGGGGGGTCTTCCCGACCAAAAACGTCTTTGAAAATTAACCAGACAAATAGAGTGGAACTTTGTGGGAATGCTGATTACTACTACTACTACTATTAAGTGGGATGGTACAAATAAGGAGGTAAAAAGTAAGCTTATCCAAGTATCCATTGTCACCCCAGTGGAAATAAACAACACAATATCCACCGTTATATGCAGGGAGCCACATGCAAGCCACAGCATTACCTTCTCGTGTGGTTACCTGAGAATTCAGCCAGTAATTTTGTCATGGCATGTAGTTCGGATGGCGGCTCGGGAGGAAGCGGATAAGACTTTTTCCCAAGACTGACACTGGCAGGAACCAGCATCACATCGACGGCCTGCTCAAGGCAGAGGGGCCTCTTCTCCAAGGCTGACTTTGGAGCAGATGCTGGAGCATCAGGCGGGAACTCACAGTGCTGTCCAGAGTGCCTCCCTCTGGGGGGAGAGAAGAGGGGGGCTCTCTCCATCTCGGATTTCCTCCCGACCTCTTTGAGAGCTGTGATGGTGACATGCTCGTGTTCAAAATCTTGCTTGACTTGGGGCGGCTGATGAAAGTAGGGCCAGGCCCCTTGGGAACGTGCGGCCTTCAGCTCTGCCTCCGAGAACATCTCTACCGGATCTTCGGGCGATTCAGCCCCCTTGGATTTTAAGCACTCCTTCATGAAGTCCATAAAACTCTCACTGCCCAGCCCGTCAGGGCACACCACCTCTTTGACGCTGTCCAAAGTGATCTTTCTCGAAGGGTCTTCGGCCTTGGGAGTCTTCCTCGGCACCTCCAGTTCTCCTGCGTCGAACACCTGCTTGGCTTTACAAGGTGCGCTTGGTTCTCTGGAGGGCTGAGGTGCAGGAGATGGTCTCTCCACAGCCTGGATTGCTTTGAACTCATCGGCGAATCGCCAACGGCTTTCCAAGGACTGGGGAACCATCTGGTCTTCCTGAAGCTCATCAGATGCTTCCTCGTCCTCCTCATCTATATATTCAATTTCGGCTTCAGAAGAGCCAGTGAGTTTCGAGAACCCCTGGCAATTCACAGCTGCTGCCTTGTTCGGGAATGCCAGGTCAGCTGAAACATCTTCGATGACTGTGTCATCAGATTCTCCAGAGCTATCCGCATCAGTCATTTCAGGCAAGCATGGATTGGGCCAAGACAGCTCGGCTGTCACCTGGAAGACTTCCGGAGGAGCGCTTTTCACCGCAGCTACGGCTTGGCCAACCACCGTGACTTGATTCTTGTCTACTTTTGGGTGGAGGCTGATCGTCACAGGCTGGTGAGGCACGGACGCCTTGCCCGTTTCCACATCGCTAGGGCTCGCCATGGTTTCTGGAACACCGCTGCCGATTTCGGCAGACGAGGCCTTAAAGCCCGTGTCGATAAAGTCATCCACCTTGTCTTCCAGATCCTTACTGGGAATCAAGTCCCAGTTAAGCAGCTCGTTGGTGAAGCTGTGCAGTTCACGGACACATTTGGAGACTTCCTCCAGCGCCGCTGTCGTGCCTGAAGACTGGCGGGAGAGCCCCGGTCCTGAGGGAAGCCGCCCGCTACTACGGGGCTTTACCTGGAACTCGCAAACGCTATCTTCTGGAATGTCAGTCAACAGCTCCCTTTCACTGTGGATCACCCAGTTGCTCCCAATGTCCTTGGAGTTGTTGGTCAGGACCTCTTTGAATTCCTTATCAAATTCCAGCTTGTCAGCAATGACCTCAAACGGAGATTCGGGGGAATCTTTTTCCACAGGCGGCTCCATGGCGACGCCGGGAGATGGGGCGGAATGTGAACGGAGAATCTCAGAAGGAACCTTCTCACATTCGTCTTCCGAGCTGGCCAACAGTGCAAATGTGGAGTCCCCTTTTGACCCTTGTTCTTCTTCGGGCTGGCATCCATTCTGATCAGTCTTACCATCTAGGGGACTAGCTCCTGTGAGCTCACTTTCCCGCAGAGAAGTTGCTTCCTCGACGGGGCCGCGGCTATGAATTTTGGATCCAACCGAAAAGGGCAATTCCATTTGGCGAGAAGATGCCACCGAAATGGTCTCCATCTTTGAAGCTTCCTTGGTCCCTTGGACGCTTCCTAGTTTTGATCCTTCTAAGACTTCCTGTTGTTGGTCTTTGGGGAGAGCAGAGTTGGCTTCCCTCTGATTCCCGGAATGTGTTAAATAAACTCCGGCTGATGGGAGAGAAGACAGGAAAGGAGCAGGGAACTGCATCCGGCAAGCTGCATCGTGCCAAGGAAGTCTCTCCGATTTAAACGGGGAGGGACAGAGAGAGAGACAGAGAGAGAGAGAGAGAGAGACGCACACAGGATCGGCGACAAATGCCACAATCAAGCAGGCAACATGCTCGTCACGAAACGAAAGCCACGATTCTACCCTACCAAACGCTGCGCGCATGCATAAGACTGCCGACTGAAGGACAGGAACGTCCATAGGGAGGCTGCGAGCCACATCAACGTAAAAAAATAAAATAAAAAAGTGACTAACATTTAATTTCACGGGAGGAAGACAGCCGAAGTCAGCCAAAGAGAGAAAGGCAAAAAGAACAGATCATGCTGGGTGGACAGGTGAACGGAAGCAGCCACCCCCACTTGCCCCAAATGCAAATAAACTACCTCAAACCAACTGTAGAAGGTCGTCGGGTGCTCGCAGATCAGATGTTGTAGGAATGATACAACCTGGGTTTCCCCCCTTACAGTACATCTTATTTCTACAGCTATATGGGATCACGCTTAATTCTACCTAATCTACCGATTCCCCCCCCAAATAAGACATTCCCCTGATAATAAGCCCAATCGGGCTTTTGAGCGCGTGGCAATAAGGTCAAGGTCTTATTTCAGGGTTCAAAAAAATATACGGTGGGGTCTTATTCTCGGGGAAACACAGTAGCTTGTGCTACTTCTAAGGCAAATATGTCATTACAACAGTTCAAAGTTCAAAGCTTCATGCTTACAGATGTTTCATTACCAAACTATTTAACACCATCAATGCTGGAAGGGAATGGGGTTTGCTCTCTTGTTTATTTACTACAGATAGTCCTCGACTTACCTCGGCACTGGGAAAAGAAAGTGACTTACGGCTGTTTTTCACGCTTATGACCGTTACAGCATCCCCGTGATCAAAATTCAGATCTTTGGCAACTGAGTCATATTTACAATGGTCACAGTGTCCCCGGGGGAGGGGCAGAGGGGGGAGTCACACGATCCCCTTTGGCAATCTTTGACAAGCCGAGCCAACGGGGAAGACAAGATTCCCTTAACAACCGTGCGACTAATTTAACAAACTGCGGCGATTCACTTAACCACTGTGGCAAGGAAGGTTGTAAAATGGAGCAAAAATTCACTGAACAGCCATCCCGGCTTAGCAACAAAAATTCTAGGCTCAACGGTGGTCGTACGTCGAGGAGTAACTGTACGGTTTCTTCCAGCTACAATCCAGGAAGATAACGGACCAGGTGAACTGGGGTGGGGAGGGGGAAGAAGACAGCTAAAACACCTGTTTTACTTGCCCAATTCATGTCCAACATCACCAAGGAAAAGCCAGGAAAGAACTGAACAATCCATATAGGTCAGAAGTGGTATTCAGCTGGTTTGAATAGGTTCGCGCGAACCTGTAGCTCCGATGATCAGTTGCCTTTTCTTGCTTTGTAGCTCATATCAAACACGCCGCACAGCTGATTTCCCCCTCCCGTTCCCCACTGTTCTACTTACTCTTGCTGACATGGAAGGTAAGCAGCTGAGCTTCTAAATGCTCCATTTTCAGCGCTGTGCATGTCTTAGACATGCGCAGGCATGCACGCAATCTGGTTTTGAAGTTCTGATGTTGTTCCTGACCCCCCCCCCAAAGATCACATGACTACATTTTGGGAGCCCTTAACGGTCATTTGCAGCATATCATGGTCTAGCGACCACGATTTGCAATGGGCTGACCAGAAACCATCATTTATTCCAAGTTTCTTGCAGTGAATGCCAATCATAAATGAGTTCACTTAACAACCACACGCTCGTTTAACGACCGCAGGGAGGGGAGGAAAGACCGTAAAATTGGGTCTGCTCACCTGGTGCCCTGATTTATGAACCGTCACGACTTAACAATCGTAATTGCCAGGCTTTAACTACAGCCGTAACTCGAGGTCTATCTGTATTGGAGATAGCGAGCTGTGGTGGCGCAGTAGTTACAAGGCAGTACTGCAGGCTACTTCTGCTGACTGCCAGCAGTTCAAATCTCACCAGGCTCAAAGTTGACTCAGCCTTCCGTCCTTCCGAGGTGGGTAAAATGAGGACCCAGATTGTTGGGGGCAAGAGGCTGACTCTGTAAAGCGCTTAGAGAGGGCTGTAAAGCATCATGAAGCGGTATATAAGTCTACGTGTTATTGCTATTGAGCCAAACAGATCCCAAATCCAAGCATCTATTTTCTCATGAACACCAAGAAATTCCATTTCCCAAGCGGGAACGTCCATTTCTGGGCGTGGCACCAGCTGCAACCTTCAGAATTCCCAGCTGTAATCCTAAACTATCCAGAAGGAACTAGATTAGAATAATACGCAGAATCAAGGCAACCGAAGTTTCAAGCAACAACAACGATAAAAAAAAATTAGCTGGACTAAATTCAGGCAAGCTCATTTTCCTGGATGGGGGCAGTCATTGTGGCACCGACCAGCCACATCTGCACATACACACTGGAAGAGAACGCATCTTTGGTTAGGCAGGGGATTTTTCTTCCAAACTCACCCACGCCACACGGGAATTCTGCCTGCATTCCGAACTGGCAGACCGTTTTCTTAAAACAAAGCGCAGGGACAGACGCGGGAAATACGATTCTGGGGTTGCTTTCCGAGCTCGGCGCTGTTCTTTAAGACCCAGCTAGGTAACGTCATCAGGGCTATAAGAGAATGCAGTTTGCTCTCTTCAAGAGTTCGACCCCGAGTTGCAAGTATTTCTCTATCATTCTTAAGGAATCTTAAAATCTGTGTTCTCCAGGAGTTACAAGGAAGATTATGTTAAGCTTTATGTTTATGTAAGGGCAAAGGAAATTTTTGCGACTCAAATCACACAGCAGTAGGCTGCTGGGGGTTCGGCAGAACCTTTAGCTAAGATTCTGTGCAGTTCGGCGAAGCAAATCCCACCCCTGGCTGGCACCACCTACCCCTCCCCTCCCCGGAGTCCCCACACGTTTTGGATGCAGATAAGTGCAGGGCACGCGCGGAGGCTTGGGGAGGTGAAAAATGAGCCTATGGAAGTTTGGGAAGAGCCTAGGGAGGCCATTTTCGCCCTCCCGGAGGCTCGAGAAAAGCCTCTGGAGCCCGGGGAGGGCAAAAAAGCTCCACCATGTGATGCAGGAGGCCGGGTAGGCCACACCCACCATGGCCACGCCCATCCAGCAACCAGACAGAGAACCCCTTGCTAAACTTTTTGAAGCCCACCCCTGAAACCAAACATCTGATTGGCCACCTGCACCACCGACCAATGGGAAGCCGACGGAAAACATGCTCCAGCTTCCTCAACAGTGTTGCAGGCACTTCTAGCGTGGCCTTCCCTCCTTGCAGTGGAACGTGAAGTGTTTGGGACTCCTGAAAATTGGAAACGCACCTGTGAACTGAACTCTCAGAACAAGCCCAGGCAAAGGATAAAGGTGAGGCCGCGTCTCAAGTCGCCGGAAGGCAACTCAGTCTTAAACATAAACTTGGTTATCTGCCGAAAGCACCTTCCTGCCAAACCCTTCCATCTTGTCGAAAACATCTGGGCCTAAAAGATGCATGGAGGGGGGGACGGACAACCTCCCCCCAAAAGGCTTTTGACACGCGAGAGAAGCTTAGCAAAAAAAACAAAACAAAAACCGTTCCTTTCTACTCTCAGCAGCCATACAATCTTCAAACAGCCTCTTTGAAAAGGCTGCTGTGCTTTTCAAAATTGAGGTTTCTGCGGGGGATAATGATTGGGGTTTCTCCCAGAAGTACAGTACGTTTTGCATGGAGAAGAAAGGAAGGAAGGAAGGAAGGAAGGAAGGAAGGAAGGAAGGAAGGAAGGAAGGAAGGAAAAGGAAGGAAGGAAGGAAGGAAGGAAGGAAGGAAGGAAGGAAGGAAGGAAGGAAGGAAGGAAGGAAGGAAGGAGCTCCTAAGTGAAACCCACCACCACCTCCATATGTAGGAAGTTAGCACCCACCCCTCTCCCAGGAAAGAGAGATAATTTAGGATATATTAAAAAGGGAAGAATATTTCCCCAAAAAGGGAGGCAGAAACTCACACGCCCTCACCTTTGTCAATGGGCCGTTAAGGCCTGGGCCAGTCTATTCTGCATAACAAAGATCTACCTCCTTCAAGCAGAGAAATAATAGGAATTGCCCAAAAGCCCCTTTCATTACATCATCACCCGGCAAGGCTCAACCAAGCCTGGGACACAGACAACCTACAAAGTTACCGCTGCATGGCCCCGTGGGAGTCTGACAACTGATTTCCCCCGCTTGGAACTGAACCCAGATGGACATTTCTTCCAACACATACTTAAAAAAACAGAAGATTTGAGGAGCAGAGGGATCTTAAATACCTGCCAATTTAATAAGCAGAAATATGGATGTTTTATTGGCTGTGGGCAATGATGCTCTGAAGCCTGCCACGTCGTCCGCCCTCCCGAAATGCAAAATTAAGCTCCAGCAATACCGCAAGGCTGAAATTTTTCACCAAAGATTCTGCGGCACAGGTAGTCTTCGAGTTACAACCGTCCGCTATAGTGACTGTTTGAAGTTACAACGGCACTGGGAAAAAAGGCGATCTGTGATCATTTTTCACACGATCATTTCAGCACCCCCATTTTGATCCAAATTCGAACGCTTGGCAACTGACTCACATTTATGTCGGTTGCGGGGGGTGGGGTGGGTCACATGATCCCCCCCTTTTGTGACCTTCTGACGAGCAAAGCCGACAGGGGGAAACCAGATTCACTTACAGCTGTGTTACTAGCTGAACAACTGCTTAACAACGGTGGCAAGAAAACTCGTAAAACAGGGTAAAACTCACTTATCGGTTTCCCTCAGCGACAGAAATTTTGGAGGGCTCACTTGTGGTCGTAAGCCGAGGACTACCTCATTGCAAAATTTCAGCTCTGCCAAGAATTAGAAAAGAAAAAAAAAAATCTCAGGCGAGAATGCTCAGATTCCTGCAAAAGATCTCGTGAAGTTGTCGTGGCATTCTCAGAGCCGAGTTCCGACACGTTGGCTGTATGGATGGGAATAGAATACCAGAGTTGGAAGGGACCTTGGAGGTCTTCTAGTCCAACCCCCTGCTTAGGCAGGAAACCCTACACCACTTCAGACCAATGGTTGTCCAACCTCTTCTTAAAAACTTCCAGCGTTGGAGCATTCACAACTTCTGGTGGCAGGTTGTTCCGCCGGTTAATTGTTCTCACTGTCAGGAAATTTCTCCTTAGTTCTAAGCTGCTTCTCTCCTTGATTAGTTTCCATCCGTTGCTTCTTGTCCTGCCCTCAGGGGCTTTGGAGAATAGCTTGACTCCCTCTTCTTTGGGGCAGCCCCTGAGATATTGGAAGACTGCTATCGTGTCTCCCCTAGTCCTCCTTTTCATAAAACTGGACACATCTAGCCTAGAGGTTACTGCGGTAGAAGGTTACTACAAAGCATGTCAAGGACCTGCAAATTTGGTAGATAAAATCAGTCTTGGTTTCGTACGAAACCTTCGATTGCGGGAACACCCGTTCCTTTGCAGGCCAGAAGTCCAATGTCTGTCTAATTGAGGCCTCCGATTTAAAAGAAGCCTAGATGAGTCGAAATCTGTTATCTCGATAGAAAACAGCCGAATCAACTGAACTGCAGGCACGAAGGCGCCTTGGCCTTTTCACTATCTTGCTTAGTCAGAGGCCTTGAAAGAGAAAATGGGGGAAAAAAATCGTTCCGACTCTCCTTCCAATAAAATAAAACCAGTGGCTTTCGTGGTGCGGAGGCAACAACTTGGTGCTTAACGCCAGTAAGACCAAGGAGCTCATAGTGAACTAAAGAAGGAATAGATCGGACGTCCAGCTCTTGCTTATCAACGGAGACTGAGTGGAGCAAGTGGCCAGTTTTTAAATTTCTGGGTATTATCCTATAAAAGAGGACCTGAACTGGGGGGGGGGGGGGCTCACATTGCAGCTCTGGTCAAGAGGATCCCAGCAGAGATTATACGACCTGAGACTTCTCAGGAAACAACAACTGAATGAAAAATTGCTGGTGACCTTCTACCCCAGCACCATAGGGAGTATTTTAACTTACTGCATCTGTTTATATTTTGCCAATTGCCCAGTGGCAGAAAGGACAGCACTCCAGAGGGTCAACGTCATTGCCCAGAGGATCATGGGTTGCCCCTTCCCCTCTTCGGAAGAGCTTTTTAGCTCCCGCTGCCTTAAGAAAGTTCAAAACATCCTTAAAGATCCAGGGCACCCCCCCCCCTTTTTTTTTTTGAACTATTACCATCTGGCAGACGGTACAGGGCAATCAAAACACGGACGAATAGGCTGAAAAACAGCTCTCTATCCCAGGGCAGTAGCTATATTGAATTCTAATGTATAGTGTGATACTAATGCAGTATCGGGGGTTTTCAATCCAACGGTATAGAATACGAAGGATGGGCGTTTGTGTTTTTATTTTTATAGCTATAACGTACACCGGAGACGGCATTTAATTTCGTTGTAGGAGGTGCAATGACAATAAACTAAATAAAGAGAGGCTGGAAACCCAGGGCTTCAATCACCCAGCAAGCGCCATGAAAATGGAAGGGATGATTAGCAAAAATTTGGGAGCCAAGCACATCTCCGCTTTGCATTTCAACATCCGGGGTTGGAGTGTCGCTCCGGAGAGAGTGCCCAGGTTTGGTATTCGGTCAGTGGATTAAATTCCCAGCCAAGCCCTAAATGCCTGCAAGGTTAGAGAAAGTTGGCTTAGGGGTCCCCTTCCACCCCAGAAGATATTTTCTTCCTCCTAACAAAAAAAGCTGGACGACGAGGTTTCCTGGATGACTCATTTACAGAATTTATGATTCTTCTTCATTGCAAACTAATGAGTCAAATGAGGGGATCTACTCATCGTTATTAGTCATGATAGCTAAATAGGAACGTCCACTTCTCGGCAGCCTTATATTTAATAAATATCCACTGTGGCAGTAGAGGGAGTGGGATTACTACAGATGTTTTTTGGGATAGGGTGGGGGTACATGAAACCCCCTTATGAAGAAGAGATGCTGCATTTGAGAGATTTCAATCGTTAACGGTTTTTCCAAGCCTTCGTGGACCCCGTGACGACATCGCACTGCTCAGGAATCCGCGGACTATAAGTCGAGAAGCTTAGCTGGTTTAGACCAATCCAGATATTATTGAATTCATATCTCCAATATCTCAGGGGCTGCCCCAAAGAAGAGGGGGTCAAGCTATTCTCCAAAGTACCTGAGGGCAGGACAAGAAGCAACAGGTGGAAACTAATCAAGGAGAGAAGCAATTTAGAACTAAGGATAAATTTCCTGACAGGGAGAAAAATTAATCAGTGGAACTGCTTGCCTCCAGAAGTTGTGAATGCTCCAACACTGGAAGTTTTTAAGAAGATAACTGAAGGGGTGTAGGGTTTCCTGCCTAAGCAGAGGGTTGGACTAGAAGACCTCCACGGTCTCGTCTAACTCTGTGGTTCTAAAAAGATCTGGGATGGTGCCCACTACAGAGACGAGAGGTGGAAAAAGATGTCGGAAGACTGGAGGACTCTAGCATTAAAGCTTTCAAAACAGAATGAATCGGAATGATGAAACTTAAAACTGGCTTTGCCAGGCCACGCCGACTCCGAAGGACTACAGCTCCCAGAATCCCTAGCTAGCATAACTTCGGGCTCATAAACTTGGACGCAACTGTCCTGATTCACAAACGTTGACTAATGAAGGAAAGCCATTCGGAGCACTCAAACTTGGCTTCGCGTTGCATCCCAAGCGAACGGCGTGCTTAATCAAGGTTGGTTAAATAAAACCAAAGTAATACTTGCACCGGCTAGGTTCGTAAAACTATCTCCAACTCAATCCAACCCGACCATCAAAAGGCTGGCAACTTCGGTGCCAAGCATCCAAAAGGTGCTTTTTTTTTTTTTTCAAAAGGTAACTGAACTTTCTTCGTTTCGAAGACGTTTTGCTTCTCGTCCAAGAAGCTTCTTCAGTTCTGAAGAACCGAAGCATCTTTGGGACATGCCTGACCTGGCTGACTTGAGAATCTCCACAGACCCTGGGCGTTACTATCCATCCTCCCCAGCCCCTTTCTCAACATTTTGTCCTGGGACAATGATTTGCCTCTCCTTCGCTGCTGCTACAACCACCATGCACCTTCCAAAATAAATCTTTCTCTCCTTTCTTCCTTCCTTTTTTCTTCCTTCCTTCCCTTTTTCTTTCATTCTTTCCCTCTTTTTCTTTCTTCCTTCCCGCCTTTCTCTTTCCTTTTTCTTCCTTTCCTCCCTCCCTTTTTTTTCCTTCCTTCCCTTTTTTTCCTTCCTTCCCTTCTTTCCTCCTCCCTTTCTTTCTTTCCTTTTTCTTCCTTCTTTCCTCCCTCCCTTTCATTTCTTCCTTCCTTTTTTCTTCCTTCCTTCCTCCCTTTTTCTTCCTTCCTTCCTTCCCTCCCTTTTTCTTCCTTTTTTTCTTCCTTCCTTCCTCTTTTTCTTTCTTCCTTCCCTCCCTTTCTTTTCTTCCTTCCTTCCCTCCCTTTTCTTTCCTTCCTTCCCTTCCTTTTTCTTCTTTCCTCCCTCCCTCCTTTCTTCCTTCCTTCCCTTTCTTTTTCTTCCTTCCTTCCTTCCTCCCTCTTTCTTTTCTTCCTTCCTTCCTTCCTTCCTTCCTTCCTTCCCTCTCTTCCTCCCTTCCTTCCTTCCTTCCTTCCTTCCTTCCTCCCTCTTTCTTTTCTTCCTTCCTCCCTCTTTCTTTTCTTCCTTCCTTCCTTTTCCTTTCTTACTCTTCTTTCCTTCTTCCTTCCTTCTTTCTCTTTGTTTTTTTGCATTCGGTATTTCGGGGGACATAAAACAAAACGAAAGCAAGCTTAACGAGACAAAAGATGGGAGGTGGAAGAAATCAATTCACGCAAGAAACACAGCGTGGAGAAGCAGCCAGAGAGCCAGAGCACGTCATATATAATTAACAGCACCACGATAAGAATCATTTCAGCACTTGGTAGCCAAGCTGGGTTTTCCGGTGGATGGCCGAGGTGAGGGGTGGGGGGAAAAAAAGCAGGAGGAAAAATGCTTTACAGTTTCCGGAAAGAAAAGAAAAAAAAAAAGAAAGGGAAAAGAAAGAAAAAAAAAGGCTGTAACTGCTTTCCCACTCCTGAAACCCACCCACCCCACCAAAAAATGCTCTTTGGGGGGCAGCTTCAAAAAAGCAGAGACTACAATTATGGATGTTAAAAACCTCTATCGTGGAAGCATCCTGCAAAGTCACAAGATGTTATGCTGGTACATTTGTGTTATGCTGGTACATTTGTGCCCTGACACCCCCCACCCCAAATCCTTCAGAGATGGCCAGGTTGGAAGTTATAGTTCACAATTATCTAGAGCAGCCCCCCTCCCATGTTTTGGGGTACCAGGGACCAATTCTGGGGAAGGAGGGGATGTGGCTTCATGTGCTGCCTTCATCCCATGGATGGAGCTTCAGTGGTTTGCACAATCTGGTTTCTGGCATGCCACAAATTGGAGGTGGGGTGGGGGAGATTGAGGACCCCTGATCTAAAGAGCCACAGCCCTCCTCCACTCCTACAGAGCCTCAGGTAGCTTCTTCTTAAAAAACAGTAACCTCCCCTTGTGGCCAGAACCAATTCTGGTCCTCACTTTGCATTGCTTCTCCTGGGGTGGACCGGTACCAGAAGATGAGGCCTCTTTGAGGCCATGTGTGCAGAAATACACCTGCAAATAATACCTACTAATAATAAGAAGAGCATCTTTTGTAGCTCGGGGTGGAACGGGGGCATCTTTGTGGATGCCGTTCTTTTCTGGTTTCATCGCAACCCTGGTTAGATGTTGTCTACAACGGGCAACCACTCGCCAAGACTTTGGATGTGGGCACCCGAGGCAATTCTAGGAGGCTTCCTTAGCCCCTCAAAATTGTTTTTAAAGATTAAAAGATAAAGGTTCCCCTCGCACCTATGGGCAAGTCGTTCCCGACTCTAGGGGGCGCTGCTCATCTCCGTTTCAAAGCCGAAGAGCCAGCGCTGTCCGAAGACGTCTCCGTGGTCATGTGGCCAGCATTACTCAACGCCAAAGGCGCACGGAACGCTGTTCCCTTCCCACCAAAGGGGGGTCCCTATTTTTCTACTTGTATTTTATTTTTTACCTGCTTTCGAACTGCTAGGTTGGCAGAAGCTGGGACAAGACACGGGAGCTCACCCCCGTTACGCAGCACCAGGGATTCGAACCGCTGAACTGCCGACCCCTTTCGATCGACAAGCTCTGCGTCTTACCCCTTGAGCCACCGCGTCCCTTCAGCTTATCTTTTAAAGATTACATTGGCGCAAAAGTTGAGGGATCTCTAAATTTATTTTTCTAAATTTATTTATTTAAATCCCAAAGGATGCCGGTGTTCCTGGGTAAATCTCTCACGAGAGGGCGTGGTTTGGGGCGATTAAAAATTGTCTTCAGAAGCAAGCGATTGTCCATTATTGGGAGGAAAAAAAAAACATGCCTATTTTAGGTCTGTCTATCAAGAAGGATGCTCAGAGCAATGAAGCTGGTGGCATATACAAGTAGTCCTCGAGTTACGACTACCCTTGAGCCCAAAAATGTATGTCGCGTGAGTTAAGGGTCTGTTAAGTGAGTTTTCTGCCCCGTTTTTACGGCTTTTCTTGCCCTAAAAGCTGCTTGTTAAGGGGATCATTGATCGTTGATTTAAAACAGTAACAAGAGTTGGAAAGGACCCTGGAGGTCATCTAGTCCAACCCCCTGCTTAGGCAGGAAACCCTACACCCCCTTCAGACAAATGGATGTCCAACCTCTTCTTTAAAACTTCCAGTGTTGGAGCATTTGCAACTTCTCGTGGCAAGTTGTTCCGCTGATTAATGGTTCTCACTGCCAGGAAATTTCTCCTTAGTTCTACGGGGGCTGACATATCTTGCTGGTTTTATTTTAAATGAAAGTTTACCTACTGCAATGGGCAGGTTCATACAACACGCAAATCTACTGTGTTGCCCCCAAAATAAGACTGGGTCTTATATTAATTTTTACTCCAAAAGATGCATTAGGATTTATTTCCCGGTTAGGTCTTATTTTAGGGGGGAAATACAGTACTAAATGCATCCATCTGGCTGACGATCTTAACTGGGGTTTATTTTTGGGGTAGGGTTTATATCGCAAGCATCCTAAAAAATCAACCCTAGGGCTTATTTTCCGGCTGAGTCTTATTTTAGGGGAAACAGGGTGACACGAAATGCGTGATGATTTATCACGACGGGTGAACCTGTTCTCCAAGAAAAACATGGAGTTCTCCGGAACAAAAGTCAGAAAATTCATCAGTTGAAAGACTAGCGAGCAAAATCCTACTCATGTAACGGTAATGTCGTCTTAATAGACCAGGGGATCTCCAAACTTGGGCAATTTTAAGACGTGTGGACTTCAACTCCCAGAATTCTCCTCAGTCAGCCATGCTGGTTGGGGGAATTCTGGGAGTTGAAGTCCACACCTCTTAATAGACCAGTGTTTCTTAACTTCAGCAGATTAAAGAAGTGTGGAATTCTGGGAGCTGTAGTCCAAATTATCTTGAAACATGCTGGCTGGGGAATTCTGGGAGTTGAAGTCCACTCCTCTTAGAGTAGCCAAGTTTGGAAACTCCCCATTAATAAGCCAGTGTTTCTTAACTTCACAAGCTTAAAGATGTGTGGAATTCTGGGAGCTGTAGTCCAAATATCTTGAAACATGCTGGCTGGGGAATTCTGGGAGTTGAAGCCCACCCCTTTTAGAGCGGCCAAATTTGAGAATCACCACTACAGATCCTCCTCCCCCAATCTAGCTTTCTTCACATTTGTTGGGTCTACTGGAAAAGATAACCCAGACAGGAAAAACAACTTTGGCAAGAGAGACTGTCTTGGAAAAAGCACATGACTTGATAGCAGACAATTGAGGTCTTAATTCCTCTGAAAACGATCAAAAGCTTCTCTGTTTAGAAAGATCATTGGCTTTAGATTTTCCCCTCCAAGCTTTGCAGATACGCTGCTCAACTCCCTCGGCACCTCTGTAACGTATGTAACAGTAACAAGAGTTGGAAGGGACCTTGGAGGTCATCTAGTCTGACCCCCTCCCCTTGAAGGCCCCCTGCTCACGTCTCTGTTTCTCCTGCAAACAGAATCACATCGACCAGAAGTTTACCCACTTTCCTCGAATTCATGGAGAAGGCCTCGCCTGACGGATGCAACCTAATTTTTTTCCTTTTTTAAAAAAATAAAATAAAAAATAAATAAATAAAAAATAAAAGCAACCTGGCTTGTCAACTTTTTCAAAAGTCTGTTAAAGATTCTCAGTCACTCTGAACCTGGAGAGATTAAAAAAAAAATCACACCTTTCGGATAACTTTTTCAAAACTTTTTTTGCTACTACTTTTTCCCCTCCCAGTTCCAAAAGCCTTTTGATCGGAAATGGATTTTTAGGGGAAGATCACGGATGAACAAACCATGGTAGCGTCACCCAGCAGCCTCGGGAGGTCCCGTTTGCGGATGGACCGAAAAAGTGGGGGAAAAAAAACTTTTCTGGTCCCTTCCCCCCAGTTACAGCCTCTTTCAACATTTTTCTTTCAGAAGCAGGGTGGGTGGGTGGGTGGGTAGGTGGGATTGTACAAGAAAATGACAGACTTGCCTTGTGAGGTCGAAAAGAGAGAGACAGGCTGGGAGGAAGTAACAAAGGAATCTGAAAGGGAAATACAGAGGATGAGACCGTGGTAAGCCTAAAAAAGGAGGCAAGCAAGTATACGGTTAATCAGGAAGGCACCAGGACACCTGTTCTCAGGTGCCCGAACTGGGAAACGGCGGCGGAGGGGATGGTGTGGGTGGGAAAATGGGAGGTTGCTCACTCACCTTGATGTAAAGGGCGCATGAAACACAGGGCAAGTGCCCAGCTCTACCCAGCGGCTTCAGAAGGTAAAAAAGGACATTCGAGCGTTAACTTAAGTGATTTGGTTTTTTTAAAAATTAATTTTTAAGTAGCGAAGGAGCACGTTGTGCTTGGGCGTCATGAAAAGCCACAGTAGAGGTGGCCCTTGACCTAGGGTTTCCTGCCTGAGCAGGGGGATGGACTAGAAGACCTCCAAGGTCCCTTCCAACTCTGTTATTCTGCCTGCCTGCCTTCCCTTCTCCAGCAAATAAGAGTTCTTAAAGGAGAGAGTGGAAAACCATTCGTCCGAAATAAGTTTCCTGCTTGAGCTGAGGGTTGGATGAGAAGATCTCCAAGGTCCATTCCGACTCGTTTTCTTTCTTTCTTTCCTTCTTTCCTTCCTTCCTTCCTTTCCCTTCCCTTCTCCAACAAATGGAGTTTTTAAAGATTGGAAAACCATTTGTGTGAAATAGTTCCCTGAGGAAGTTCTCCAAGGCCCTCCCACTCTGTTATCCTTCCTTCCTTCCTTCCTTCCTTCCTTCCTTCCTTCCTTCCTTCCTTCCTTCCTTCCTTCCTTCCTTCCTTCCTTCCTTCCTTCCTTCCCTTCTCCAACAAATGGAGTTTTTAAAAAAGAGATTGGAAAACCATTTGTCTGAAATAGTTCCCTGAGGGTTGGATTAGGAGATCTCCAAAGTTCCTTCCAACTCTTGTATTTTTCTTTCTTTCCTTCCTTCCTTCCTTCCTTCCTTCCTTCCTTCCTTCCTTCCTTCCTTCCTTCCTTCCTTCCTTCCTTCCTTCCTTCCTTCCCTTCCCTTCCCTTCCCTTCCCTTCCCTTCCTCAACAAATGGAGTTTTTAAAGAAGAGACAGTTTCCTGCTTGAGCTGAGGGTTGGATGAGAAGACCTACAAGGTCCCTCCCAACTCTTGTTAGTCTTATGACCACCCTTGAGCACAATCATTTCTATTGCTAAGCGAGTTGAGTGAGCTGCGGCCCATTTAAGCACCGTTCCTTCCGACAATTCTTTAAATGTGAAACCTTGCCAGTTAAGGTTAAGTTTGCGACACGGCTGTGAAACGAATCTGGCTTCTCCGTCGACTTTGCTTGTCAGTGATCACATGACACCCCCCCCCCCCAAGGACACGGCAACCGTCATAAATAGGAGCCGGTTGCCAAGCAGCTGACCACGTGACTCCTGGGATGCTGCAACGGTCACAAGTGTGAAAAACATTTTTTCCCAGTGCTGTTGCAACTTCGAATGGCTGCTAAAGGAAAAGCAAAAACTACCTGTAGAGGCTATTCAACAGGGCAATGGGCTCCTTGGGGAGATGTTTAAGTAGCAATAGCACTTAGACTTATATGCCGCTTCACCATGCTTTTACAGCCCTCTCTAAGCAGTTTACAGAGTCAGCCTCTTGCCCCCAACAATCTGGGTCCTCATTTTACCCACCTCGGAAGGACGGAAGGCTGAGTCGACCTTGACCCTGGTTGCCAGAATCGAACTGCCAAACTGCTAGCAGCCGGCAGTCAGCAGAAGTAGCCTGCAGTACCGCATTCTAACCACTGGGCCACCACAGCTCAGTAGAGGTTGGATGGCTATTTTAAGGGATGGGGAGGGAGGCGCTCTAGGAATGGACATTACTATGGCAAGGGATGGATTAAATCAGGGGTCCCAAAAGGTTTCGGGGGGGGGGCACTGGGTCAAATGATCTCTCCAAGGCCCGTTCCCTTCCCGACGTTACAACATTCTTACACCATACACAACCTCTCCAAAGTCCCCATCCTCAGCCCTCCAAGTCAATCTTTTGGTTCTGGGTGAAACAGACACATCTCAAAGAATATACAACTATCTTCGGCTTGGCAACTATCTTCCTGAGACCATGCTTGATGTGGGGGTAAAAAAACGACCCAGAGATTTATACAACCTTTCTCCAACCTCAAACAGTTTGGAAGGAAGGAAGGAAGGAAGGAAGGAAGGAAGGAAGGAAGGAAGGAAGGAAGGAAGGAAGGAAGGAAGGAAGGAAAAGGAAGGATGAAAGGAAGAGAAAGGAAGTATGGAAGAAGGAGAAAGGAAGGAAGGAAGGAAGAGAAAAGAAGGAAGGAAGGAAGGAAGAGAAAGAAAGGAAGGAAAGAGAAATGAAGGAAGGAAGGAAGGAAGGAAGGAAGGAAGGAAGGAAGGAAGGAAGGAAGAGAAAGAAAGAAAGAAAGAAAGAAAGAAAGAAAGAAAGAAAGAAAGAAAGAAAGAAAGAAAGAAAGAAAGAGGAAGGAAGAAAGGAGGGGAGGAAAGAAGGAAGAAAAAGGGAGGAAGAGAAAGGAAGAAAAGGAAGGAAGGAAGTAAAGAGAAACCAAAGGAATGAAGGAAGAGAAAGAAAAAGAAAGGAAGGAAGGAAGGAAGGGAAGGAAAGATTAGTAATAAATGCCCAAACTCAAGATGTACCAATTTAACAATGGTTTTGGCGTGGTGCCCAGCACTAAAAGCATCCTCGCCCCCTCCTCTTCACCCCAAAAATTTCAACACCCAACCTATTTAATCAGCCATGAAGAGGGACTCTTATCTTTGCCAAAGGCTAGTTGACAAATTGGGTTTTCGAGGGGGGGGGGGAAGGGTGGCACCTGGGGACACTGCAGGGGGTGCGGGGAGGGGGGTCTCTGCTTTTCACAAAACGCACATTGTACATCCTTGGCAATGTGCTTCAACCCCCACCCCATCCCGTCTGGCTTCAGCATGCAGCATTACAGGGTAGCAAGCGCACACATACAGGCTGTGTTTATTAGAAAAGGTGCATCGCCTGGAATAAATGAATATTGAGAAAGCTTTCTTTCTGTTGTTTTTTTTTAAATAAAGCTGGTTATAATCCTTCCCCTCCCTGCCAGGATGTCTCCGACCTCAGCAGTCCTCCTCCAAAGGAGCAATTGGTCACAAGTTGAGAAGGAATGTTTATTTAGATTTATGGGCCCTTGCAAAAGATTTGCAACCCGGTGGCGGTGAGTAACGCAGAGATTCTGGATGGTTCTTTCTGGTGGCTTCCCCCCAGCTGGGATTTCTATTCAAGTGAAGCAGGGGTGAAAATCCAGCAGGTTCTGGAGAACCGGTAGGGGAAATTTTGAGTGGTTCGGAGAACCGGCAAATACCACCTCTGGCTGGCCCCAGAGTGGGGAGGGAATGGGGATTTTGCAGTATCCTTCCTCCCAGGAGTGGGGAGGGAATGGAGATTTTGCAGTATCCTTCCCCCAGGAGTGGGGAGGGAATGAAGACTTTGCAGTATCCTTCCTACAGGAGTGGGGAGGGAATGGGGGTTTTGCAGCATCCTTCCCCCAGGAGTGGGGAGGGAATGGGGATTTTGCAGTATCCTTTCCCCAGGAGTGGGGAGGGAATGAAGATTTTGCAGTATCCTTCCTACAGGAGTGGGGAGGGAATGAAGATTTTGCAGTATCCTTCCCCCAGGAGTGGGGAGGGAATGGGGATTTTGCAGTATCCTTCCCCTGCCATGCCCACCAAGCCATGCCCACAGTACCGGCAGTAAAATAAAATGGAATTTGACCGCAGAAGTGAAGCCACTGTGCTAAAGCTTTTAAAAACAATGGGAAAAAATTCATTCGAAGAAAATAACTATTGATGGTCGCAGATGGCGCAATTGCAAGACGGTTCAAAGCACGGGCAAAATTGGGCATCAATTTTCTGGCCATTTCCATCTAACTCGACCTGGAAATAAGTGTACCAAAAACGTTTACAACAACAAGGATAACAAACACATACACACACGAATAACCAGATTGAGAGAGCGAGAAAGAGAGCGAGAAAGAGAGCGAGAGAGAGAGAAAGAGAGAGGGGGGGGGCTTTAAAAGCTACAAAATGCTTTAAATAAGTCGAGCTCCTGAATAAACCGGTGCTGAGCTATCAAAACCGCCCCAATATAGCAAGTCCCATTTTTCTTGATTCATCAAGAGCGAAGGGAGCGGCCTACTCAAATATTTCGGGCCGCTCTTTTTGATTTGCGAATGAAGTGCTAAATTAATTTGCCAAGCAGCCATTTATACGCCCCACCTGCTACCTCCTTGCCAGGCAGGGTGGTGTCAGCAACCCTGTTTTTTGCAGAAAGGGAAGCCGAGGCTGGGGAAAAAACAAAAATAAAAATAAAGCTGGCCAAAGGCTATCTAACCGACTCATCAGAGACATCAAAAAATGCAACTGGGGCCTCTCTCTTTTTACGGTCTCTTGTGTGCATGCTACTGGTTAACTACCCTGTTTCCCCGAAAATATGATCCAACTAGAAAATAAGTTTTCAGGATGCTCGTAATATAAGCCCTAACTCGCCCCCAAAATATGCGTCAGTAAGATTGCCAGCCAGATGGATACATTTAGTACCGTATTTCCCCCCCAAATATAAGCCCTAGCATGATTTTTTTCAGGATGCTCGTAATATAAGCCCTAACTCCCCCCAAAATATGCCTCAGTTAAGATTGCCAGCCAGATGGATGCATTTAGTACCGTATTTCCCCCCAGAAAATAAGCCCTAGCATGATTTTTTTCAGGATGCTCGTAATATAAGCCCTAACTCCCTCCCAAAATATGCCTCAGTTAAGATTGCCAGCCAGATGGATGCATTTAGTACCGTATTTCCCCCCCAAATATAAGACCTAGCATGATTTTTTTCAGGATGCTCGTAATATAAGCCCTAACTCGCCCCCAAATATGCCCCCGTTAAGATTGCCAGCCAGATGGATACATTTAGTACCGTATTGCCCCCCCCAAATATAAGACCTAGCATGATTTTTTTCAGGATGCTCGTAATATAAGTCCTAACTCCCCCCAATATATGCCCCCGTTAAGATTGCCAGCCAGATGGATGCATTTAGTACCGTATTTCCCCCCGTATAAGACCCTAATGTGTCTTTTGGAGCAAAAATTAATGTTAAGACCTGGTCTTATTTTCGGGAAAACACGGTACTTAATAAACACAGGAAAAAAACATTTTTGTCTGCTTTTCGAAGTGGTGGTGGGGGGTTTGGTAGGAAGCCAACCAGCGTGGCGAAGTTAACATCTGAAAAAAGAACAAAAAAAAGGAGGGCCGATGTAATCAGGTCTGAATCTTAGATCTCATCTAAGCTTTATTACCCTACCTGTGCATTTTATTTACTTAAGCCTGTTTCTCACGTTTTAATGCTGTTTTTCAGGCTCTGCTCATCCCGGAGTTTGGCAAGCGGAAAATATTAAGCAAGCTCGCCCACAGAACCAGCTTTGAGGTTATCCTTGCTGCTTGAAATACCACTGGTACAAGGAGCCCTTGACTTACGAACTATTTGTTTAGCAACTGTTTGAAGTTAAAACAGCGGGTTTTTCTTTTCTTTTTTTTTTTTTAAAAAAAAGGTGACTTGCAACCACTCGTTGCACTTACTTACAACTGTTGCAAGTCGACTTACAAGAGTTCATTTAGTGACCGTTTGACGTTACAAGGCCATTGGAAAAAGGGACACGGGACAAGTTTTTTTCCACACTGACAAGCTTTGCACCATCTCCGTGTTCAAGGGAGCAAAAATTCAGGCGCCTGCCCCGTTGTACGACCTTTCTTGCCACAGTCGTTAAGCGAATCACAGTTGTTCAAGTTAGGAACTACAGTTCTTAAGCGAATCTGGCTTCCCCCGATTGACTTGGCTTGTCAGGTGGTCGCAAAAGAGAATCACATGACACACACACACACACACACACACACCCCGGGGACACTGCAACTGTCATAAATATGGGTCGCTTGCCAGGCGTCTGAATTTTGACCACTGCAACGGTCGTTAAGTGTGAAAAATGGTCCTAACGGCCGGCTTTTTCAATGCAGCTGTAACTTTGCACAGTCACTAAGTGAATTGTTAAGTCAAGGATTACTTGTAGTCCTTGCAGAGAAGAGCAACCAAGATGATGAGAGGACTGGAAGCTAAAACATACGATAAACGGTTGCAGGAACTGGGCCTGGCTAGTCTAGGGAAGAGAAGAACCAGGGGAGACAGGAGAGCATCTTCCAATATTTGAGGGGCTGCTCCAGAGAGGAGGAGGTCAAGCTATTTTCCAAAGCACCCAAAGGCCAGACAAAGAATAATGGATGGAAACTGACCAAGGAGAGATTCAACCTGGAAATAAGGAGGAATTTCCTGACAGTGAGAACCATCAACCCATGGAACAGAAGTTGCCTTCAGAAGTTGTGGGAGCTTCATCCCTGGAAGCTTTGAAGAAAAGACTGGACTGTCATCTGTCAGAAATGGTGTAGGGCCTCCTGCTTGGGTATGGGGCTGGACTAGATGACCTACAAGGTCCCTTCGAACTCTGTCAATCTGTACACTTCCTCAAAAGGCAAAGACACCCCCGCCACCCCTTCCTCCTTCCCTTCCCCAATGGAACTTGGCAGCCCATGTTTGCCCGAGGATCTTCGGTCAAGTGGAGAGAAATCGTCCTATCCAAAAACAAAACAAGCCTTAATGGGCATTTTTTTGCTGAGCCAACCATGGCACGGGCTCGTGGATCAAAGTGGAGAGAGCCACACGTGACAAGAGCCGGGGAGGGTGTGGGGGCCGAAAAACTGGAAGCCTGCCCTTGAATGCCTTTGTGTAAAAGCACAGCGTGTGTTGTAGTCTCGGGGCAAATGAGGCAGAGAGATGGGAAAGGCAGGGATGCGGGTACCTTGTGTAAGACCCAATAATCTATTCAGCCAGCCTGTTGTAATCATGGCTTGAGGGATAGAAACAAGGCCAAACGCCCTCACTCACCGAGGCTGTTTGAAGTCCGGTGTTCTGGAACCAGTCTTCCTGGTTGTAATAAAATCAAACTGCCAGCGCCAAACCCAGCTAATAAATATTACCAGCACCTCTGCGAGCATCAAAACCCCACGAGAATCCATTATTTTGGCTGCTTATTTTTTTTTATTTATACATTTTTTCCCTGCTTTATACTACTACATAAATGCTTAACCAGCATGTATCCTCTGGATCCATTTATCCATACAAAGCATTAATCAACTGATAGTGAGAGTTAATATTAACAACAACCGTAATTAAGATACTAATAATTGCTTATTGGCAATCGAATACTTACATCATTTACTTATAATATGCAATAATACTGGTAGCAATAATAATTGTAATATTAATACTAATATTTGCTTAATTGACTGTTTGACTGTTTCCTAATACGATTTGATTGCTTATTTGTTCCCTATGACTATCATCAAGTGTTGTACCTTATGTTTCTTGACGAATTTCTTTTATTGAGAGCATATGCACCAAGACAAATTCCTTGTGTCCAATCACACTTGGCCAATAAAGAATTCAATTCAATTCAATTCAATTCAATTCAATTCAATAAAATTCTATTCTATTCTATTCTATTCTATTCTATTCTATTCTATTCTATTCTATTCTATTCTATTCTATTCTATTCTTCTATTCTATTCCATTCCAAAATTCTATTCCATTCCATTCCATTCCATTCTATTCTATTCTATTCTATTCTTTAATTCAATTTGTATGCCACCCCTCTCCAAAGACTCAGGGCAGATTCTATTCTCTTCTATTCTATTACAATTTCTTGCATTCTTTTCCTATATTATTTTTTTTTTCATCTTCTAGCTTCCACCTCTTTTATCCAAACCATTGGTAAAACATATCCCATATTAAAAAGAATTGTGTTTCTCCCTTATCCTTTATAACTAACGTTAACCTATCCATCTCTGCACAGTCTAATATTTTTCTAATTATACTTTTCATCTGTTTATTTGGAATACGCTCGTTTTGTTGCACGCCACCTGATGGTGGTGTCAGATTTTTCGTTGGGGGGGGGGTGTTATACTTGGGACCCTGACAGGTGGATAGTTAAACAAGCCGGAAAGATTGGGATTGGCCACCTTCTCCTTCGTTTCTTTGGATTTCTACATCCTTACAACATTTTTGGGGGTAGGGGTGGGGGTGCGCCACAGTTGTTAAGCAAATGGCTGAAGGTCTCACAGTTGTTAAGTGAATCCAGCTTTCCCCTATTGACTCTGCTTGTTGGAGACAATCGGATCAACCCAGGATGCTGAAATGATCATAGCTGCACACGCCTGTTACCAAGGCACCCAATTTTTGATCATGGATCTGCGGCATTGACAGTCCATGCAAGGATTGGTTATGAGCCTGCAGGCTTCGCCTGTCGGTTGGCAAATCGAGACCTTCGTGCCAGTCCTTTGCACTGCTAACTTCTTACGAGCCTCATCGTATTTATAGCATCGCTTTTCGACACAGGTTCGTCCAGA
Source organism: Coluber constrictor foxii (assembly GCA_038048745.1). Taxonomy (NCBI): domain Eukaryota; kingdom Metazoa; phylum Chordata; class Lepidosauria; order Squamata; family Colubridae; genus Coluber; species Coluber constrictor. Next base: position 7,438,423 of record CM075975.1, read on the forward strand.
TCCAAAATCCATTCAAGGATGACTGGGCTAATTAGTACATAATTACAATTACATTCTCTCTTTTTCTGCTGCAATAATCCTGGGAGGCAGGATAGAGGAAGACAGATGGCAGGATCTGATCTCATTCCCTCTGTTTCCCCGAAAATAAGACCTCCCGTAATAAGCCCCATCGGGTTTTTGAGCGCATGCTCTAAAATAGGCCTCCCCCCCCTGAAAATAAGCCCTCCCCAAAAATATTTAAACACAGAGCTGGAAATTAGATAAGTTGGCAAAAGGAGCTCCATCTTGTTCCATGCACACCAAAATAATAAGACCTCCCCAAAAATAAGGCCAAGCGCTTATTTCGGGGTTCAAAAAAATATAAGACAGGGTCTTATTTTTGGAGAAACATGGTACTTCCCAGAACATAATTTAGCATCCTTGTTTCTAAACCTGGATAGTTTTTCAAAGACATGGACTTATCCCAGCTGGGGAATTCTGGGAGTTTGAAGGCCGCTTGCCTTGAGAAATACTGATTCAGGCCTAAAACTAATCAAAGGAAGCGTCGATTGGAAATGATTATTCCCGCTGTAGAACGTTTTTAATTAAACATTGAAAATGTTTTAATTTTTAAACACCTTTAAAAATGACCCAAGGGCAAACTTAACGTTTTCTGACAAAAGACTCTTGAGTGTTCCTTAATTCTCAGGAAGTGAGATTGTTGGGGATTTTTTTTAAAGTGGCAAGATAAGACAAAAGAAGTGGAAGGAAACACTTGTGTTTTTCCATAAAAAGTTCATCACTCGACAAAAAGAGTAAGAAACACCCCACTTAAGGGAGAGCAACAGCCTGATTTTAAGGATTGTAGTATAATTTCCCTCCCCAGAAAAGTTTACGAAGAGTAAAGAGAATTAGGAAGAGTTTTTAAAAGGTACGGTTTTAAGTGCTTTTGTTGTGGACCTAGCACAAATTCCTTGTTTGATGCAGATCAGATAGCATTCCCTTTAATTATGCTTTATTGTGAAGCAACGTTGGCTTGTTTTTACACATTGCGCTGAGCTCTTAAATTTTTTTTTCCAAAAAAGTTTTTATTTTTATTTCTCATAAACGTATTTAGATGTACAGTCATTTATCCACCATTTTTCATTCATCTTATCTTTTAACTTTCATTTTTCATTTTTAATTGTTGGGGTCTGCCCTTTTACCAATTACCCATCTTTATTTTGCCACAAGTTTTTTTCTTCTCCTCCCCTTCTCTTCCTTTCTTCTTTCTTCCTCTCCTTCTCTTTCCTACTTCCCCTTCCGTTCCCCCACTCCTCCCTTCTTCCCCCTTCTAACCTTCATTCCTGCTCCTTTCCCACTCCTTTTTCCTCTCCTTTTCCCTTTCTTCTCCTCCTTCTTTTCCTTCCTCTTTCTCCTTACTTTCTTCTTTCTTCCTCTCCTTCTCTTTCCTACTTCCCCTTCTGTTCCCCCATTCCTCCCTTCTTCCCCCTTCTAACCTTCTCTCCTGCTCCTTTCCCTTCCCTTTTCTTCCTCTCCTTTTCCCTTTCTTCTCCTCTTCTTTTCCTTCCTCTTTCTCCTCCTTTCGTTCTTCCTCTCCTTCTCTTTCCTACTTCCCCTTCCCTTCCATTCCTCTCTTCTTCCCCCCTTCTAACCTTTTCTCCTGCTCCTCTTTCTCCTCCCTTTTCTTCCTCTCCTTTTCCCTTTCTTCTCTCTCCTTCTCCTCTCTTCTCCCTTCCTCTCTCTCTACTCTTTCCCCTCTCTTCTGTTGTTTCCCTTTTCAGTTCAATCTAGAATGGTATTCCAGCAGCCCTGGTTTTCTATTTATCTCTATTCTAATTTCAATTTCTTATTTGATTAATAAGAACTGAACTCTTAAACTGTAGTTTTCCAAGTACAATAAGTGAACCCAGGTGGGCAGATCGGGTAGGTATAACCAAGTTGTGATTTGTTCTTTGTGAAAGGTTTATGAGGCTCCGTTGCTCCCTTCCAACTCTTAATGAAGGTGGGTTCCCTCCCGTGGACTAACTAATGCAGTCACAGTTGGTCAAACTCGGCCTCTTGTCAATTAAATCGCATCCAAATCTTTTGGAAGCATCAATCAAACCGTAGTTTGAGAGACTGGACAGAACGGTTACAGGCAGGGGTAGTATATACTTACCTTCCCTATCAGTTCGCAAATGTGAGCGTGCGCTAATGACACTTCCATGCATGCATAAGGCCTCTCGCGCATGCGCTTACGTCGCAAGTCTTCCACCCATGCGCCCAGCTTCAAAAGCACACCTAAATAGGACAGCATAGAGCTGGTGCAGGTGGGTGGGCCCACCCGCGATTTCCATTATCGGTTCGGGTGAACCGTTCTAAACCGGCTGAATATCACCTCTGGTTACAGGAATTTGGGTATGCCTAGTCTAATGAAAAGAAGGTCTACGGGAGACAGGATAGCAGTCTTCCAATATTGGAGGGGCTCCTACAAGAACGAGGGGATCAAACTGTTTCCCAAAGCACCAAAAGGAAAGACGAGAAACAACGGGTGGGAACTAAACAGAGCGACGTAACCTAGAACTAAGGAGAAATTTCTTGACGGTGAGAACAATCAGTTTCCCCCGAAAATAAGACCTTATAGTTTTTTGAGCCCTGAAATAAGCGCTTGGCCTGATTGCCAGGCGCTCAAAAGCCCGATTGGTCTTATTATCAGGGAATAATGTCTTATTTTGGGAGAAACGGTATGTTCTAAGCCAGGTCAGACGAAGTGAAAACTGGCTTTCAGAGGAAGAAAACATAGCCAAAACTCATTCGTGCTGGTTAAGGCATGAATTGGCGATTCCATTTCAATCCAGAAAAGAAAAACATGTGATTTCTTGCCTCGAGCTGCCTTTCGAGAACGTTTCATTTCCGCAACAAACGAACAAAAAATTGTGTGAATTAACTTTCCGAGTCCTCCGTTTTGTTCTAAAACAGAAGCGATTCGATGTTTAAAGTACAGCTTCCCTCCCCCCCCCCCAAAAAAACACCGAACAGACCGTAACGTTGCATAATTCATATTTATCTGGCAGCGGCAGCCTGATGCAGCATTTCAAAATGTCTGTTAGGTTGAATGGATCTTGGGGCAGATGGCAAGCCAATCTTTATTCTTTTAAAAAACAGCAGGAACTACTCTGTTTCTCTGAAAACAAGACATCCTCTGATAGTAAACCCAATCGGGTTTACAAGCGCTTATTTCGGGGTTCAAAAAAATATAAGACAGGGTCTTATTTTCGGGGAAACACGGTAATCGAGCTCTTTCAGGTCCAACCCTCATAGGACACGCGATGAAAACAGCTTCTGTATTGGTTTAAGAAGACGGTAGTAGAAACCCTATTCAAATAATTATAAATAAATGAATAAGTAAATAAATAAATAAACCCTACATTTAATTGGGCTTAATAATTGCCCTGCTGGCTGGGGATAATGGGGCCTGTACAACTGAAAGGTTTGCCACAAGCTATAGAAAGAAACCGACAATTACAACATGGGAAAAATTGTCAACTGTCTAATTCTGGAATAGTCTTTTGAGTTCCCACTCAAGAAATCTTCAGAATCCGCAGGCAACCCGACATGAGTCAAGAAATTGAAGATTGATAAGGAACCTTGACAAGCAAAACCCAGGACTTCTGAACACGTTCTACAACTCAAAGTAGAAATATGTTAATTATTACAGCTCCTTAATTTGCCCTCTTCTTGCCTTTTAGTCATGATTTACTAATTTGGCAAGCGGTTCTCCACCCTTATACGAGGTAAAACCACATTATTCTGTCCCCAGGGAGAACAGTGTCAACATACTTGTGTCAAGTAGATGGATTTCTACACCACCCAAATATTGACAAATTCTAAATCTCTCTCTGTTACAATCCTAATGTGTTTTAACTTCACACTGTTTGAGGGATAAAACATTCCCCATTTTGCAAATGGGCCAAAGGGAAGATTTTTTTTTCTTCCTCCAGAGATGCGAATTCATAACATTAGCTGGAATTTTGTCACCATTTCCCAACAAGTTGGATTTTTAAAATGGGATTAAAGCACACCCTCCTCTAATATGAATATTTGTACCTGACCAATAGACGCCCTGCGTTCTTTCTTTGAAAAGTGTCCAAGTTTTCATTGCTATTAAGGTGCTTTGACATTTTAAGTTTTCTAGGTTGGGTCAAAGTAGAAATCCATGGTGGAAATCCATGTTAGAAACAGGTTTATCCAGCGTACAGATTCTTACTAGCACGATGTGCAGGCAAATCATCAATTTACAACCACAATTCAACCCAAAATCTCTGTTGCTAACTGAGAGAGTTGTTAAAAGTGAGTTTTTGCCCCATTTAACGACCTTTCTTGTCTCCGTTGTTAAGGGAATCACTGCAGTTGTTAAGCTAGTCACACGGCTGTTAAGTGGCTTACTCATTGACGTTGCTTGTCGGGTCGTAAAAACGGGATCACGCAAACCTTGGGACCTCTCAGCCAGGTTTTTCCTACGTAAATCAAGATGTTTCTATAGCCATAGTTTGGTGAAATCTCATTCACTAGTTTCTAGGCTTTATAGGACATCGAAGCAGCATTTTGCTGTCTGTTGTGAGACTTAAGACTCTATCTATCTATCTATCTATCTATCTATCTATCTATCTATCTATCATCTATCTATCTATCTATCTATCTATCTATCTATCTATCTATCATCTATCTATCTATCTATCTATCTATCTATCTATCTATCTATCTATCTATCTATCTATCTATCTGCAAGTCTTGGTGTATTTGGGTCTTCTCTCGTGTAAGATTGAGAGTACTTCGACAACGTTTCAGCAGAATCTCATCTGCCATCTGCACAAGCCTGATGATGGCAGATGAGATTCTGCCAAAACATTGCCAAAGTGCTCTCAATCTTACACGGGAGAAGACCCGAATACACCAAGACTTGCATACCTGTACCCGTGAAAATCTACAAAAACAAATACACACACACACACACACACATATAAAACATATATATTATAGATATAATCTTGGATTCAAAAGAACAAACTTAAGTTAGCCTTCCCCTCTGGTGGATTATACCCTGGTTTAAATCAAAACAAGCCACCTGTCATGGAAAGGAGTGCCGCCCCCCTCCCCAAAAGCATGCAAGCCCTCGACATATCTTGTTGCTTCTACAATTTCACAGATCACTGCCGATACAAGCTTTCACGCTCAACTTAGCAGCCCAAAGGGCTAGAAACCCGATCGCTTCACACAATCCGGAGCCATTCGTTGCCCCCGTGCCAATTTCTGGCTTTGTCTGGTATTTTTTTTTTTTTTTTTGCAGAGCAGATGCTCTTGACTGCTCTTCAAGACCAGCCTAAAAATTATGTCACCATTTGAAGTCGAGACATACGGGCCGGCTGTTCATCAAACGTGATCGGTCTCAACCCAAACGGATGCGGCCCTTCTCGGGGTGTGTGCTCGGAGCAAATGTGAGACGTTAGAAAGAAAAAAAAAAAACCACTAACAACCTGTGTTTGTCTTAGCAACGAGGGCACACCTGGTTCTGTGCATCACACTGAGCGTTAAAACGTGACCCGTGGGCGTAAACCCAGCCCGTTGCATTTTGCATACCAAAACGCAAAGGCGTCACAAGTGACCGTCTGGGGCTTCTAATTCGAGAAACGCCAGTGAATCCAAAAGCGATGGCGATGCAATGCATATAATAAAATGCAAAATTCCATGAATATTGTATTCCATATTTAAATCATCTCGTTGCGAGAGCATACCTCCTGATGGTTACCAATCAGGGCCTTAGCTCTCGGGGTGCCTAAAGTAAGTGTGAGGGGTTTCAAAAATCACTTTTCATTTGTGGAGGCACACACCTGCCTGGTACCAACACCGTTACCCTTTTGGGGGCCAGATATAAAGATTTTATCTTTTTTTTCTACCCCCTGGGTCCTTCTGAAAAGCACATTAGCGGTTTTCGGATCTTCAGAATGCTACTTTACTGAGATGTTCTGTTCTTTAACTGCACTTAACACTGCAGCCCCCACCCTCCCTTCCGAACTGCTACAAGCAGAAAAACCACAATAAATAAAAGATTCAAAAACGATGAAACTGGCAGTGCTAGGAGGCTCTTTTGAGAATGCAAAGAACGCCACTTTAAATGAAGTGGCGTTCTTTGAAGTGGCCTCGGAAGTTTAAGCCTCACCCAAAAAAAAAAAAAAAGAAAAGACTGGATTTTTGTATCCCGTTTCCCCCAAAATAAGACCCAGCTAGAAAATTAGTCCTAGCATGATTTTTCAGGATGCTCGTAATATAAGCCCTACACGCCCTCCCCCCCCAGGCAAAGGGAGCCTGAGTGGCATAGGATGCCTCCTACTAAGGCAGCATTTAAAATCCAGCTGCCTGCAATTACTGCGAGTTCAATTCTCACCAGGCTCAAGGTCGACTCAGCCTTCCATCCTTTCTAAGGTGGGTAAATGGAGGACCCAGTTTGTGGGGGCAATAAGCTGACTTTGTGTAAATATACAAAAGTAGGAAGGCTATTGCTTAACGCATTGTAAACTGCCCTGAGTCTCCGGAGAAGGGCGGCATATAAATCAAATAAAAAATAAAAAATTAGCCCCAGTTAAGATTGTCAGCCAGATGGATGCATTTAGTACCGTATTTCCTCCCCAAAAATAAGACCTAACCAGAAAATATTAATGTATCTTCCTTCCTTCCTATTATTCTATCTGAAGACGGGCCCTTTTATCTTTATCTTAAACTCTACTGCCTCGTAGAGAAGCCAGCTTGCTCCCAGACCAGCCTCATCCATAGCTGGAATGCCAGAAAACAGTGACAGGTGGGAGATACATTACAAGCCCCCTGAAAGCCCCAAGAAAGGCAGCCTTCCCCCACTCACCCCCCTCCCCAACTGGAACAAATCAGCCGCGGGCTAGATTATACGGATAGGCTTTTTCTGCTCAGGAATCCCAAAACCAAGAAGCCAGCAGGGTCAAACGGCCTTTTGCCGTCAAGGGAGGCTCCGTCCCCTTTAAAGTAGCGTCACCTGCCCCGTGCTTTCCTCGCGCCCGAAGAGACATCTGCACTGCAGATTTTTTTTTTTTTTTTTTGGACTGAAGAAGAGGCGGCTCGCCTCCCAGATAGATCCTGGAGAAGAAAAGCCGCCCGTTACCCAATCCTTCCAGACGATGGAGGGGAGGGGATGGGGCGGGGGTTTTTGAGGGGAGGGAGAAAAGGGATACACCCCCCCAATTTTAGATTAAAAAGGGGCTTTGTCTGGATGTCTTCGGCAGTCTCCAAAAGCTAACGGGGGAGAGGGAGGGGCTTTCCCAGAAGCATTAATGTATTCCTGCCCCTCCACCCCCCCCCAAAAAAAGGCAGCAGCGAAGACAATTTTTTTTTCTTTTTGGAGGAAGATTTAAATGACAATAGATGACTTTCTTTGGTGGCGGTGGTACATGACGAAAACCACCCAGACACAGAGAGAAAATTGTTTTGCCTGGGGGTGGGATGGGGGAGAAAACCAATGCCCTTTTCTCTTCTCCCCGCCACCGACTGGGTCACCTGCATGGCGTGGGAATTATTCAGGACGCCCTCCAAAATCCTGGATCTTTGGGCCAAAGGAAGGGAGGGAAGAGCGGCAGGCGATGATGCTTCAAAGAGGAAGCCAGCCAAATGCCTCCCCCCCCCCGCCGCCTGCCCCTTGGGGATCTCGATGGATCCAAAACAGAGCTGGGTGCATCTTCCTCAAATTGCAAGGGGAGATTTTTTGCCCCCCCCCTTCCAATCCATCTGGTATTCTCCCACCCCGGTATCAGCGTGGGAGACCATACCGAGGTGGTGCAAAAACCCATGTTCTCAAATAAAAAAAAACCACAAAATCTGGGATTTACTTCCAATCCACCCACGTTCGTTCTCCCACCCGGGTGCGAATCCACCTCCTCGCCTTGGTTAGCAGAGAGAGGCATGTCTTGGGAGAGCTTCCCCTGCAGTGTTCCGTTAGGGAGACACCTGGAATGGAGGACTTGGGGAAAGGGGTTTTGCAGCTGGGAGGGGGGGGGGAAACACCCCACGGAAGAACCGAGGGTTTGTAAGGCGTAAGGCAACGTTCGCCAGACCTCGTCTTGCCGTTAACCTGCAGCGCTGTCCCCTGAGCTACCCCAACTCAGTATTGCTTCATTTCCCTGCTGGGGAACATTACCTAAGAATTTTCCACGAGGCTGAATGTGCCACACCCATGGCTGCTTTGGCCTGCCTGCCCCTGGGACTGTTGGCATTGCCCCCACCCCCATTATCCCAGCTCCTCCAACCGTCAATTATCCTCTGCTTTGGCACTTAAGGGCTTTTGCTCCCCCCCCCTTTCTAACGTTCTGGCTTTTCTAACAGACAGGATGGCAAGCCAGCTGAGATGAAGGCTAAATCCCCATTTTCTCCCAAGCCCTGGGAACTGCCACGCCCTTCTCCTCCCTCTGAGCTCCATCGGAGGTCTCTTCTCTTCTCCGTGATCCCCACACCACCCCTTTCCAGGGGGGAAAAAAAATCCTTGGGGAGGGGGTCTCCTAATTGCACCTGGTATGCCTTGCGAGGTTTGGACTTTCGTGGCAGCTCTCAAAAGGATAAAGAAATATTTCTCATAAAAAGGGCTACTGAGACCTGCTTATAAAAGAATATCTCGGGAATCTCCATTAAAAAGAAAAGAAAAGAATATTTAACATGTCAAGACTGGGCAATCTGCAAGGAGGGGCCGTTGTGGTGAAAACTCTGGTCGTGTTAAATACATTATCTTGATTTTGAATGAATGCCCCTATTATGATGATTGCAAGCCAAAAAACATGCTTCATTTTGAGCGGTCTCCCCCCCCCCTCCAATCCCTTCAACCGCTACCTTTTCTTCTTGCCGTATGGTTATTATTACCCCCACAATCTTCCATTTGGGGGGACAAACGGATGGACGGACAACCGTCAATTTAAGGAAAGGTTTCAAAGCCCAGAATCTGTATTATGGATTCAATCCTTGTTAAAACAAAAATAAAAAAAACAAACCACAGTGACCTTTCCTTTCCATAAAAGAGCTGTCCCCCATGCTATCAGGGAAGAGGCTAATTTTTAAATTTCCTTTTTTTTTCCCCCCCGCCAGCGGAGGAATGATGCCTTCCACCTGGTTGAGATGCTTCCCATGCTTGGAAATTGCATTGCAAAGAGGAAAAAAAAAAGGGGGGGGGGGGAAGGCAGGTTTTGGTCTGCATCCAATTGTAGCTTGAATCTCATTTGGGTATGACCGAAGGATCTTCCCTGCTTCCCGAGGAGGGGAGTGGCAGACACCCCCCCCCCACTCCCCAGGGATGGGGAGGGCGCCAGGTTGAAGAAAACAGTTGTAATCAGCCATCACATCAACAGCCAGTGACTTTATCCTCCAGGGCAGGGTGCACACAATGGAGCCAAGGACGGGCGGGAATTGAACCCAGCGCGCCTCCCCCCTCCTCCAGTAGGCTTCATCTTCCCAAGCTTTTTAGTGTCACTCCTGAAATTGGGTGTGGATTATATATATATGGGCAGGGAGAGAGAGACATTTCCTAGATCAATAAATGTAAAATAAAAAAAGAGGTTATTTTAATTGATCCTGCATTCTGCTGAGGGGGGGAGGGAAAGGGGGTGCTCTGATGCCCCCTTTTCCCACCCCCCCACCCCACCCTTATCTACCTTGTTTTTAAAGAGGGGAGCAGCAAATATCTGATCTGGGTTCAAAGAATGCCAGGGTGCATTTCCTGGCAAATCCACAGACCCTGTCCTTTATTTTTATTTATTTATTTTTTTTGCATGAAATGCAATGGTGCACTATACCCTGCATTCCAGCTAACCTTAATTTTGGGGTGGGGGTGGGGGGTGAGAAAGCAAATAAAATCCTCTCAATAAAAAATAATGCAAATGCGCGCATTTATTGGCAAACCCACAGCCCATCTCCTTTATTTTTATTTATTTATTTTCGCACGAAATGCAAGGATACCCTTGCATCCCAGCTAACCTTAATTTTTTTTGGGGGGGGGGGGGAAGAAAGCAAATAAAATCCTGACTCTCAATAAAAATAAATGCAAATTTATTGGCAAACCTACAGCCTCTCTCATTTATTTTCTGCATTAAATGCAAAGGTGCACTATACCCTTGCATCCCAGCTAACCTTAATTTTTTGGGGGTGGGGGGGGGAAGAAAGCAAATAAAATCCTGACTCTCGATAAAAATAAAATAACGCAAATGCATTGGCAAATCCACAGCCCCTCTCCTTTATTTTCATTTATTTATTTTCTGCATGAAATAAATATTGATTGATTGATTGGGTGGGTGGGTGGGAGAAAGCCAAAAAAAAAAAAATCCTGGTAAAAATAAAATAATGCAAATGCATTGGCAAATCCACAGCCCCTCTCCTTTATTTTCATGTATTTATTTTCTGCATGAAATAAATATTGATTGATTGATTGATTGATTGGGTGGGTGGGTGGGAGAAAGCCAAAAAAAAAAAAATAAATCCTGGTAAAAATAAAATAATGCAAAACGGTGCACATTTATGGGGGCAAATCAGCCAGGCCCCCCCCCCCACTAACTAATTTTGCATTTTGCAATTATTAATTTTAATTAATAATCAATTTATTTATAAATAAATAAATAAATTATCAATAAATAATTTATAAATAAATAAATAATTTATAAATAAATAAATAATTTATTTATTTATTTATAAATAAAATAAAATAAAATACAATATAATAAAATAAAATAAATGCAAGAGTTCCCAGGAAATGCCCATTTTTCTCCCACGGTTTTTTTTTTTTTTTTTTTTTGCGCTCTCGCGCTTTGCACTAGGCAACCTTACGGCTCTTCCCGTCAGCGCGCACTCCCCCCTCCCCTCCCGCGCAGCCGCCTCCCCTCCTCCGCCGTTCCTTCCAGCGCCCACTCCCCCCCCCCCGCTCCGTCCTTACCAGCGCAAGATTGGGGGGAACCTGCCCCCTTCAGGTCTCGTCCTCCCGCCTCGGAGGAGCCACCCCCGGCCGAAGAAGAAATAAACGGGGACTGGGCGGCCGGATCAGCCATCTTCGCCTACGACGGGTGGAAGGGGGAATATAGATAGAATAGATATATATATAAAATAAAATAAAAAAAGCCAAACGTCGACGAAGACTCTCCTCCAAACGACCGCTCCGCTCAACGGACGAGCACCGACTGGCCAACCTGAGGCGACGAGGCCGCAGTGCGCAGGCGCCAGAAGAGGGCGGTGAGCAAACGTGCCGCGAAGGGGCGTGTCGGGGCTGGGCGCTTTAGAGCGCAGGCGTAGTGAAAGGAGAGGGCGGGGAGGGAGGCGTGTCTTTGGGGGGGGGGCTGTCAAAATTCCTTCCCCGCCTTTTTTTAAAGGGGAAGACGCCCCTATATCTATCTATCTATCTATCTATCTATCTATCTATCTATCTATCTATCTATCTATCTATCTATCTATCTATCTACCTATCTATCTATCTATCTATCTATCTATCTATCTATCTATCTATTATTTCCGTATTTATTTAAATTAAATCAGCTTGGGTGAAGAGAGAGAGATAGAGAGAGATAGAGTGATAGAGATAGATAGATAGATGATAGATAGATAGATAGATAGATAGATAGATAGATAGATAGATAGATAGATAGATAGATAGATAGATAGATAGAGAGATAAGTAGGTAGGTAAGTAGGTAGGTAGTTTTCTGAATAGTTTTTATCCCAGAGCTATAATTGCACTCAACAATGAACTAAAGGGCCACCATCAGTGAGCTGTTGGACAGCATGACTTGGTCTGTTGTGTAGATGTTTGGGTGGTTTTAGGGATGGGGAATTGTGGTGGGTGTGAGTGTGCTGGTGATTATGTGTGTGGGACCTGGTCTTTGGGTGTCAAGTAAATTTCGTTGTATGTGTATACTGTGTATACACATACAATGACAATAAAGTTTATTATTATTATTATGATAGATAGATAGATAGATAGATAGATAGATAGATAGATAGATAGATAGATAGATAGATAGATAGATGGATGGATGGATGGATGGATGGATGGATGGATGGATGAGGTAGGTAGGTAGGTAGGTAGGTAGGTAGGTAGGTAGGTAGGTAGGTAGGTAGGTAGGTGGATGGATGGATGGATGGATGGATGGATGGATGGATGGATGGATGAGATAGGTATGTAAGTAGGTAGGTAGGTAGTAGATAGATAGATAGATAGATAGATAGATAGATAGATAGATGGATGGATGGATGGATGGATTAGGTAGGTAGGTAGGTAGATAGATGGATGGATGAGATAGGTAGGTAGGTAGGTACAGAGAGAGAGAGATGATAGATACATAGATGAGATATATAGATAGGTAGGTAGGTAAATAGATGGATGATAGATGGATGATAAATGGACAGAAAGAGAGATGATAGATAGATAGACAGGTGATATTGATTAGATAGATAAATAGATATAGAATATAGAGATAAATATATAGAATATAGAGATAGACAGATAGATAAATAGATGGATGGATAGATGGATGGATGGATGAGATAAGTAGGTAGGTATGTAGATGATAGCTAGATGATAAATAGACAGACATACAGATGATAGATAGACATGATATTGCTTAGATAGATAGATAGATAGATAGATAGATAGATAGATAGATAGATAGATAGATAGATAGATAGATCAATCTCCACCCAAGCTGATTTAATTTAAATAAATACAGAAGTGGCTAAACATGACCAACATAGCTTTAACAACAACAAAGAGAGAATTGACCAGCTAGGTGGCTCAGTGGCTAAGATGCTGAGCTTTGTCGATCACAAAGGTCGGCGGTTCGAATCCCTTGTATAGGTCTCTTGTGTGAGCAGGGGGTTGGACTAAATGGCCTCCAAGTTCCCCTCCATCTCTTTTACTGTTATTATTAACGTGACTTTTTAGGTGCCCAAGAGTTTAGGAAATGATGTCAATGTTTTGTTTTGTTTTTTTAAAAAAAGAAAGATTGACGCTATTTTAATGCCATTTTAAAGATGACTTTTAAGGGATGAGTTATATTTTAATTGTAAATCACTGCACTTCCCTTTTAACTGGATGGCGAGTCATGGCAAACATTATTGTTTTAAAAGAAAAAGTAGACATGCCTCTTTAATAATAATAGGAATATTATAATGCCATTGGTTTTTGAGTTTGTTCTTGGTTAGTCTTATTGTCAACTGCCATTCTTCTTCTGAATTTTAAATGTGTGTTTTTTTAAAAAATTACATCCTGTTATTGCATTGATGTTTTTATTGCATTAGCAGCCATTCCAGATTTTGCTGAGGTCAGATGGGTGGACGTATAAATATAGCCCATATAGTAAATAAATAATAAGAATACTGTAAAAAAAAACCAATAATCTCCATACCTATTCAACTCTGGTTGACCTTGGAAAAGTCTTTCTGTAGGCTGGACGTAGAAGCAGAAAAGTTTCTTGAAAAGCAGTGTGTGTGGGGCAAACCATTTTTATATCATGTGTGTATTGTCGTTTTTGTAATGTTGTCCTGGAACTCATCAGCAGACTTTTAAAAAAAAAATGTATGAAAAATTCTGTATCAGCAAATGTAAACTTAGCTTTAAATCAGCCAAACGTAATTGTTTGTTTTTTCATACATAATATCCTTGACTTTCAGTAAACCTTTCGTTTACTGGAAAAAAAGTGACTTCATTTTTTGTCTTTGCATTACAAATTGCAGCCCCAGGCTCAGGTGATATCAAAATTCAGGGGCTTAGTCATCCGCATGTATTGATGATGGTTGCAGCATCTTGCTGCCTGCGGTTTGGCGGTTCGAATCTCACCAGGCTCAAGGTTGACTCAGCCTTCCATCCTCCTGAGATCGGTAAAAGGAGGACCCAGATGGTTGAGGGCGAGATGCTAACTCTGTAAACCGCTTAGAAAGGGCTGTAATGCACTACGAAGCAGTATATAAGTCTAAGTGCTATTCCTTTTTTCCTTCCTTCCTTCCTTCCTTCCTTCCTTCCTTCCTTCCTTCCTTCCTTCCTTCCTTCCTTCCTTCCTTCCGTCCTTGTGGTTAGAATGCACTATTGCAGGCTAGCTCTGCCCACTGCCAGGAGTTCAATCCCAACCGACTGAAGATTGACTCAGCCTTACGTCCTTCCGAGGTCGGTAAAATAGGGACCCAGATTGTTGGGGGACAAGAGGCTGATTCTGTAAACTGCTTAGAGAGGGCTGGAAAGCACTGTGAAGCGGTATATAAGTCTAAGTGCTATTCCTTCCTTCCTTCCTTCCTTCCTTCCTTCCTTCCTTCCTTCCTTCCTTCCTTCCTTCCTTCCTTCCTTCCTTCCTTCCTTCCTTCCTTGTGGTTAGAATGCACTATTGCAGGCTAGTTCTGCCCACTGCCAGGAGTTCAATCCCAACCGACTGAAGATTGACTCAGCCTTCCATCCTTCCAAGGTGGGTAAAATAGGGACCCAGATTGTTGGGGGGCAAGAGGCTGATTCTGTAAACCGCTTAGAGAGGGCTGGAAAGCACTGTGAAGTGGTAATATAAGTCTATTGCTATTTCTATCCTGGGATCACATGGTCACCATTTCTGACTTTGCTACCAGCTTCCAACAAGCCAAGTCAATGGAGGAAGCCACGTTCGCCTAACAACTGTCTGATTCACTTAACGTCCACAGCAGAACAGGTTGTAAAATTGAGCGCAACTGCCTTGCTTAGCGATGGAAGTTCCGGTGCCAACTGAGGTCATAAATCGAGGGTTATCTATACCAAGAACTTGATGAAACTTTCCTTCCAAATGGTTGGGACTACAACTCCCATGACTCCTGCCCATGATGGCTGTGAGTGATGTCAGCCGTGCAGGTCGTCTTTGATTTACGACAGTTCATTTAGTGAACTTTCAAAGTCTCAACGGCATTGAAAAGAGTGCCTTAGGACCATGTTTCACACTTACGACCGTTGCAGTATCCCCAGGGTGGCCTGGTCAAAATTCGGATGCTTGGCAATGGGTTCATATTTATGATGGTTGCAGAGTCCCCGGGATCACGGGATCCTCTTTTTACGACCTTCGGACAAGCAAAATCAATAAGGAAGCCAGATTCGCTTAACAAGAGTGTGACTAACTTAAATGCAATGGTTCGTTTAACAACCATGGCACGAAAATTCGTGAAAACGGGGCAAAAATTCCCTTAACAAAGAGGTTTCACTTAGCAACATACATTTTGGACTCAGTTGTGGTTGTAACTCGAGGACTACCTGTACAGTCCAATCGGGCATCGTTTGGATTTGCTCGCGTTGCCACATCTGGCAGGCCACTGACGTTGTAAGCAACACATGGTCCTTGTCATGTGGGATCGCAACTCCCATCCTCCCCACCCACCACTTTTGGCCAATCTCAAGACTCCTTAATGCTGGTCTGTGTTTGCAAGACATAGAACATTTAAAGGTTGAAAGCCTTTAAATGAATTGCCCAAACAATTACTGGATTTTTTAAAAAAATTTGATTTATATGCCGCCCTTCTCCGGAGACTCAGGGCGGCTTACAATGCGTTAAGCAATAGCCTTCATCCTTTTGTATATTTATACAAAGTCAGCTTATTGCCCCCACAAACTGGGTCCTCATTTTACCTACCTTAGAAAGGATGGAAGGCTGAGTCCACCTTGAGCCTGGTGAGATTCGAACTTACTAATTGCAGACAGCTGGAGTTAAATTACAGTGCATTAGTCTGCTGAGCTATTCCAGGCTCCTCTCCTCCTTCCTTTTCTGCAAATCGAACCACTCTTCATGCCTCTTATGGACCTGCAAAATATTGCTTCCCACACACACTATAATTAAGCCAACACTGGTGTTTTAGGATTCCCATGTCCCTGCCTGCATTTTTGTCCCCTCCTTTAAAATAAATGACAGGGATGTGGTGGCTCAGTGGCTAAGATGCTGAGCTTGTCGATTCCAAAAGGTTGGCGGTTCGAATCCCTAGTGCCACGTAACGGGGTGAGCTCCCATTTCTGGTCCCAGCTTCTGCCAACCTAGCCGTTCGAAAGCACGTAAAAAAACATGCAAGTAGAAAAATAGGGACCCCCTTTGGTGGGAAGGGAACAGCGTTCCGTGCGCCTTTGGCGTTGAGTCATGCCGACCACATGACCACAGAGACATCTTCAGACAGCGTTGGCTCTTTGGCTTTGAAACAGAGATGAGCACCGCCCCCTAGAGTCGGGAACAACTAGCATATATGTGCCAAAGGAACCTTAATCTTAAAATAAATGACACAATTCTCAGCAGAAAAAAAAAAAAGGCACACTCCAAACCACATGCCCACCAGAGGGCAGCAAAGAGGCAGAAAACCCCAGCTTTTGCTGCCACAAACAGATGAGAGATTTCTCCCCCCACCCCTGTACAGCTAGTCCTCGCTTAACGACCAATCATTCTATAAGTTGTGAAAATGATGTCCAGGCTTTGACTTTATGACCAATGAAATTCTGGGCGCCGATCAGTTTGAGGACTACTTGGTAACCTTGACGTAACAAGTCAGTTTGGCGTGGTGGTGAAGGCTCCAGTCTAGAAATCAGGAGGCCATGAGTTCTAATCCCACCTTGGACACAAAAGACAGTTGTGTTGGAAGAAATGTCCATCTGGGGTTCAGTTCCAAGTGGGGAGAAAGACACAGGGAAAACATGGAGGCTGCTTGGAAAGGTGGTTTCAATGCCCTCTCTGGCCTTTTGAATTTGAGTTTGTCTTCTCATTGGCTGTCAGACTCCCATGGGGGCCATGCAGCGGTAACTTTGTAAGTTGCCTGTGTCCCAGGCTTGGTTGACTCTTGCTGGGTGATGATGTAATGAAAGAGGCTTTGGGCAATTCTTATTATGGCTCTGCCTGAAGGAGGTAGATCTTTGTTATGTAAAATAGGCTGGCCCAGGCCTTAATTGACAAAGTTGGGGGGTGAGGGGTGTGTGTGTCTGAATTTCTGCCTCCCTTTTTAATATTTCCTAAAATATCTCATTTTCCTAAGAAGAGGGGCGGGTGCTAACTTCCTACAATTGGGTGCCCAAGGGCCAGCCATATTCTCTCCAGCCCTAGGAAGGAGAAAATGGCATATCACTTCTGAAAAATCCTACCAACAAAACTGCGGGGATTTGTCCAGGAAACAATTGAACGGAAGGAAGGAGAAAAAAAAAAATATCTCCTAGACTAAATTCCATTTTCTGTTCCATGTTCTAATTTCTATTTCACCCCTGCATAAACTGAAAAGCAAGCTACAGTATGTTTGCATTTCTCCTTATGTCCACTGAGAGCACACACACCTAAGACAAATTCCTTGTCTGTCCAATCACACTTGGCCAATAAAGAATTCTATTTCTATTTTTTACCAAGGGGTGAGGATGAAAACCCAGCCAGAAAATGGCGACTGAAATTCTCTTCAGGTAGCCAGAGGAATGCATTGCATTTCTGAATGTCTTAGGGAAAGTTTGGAGAAAATTGGATTGTTTTTTCTATCCAGAACTCTATGGCAAAGTCTAAAAAAAAACCTTTTTTTTTAAAAGAGACTGGCCGCCTTTGAAACATGTCAAACCTGTTCCTTATAAAGCATTACGAAACGCAAGAAGCAGGAAAAGGATAGTCGGCTTCAAAATTTTACCTACAGCTTCCGAAACACAAATCTTTTGCTTGCAAATATCCCCTATTTGCATATGGTTCCTTTCTTGGATTTTGGCTTTGCGTCTATGATGACCGTCAACGCTCCATTTGCAAAAGAAATTTCAGTGCAAATAGAAGGGACTTATAGGGACGCGGTGGCTCAGTGGCTTAAGACACTGAGTTTGTCAATTGAAAGGCTGGCAGTTCAGCGGTTCGAATCCCTAGTGCTGTCGTGTAACGGGGTGAGCTCCCGTGACTAGTCCCAGCTTCTGCCAACCTAGCAGTTTGAAAGCACATTAAAAAAAATGCAAGTAGAAAAATAGGAACCACCTTTGGTGGGAAGGGAGCAGCGTTCCGTTCTTCTCTTCTCTTCTCTCTACTCTACTCTACTCTACTCTACTCTACTCTACTCTACTCTCTTATTCTATTCTATTCTATTCTATTCTATTCTATTCTATTCTATTCTATTCTATTCTATTCTATTCTATTCTATTCTATTCTCTCTTATTCTCTTCTCTTCTCTTCTCTTCTCTTCTCTACTCTACTCTACTCTCTTATTCTATTCTATTCTATTCTATTCTATTCTATTCTATTCTATTCTATTCTATTCTATTCTATTCTATTCTATTCTATTCTATTCTATTCTATTCTATTCTATTTCTACTCTACTCTACTCTACTCTACTCTACTCTACTCTACTCTACTCTACTCTACTCTACTCTACTCTACTCTACTCTACTCTATTCTATTCTATTCTATTCTACTCTACCCTACCCTACCCTACCCTACCCTACCCTACCCTACTCTACTCGGCATCCTGCAGAAGTATCCCAGTACAAAACCTATCATCCAAGGCCACATGGCTGGGAATAGAATAGAAGAGAATTAATTAGAAGAGAAGAGAAGAGAAGAGAGAAGAGAGAAGGGAAGAGAAGAGAAAAGAAAATCGGGTAGAGTAGAATAGAACAGAATAGAAAATAGAAGAGAAGAGAACAGAGAATAGAATGGAATGGAATAGAATAGAATAATATATAGAATGGAGTGGGGTGGAAGGGAACGGAATGCAGAATAGAATAGAATAGAGAAGAAAAGAGAATAAAAGAAGAGAAGAGAAAATAGAAGAGAGAAGAGAAAATAGGGTAGAGTACAGTAGAATAGAATATAAAATAGAAGAAAATAGAATAGAGAAGAGAATAGAATTAATTAGAAGAGAAGAGAGAAGAGAGAAGAGAAAATAGCATAGAGTAGAATAGAATAGAATAGAAAATAGAAGAAAATAGAATAGAGAATAGAATAGAATGGGATAGAATAGAATAATATATAGAATGGAGCGGAGTGGAATGGAACGGAATGCAGAATAGAATATAAAATAGAAAAAAATAGAATAAAGAGAATAGAATATAAAATAGAAGAAAATAGAATAGAGGAGAATTAGTTAGAATAGAATAGAAAATAGAAGAGAGGAGAGAAAATAGGGTAGAGTACAGTAGAATAGAATATAAAATAGAAGAAAATAGAATAGAGAAGAAAAAACAATAGAATAGAATTAATTAAAATAGAATAGAATAGAATAGAATAGAATAGAATAGAATAGAATAGAATAGAATAGAATGCCCATTGCGGGACCCTGGGACTCCATCTCCCGAGAGGCCTCGCGCCAGAGCAAGCCCCGGGGAAAGAAAATAAATAAATAAATAACGCGTCTCCCGCGTCCTCTCGGGAGTTGTAGTTCTCCCGGCTTCTCCTGCCAAGCAGGAACGCCCCGCGGGGGGACTACATTTCCCGGCGTGCCTCTCTCTCTCTCCCTCCCTAGGAGCTCCCTTTTTTTTTTCTTTTCTCCACCTTGCATTGCTGGCCGCGTGTTGCAGCTCCGCCCTTAGCTTGCAGGGCTATGGGGCGGGAAGAGGGGCGGGCGGGAGGCGGCGGCTTGCAGCGGCTCCGGCTCATTCCTTCGGCAGGCGGCGGCCGCGGAGTTGGCACCGGGGGCTCATCAGACTGGAGGCGGCCGGTAGGGACCCCCCCCTTTTATTTGCAGTGGCCAAGCCTCTCCATTGCATCTTCCTGGGGTTGTTTTTTGGGGGGGTGGGGGAAAAATGCATGCCCCCCCATCTTCCCATATGGGTGGAGGAAAGATGCCCCCTAGCGTGCAAAGGTGCATCAACCACCCCTCCCCTAATCCCCAGCCAGAGACAGCAAAGGGAGCCCGCTCCCCCCACCCCTAATCCCAATCCGCACTTTCTAATGCAAATATTCAAAAGCAGAGGAAATGCAATTTTTTTTTTGGGGTGGGGAAAAAGAAATGCATGCCCCCCCCTCATCTTCCTATATGGTGTGTGTGTGTGTGTGTGTGTGTGTGTGTGTGGAGGAAAGATGCCCCCTAGCGTGCAAAGGTGCATCAACCACACCTCCCCTAATCCCCAGCCAGAGACAGGAAAGAGTGCCCCCCCCACCATAATCCCAATCCCCACTTTCCATATTTGCAAATATTCAAAAGCAGAGGAAATGCAGTAGTTGGCCCTTTGGCCAAGGAGGTTGGGGACGATGGGCGTTGGGGTGGCCCCAAACATCTGGATTGCCTCTTGGGTGGCTGGAAGAGTTTCCATGCAATTCATCAGCTTTGGGGAGAGAGGAGTGGCGGGGGGGGGGAGCTGTCTAGATTATAATTCCTTCTTCCTTTTTAATTGCAACGTCGCCAACATTTCTGCTCGGTTGTGGTTGAGGTTGACCAAGATCATGCATGCAGGAAGGCTGATCCGCAAATCACCTAATCCTCATTTGGGGTGTGTGAGAGGGGTGGGGGTGGAAAGGCAGAGGTTGTTGTGCAAAACTCAGCCATCTTGTACTACTTGAAGAAATGCCAGGCAAAAGGGTGCCCAAACCATCAACAACAAACAACCTTTTATCTATCTCCTGGCTGAGATTCAGGTGGATATCGCTCTCTTTATCATCCTTTCAAGGAAAGAAAAATCGACACGGAGGATCCCAGAAGAAGAGAATGGTGCAATTTTCATTTTTTCCCACCCCACCGATTTTTTTCTTTCTTTCTTATTTCTCCATCTTCCTTTGATGTGGGCCTTGTGGCATTTATTCATTTTTTTTTAATAGCTTATTACTTGCATTGGGATAAGCGGCTGTTCCGATGGAAGGAATTATGTGCAAAGAATTAAATCCTGAACCGGTTTTCCCGCATGTTTCTTCATCGCCGTCGTTGATTTCAGTTGTGGGTTGGGTTGCAACGGGGTAAACTTTCCTGTGGCTAAGCAGAGAAAACGATTCGGTGAAATTTTTTGCCCTGTTTTATCATCTTTCTGGCCACCGTTGTTAGTGAAGCACTGCAGTTGTTAAGTGAGAAGGACGCAAAAGGGAGATCACGTGATTTCCGAGCCATGGGCCAAGCATTTGAACTGGGGGGGGGGATGCTGAACGGTCGTAAGTGTGAAAAAACCACTCACAAATCATTTTTTCCCCCAGTGCTGTTGGAACTTTGAATTATTTTTAAGTGAACTGTCATTAAAAGAAACCCTGTAGTTTTGAAAGTCAGCTTGGTGGTCATCTCCAACCTGGGACCCTCCAAATAATTAAGTGTGAAGCATCCACTGTCCTGACGGCTGGATGGGGGGGGTGGGGGTGGCTCGAACAGATGGGAAAAATGAGAACATGAAGGGAAAGATAGAAAATGAATGCAGATCTGAAATGAAACCTCACTCCCTTCGTTCCTACCAGCTCAAATGTTTGGGCTTTGATTGTCTATCAGGTGTCTTGTTTCAAAGCTTCGTTTAAATTATATTTTTTTCTAGATGGGTATTTCTCAATCATAGCTACTTCAAATTGCTTGGAATTCTGGGAGTCAAAAGTCCCACATAACTTTTTATTTATTTATTTATTTATTGGTTCGATTTCTACGCCGCCCTTCTCCGGAGACTCACGGCGGCTTACAATGCGTTAAGCAATAGCCTTCATACTTTTTTTGTATATACCTGCTTAGTAGGGCTTTTTGCCCCCCCCCCCCCAAGCGGGGTTCTTTTTTTATACAAAGTCATCTTTTTGCCCCCACAATCTGGGTCCTCATTTTACCTACCTCGGAAGGATGGAAGGCTGAGTCAACCTTGAGCCTGGTGAGATTCGAACTCGCAGTAATTGCAGGCAGCTGGTGTCACGTAACACCACTTTAATCTGCTGCGCCACCAAGGTTCTTAACTTAAAAGTTGCCATCATTGATAACCGTTGATCTAGACCAGGGATGGGTAACCTTGAGTGCCCAAAGCGCGCAAATGCACATTCGTGTGCCCGAACCCCCAAAATACAATCCGAGCGCCCCCCGCACATGCACCCCACCCCCATACATGTGTTCCCCCCCCCCTCTGATCCTGTGCCCTCGGCCATCTTGCACAACACCCCTGTGCGTGCACAACAGAGACTCAAAGACCAGCTGGCCGACGGGAGGCGTGCATGCATGCACAGTGAAGCTGGGAAGGGGTGATGGCTGGTGTGCCCGCAGACACAGCTCGTTGTGCCCCCTGTGGCCACGCGTGCCACAGATTCGCCATCACGGATCTAGACTATCTTTGCAATGTTTTAAGGAGCCCAACGCCACCTTGGCGTTATTTGAGGCTTTTTTTTTCCCCCTTGCAAGGAGAATAAAATCACCCATGATTGATGAGTTACAAATGCTTGGATGGTTCCCTTCGAGATCAGAAAATGGGAATACCTCTTCTTCACCTCCGCATCTTTTGAGGAACCAAAAATTTGTCCACTCAAGGAGCTGCGGTCCCATTTCAACTGTCTTGAGAAATCCTGTGTGATCCTCTCAGCTTGACCAGGGATAGGTCACACCAAAGCAAAAGAATTTTTTTTAAAAAAATTGATTTATATGCCGCCCTTCTCCGGAGACTCAGGGCGGCTTACAATGCGTTAAGCAATAGCCTTCATACTTTTATATATTTTACAAAGTCAGCTTATTGCCTCCACAAACTGGGTCCTCAATTGACCTACCATAGAAAGGATGGAAGGCTGAGTCAACCTTGAGCCTGATGAGATTCGAACTTGCTAATTGCAGCAAAAGAATTGGCATGTTTCTCGTTCCATCCTCCAAACTGGGGTGTGGATCTTTTTGTCCTCAAGACGGGACAATCACACTAAGATCCACCCTTGGGAATGGCCAGAAAGCCATGGTTTGCCTCATAGAAAGCCATTTCTTGGATCCTACAATTTTCAGGATGGAGCCTCCATGGATAGGGGTGCTGTACCTCTAAAAAAAGGACGCGGTGGCTCAGTGACTAAGACGCCGAGCTTGTCGATCAAAAGGTCCGGCAGTTCAGCGGTTTGAATCCCTAGTGCCGCGTAACGGGGTGAGCTCCCGTGACTTGTCCCAGCTTCTGCCAACCTAGCGCTTCGAAAGCAGGTAAAAAATTCAAGTAGAAAAATAGGGGCCACCTTTGATAGGAAGGGAACAGCGTTCCGTGCGCCTTTGGCGTTGAGTCATGCCGGCCACATGACCACGGAGACGTCTTTGGACAGCGCTGGCTCTTCGGCTTTGAAACGGAGATGAGCACCGCCCCCTAGAGTCGGGAACGACTAGCACATAGGTGCGAGGGGAACTTTTACCTTTTACCTCTAAAACCCAATTTACGGCAAGGGATAACAAGCCATAGGCACAAAAATTAACAGAATAACGGCGTTGGAAGGGATTTTGGAAGCCGCCTGTCAAAGAGAAGATTTTATTTCAGACAAGTGGTTGTCCAAACTCTTCTTAAAACCTTCCAGTGTTGGAGCATTCACAACTTCTGGTGGCAGGCTGTTCCGCTGATGAATTGTTCTCACTGTCAGGAAATTTCTCCTTAGTTCTAAGTTGCTTCTCTCCTTGAGTTTCCACCCATTGCTTCTTGTCCTGCCCTCAGGTGCTTTGGAGAATAGCTTGACTCCCTCTTCTTTGGGGCAGCCCCTGAGACATTGGAAGACTGCTATCCTGTCTCCCCTAGTCCTTCTTTTCATCAAACTAGACCTACCCAGTTCCTGCAACCGTTCTTTGTATGTTTTAGCCTCCAGTCCCTTCATCATCTTCGTTGCTCTTCTCTGCACTCTTTCTAGAGTCTCCACATCCTTTTATTTTATAACGTAGTGACCAAAACTAGATGCAGTATTCCCAAGTATGAGTCTTGGAATATAGTATTCCAAGTATGAATTCCAAGGCATTATTATAAAGTGGTATTAACCCTTCACATGATCTTGATTTTGCCCCTCTGTTAGTTTTCTGTTTTTCGCTCAGTTTAAAAAGTCCCACTGATTTCTGAACGCTGGTGAAAATACCAGGGAGGTTGTTATTATTATTATTATTATTATTTTTGCTTAAAGAAAAACTACAGTTTTGCTTTTTCTGTCTCCGCTCCACAATGGAAAACTGAGCAGGGAGCGGTCTTGAATTCTGACTCACTGCAGCCAGGGGCTTGGCTGGCAAGACTGTTATGTGGTATGTGAGTGGATTGTGCTTTTTGGCTAGGTTTGGGTGCCTGCGTGTGTATATAAGAAAGGCAGGGCGGCCTTCTTCCTTTCACGGAAGTTGTCTCTTTCAAAGAAGTGCGTGGAAAGGCCCTTGCCAAACTTTCCTCTGGCCAACACAAGCCAGAAACAATTCAAATCTCTTAAGGGAAGGGAGACCTGGATTTCTAACAATTGACTTCCTTTAAAAAAAATAAAAACTGCTCAAATTGAACAGAAAACAGCCCAGAGAAGGAAACTCCCCCCCCACCCCCCAAAAAAATCCCTTGTGGAAAAGAAGATCAAAAGATATGAGATTTAGTTTGGGTGGAGGGAAAAAATAAAAAATGGCTAACTTAAGTGTGCCATGCTTGCATCCATTTTTTTTCCTTTTTTAAGAAGGACTGGGGGGAAAAAAAGAGAGGATTTTCTCAAAATTTGGCCTCTTTCCCAGCTCTTGGTTTTTCCAGAAAGCTGAAAAGGAAGGAAGAGCCATTTTAATTCTGTAAGAAGTGATTTTAAAAGCCTCGCGCCCTATTTTAGAGGGATTGTGCCCTCTGGGTTGAGATCCCATCGCTCCCAAATCTAGTTCTTCTGCCTTTTCAGTTGTTGCTGCTGTCTGATTGTTCATAGGCCCTTTAAGAGTTCTCCTTAGTTTTCTGGTTTTTTTTTTTTTTGTATTATTACAGGTAGAAATAGAAAAACAGAATTGGAAGGGACCTTGGAGGTCTTCTAGTCCAACCCCCTGCTTAGGCAGGAAACCCTACACTACTTCAGACCAATGGTTATCCAACAACTTTTTAAAAACTTCCAGCGTGGGAGCATTCACAGCTTCTGGTGGCAAGTTGTTCCACTGATCAATTGTTCTCAATGTTAGGAAATTTCTCCTTAGAGAAATTGCTTCTCTCCTTGATTAGTTTCCACCCGTTGCTTCTTGTCCTGCCCTTGGGTGCTTTGGAGAATAGCTTGACTCCCTCTTCTTTGGGGCAGCCCCTGAGATATTGGAAGACTGCTATCCTGTCTCCCCTAGTCCTTCTCTTCATCAAACTAGACATACCCAGTTCCTGCAACTGTTCTTCGTATGTTTTAGCCTCCAGTCCCCTAATCATCTTTGTTGCTCTTCTCTGCACTCTTTCTAGAGTCTCCACATCTTTTTTACATCGTGGCGACCAAAATTGAATGCAATATTCCAAGTGTGGCCTTACCAAGGCCTTATAAATTGGCAGTAGGACCACAACTGAACCTTAACCTTTCTGTGTGTAAGCGAGGCATTTGTTAAGTGAGTTTTACGACCCCCGTAAAACTTACCACCGTTGTTAAGTGACTCAATCGCTGCAGTTCACTTCGTCGTACGATTGTTAAGTGAATTTGGCTTCCCAGACGAGACTTTGCTTGTCAGGAGGTCACAAAAGGGGATCCCATGACCCCCCGGGACACTGCGACCGTCATAAATACGAATCCAATGCCAAGCATCCGAATTTTCATCATGGTGATCATGCTGCAAACTTAAGGAGCTTAAGAAGAAACGATTGTAGGGGCTGGAGTCCCCCTTTTTCCCCCCAGTGCCGTTGTCATTTTAAAACATTTGTTGTTAAACGAACGGTCGTAAGACAAGGACTATCACCCGTAATCCTTTTCAATGATTTGAAGGAACTGCAACCTGTGGATCTGAGTTAAGACCAGAGGATTCTGAACTTGGGTAGCTCGGTTGAGGAAGAGTGATTCTAGTGGATATGGAGAGCCAAAACTTCCCTTTTTCCTCCCTGTGGAGTTTTGCAAGAATTTGCCCAACAAACAGGGTTTTTAGGTTCAGTCTACAGCAGGCCACCTGAAGTTCTCCAGATGTTTTGGAGACACTGGTTCTATGTTCACCTCACCGTCCATGATGCTGATAGAGGAGCTGAAATCTTGTCCTCCTGGACAAGGCAGCATCTTAAAAAGGAGGGACTGTTGCTTAAAATCCCAGTTTTCTTTGCGAAAATGTCCTTGGCATTTCCAAGAACGCATGACCCCAGCCTTCCTTGAACAGATAGAAGGAGGAAGGACTCTTCTACGGGGCCTTGAGTAACTTACAACCAGGATTAAAAAAAGAGGAACTTTTCTGCTGGGTTTTTGAACCCAAGATGCTCAGGGTCATCTGAATGAAAGGTTAATAACATCCTTCTTGCTTAAATCTAAAACGAGATGTATCTTCAGGCAGAGTGTTTGTTGACAGGCTAAAAAAAAGCTACTTTCTAAAATAACTAAGACTGAAATTAGCTGATCAACAAACAAGTTGCCTTGAGATTGATTGTTTTCTTCCTGCACCAAAATGGGTGATTTGTTGAATTAACCCCAGCAAAGAAAGCAAAAAATCATATCCATTCAGCTGCTTTTTTTTGTGGCTGGGGAAGGTAAGTAGATGAGAATTAAGATGGTTGCAGCTGATATATTACTGAGCTCACAAGAGGAAAAAAAATAGTGCAAGCAGCTTGTTTTTGATGGAATCATCTCTCCTTTTAATGACCCCTTGCAGGGTGGAGTTTGGGCAACTGAACAGAGCTGAGTGTTTTGCTGGCCGGATGCCTTTCTTGTCACCAATGAGGAGTTCTATTCAGCAGATACATTCTCAATGTGCCCAGAGAGAAAAATATCTGCCTCTACCTAGGATCGAACTCACAGCTTCCTGATTGTGAGGTGAGAGCTCCACCTGTAGGCCACTCCCCTGCCCTTGTTTTTTGGTGGTGTTTTTTTTTAATGGAATATGGGCCATTAACCCAAGACACTTTAACAACTCCAGAGATCTGTTTTCTCCAGGAGGAACACTCTCTTCAGATAGTCTTCAGGATGCACTATCGTCATTGTGTTAGAACAATCAATCAGTGGAACGCCTTGCCTATAGAAATTGTGGGTGCTCCGTCCCTGGAGGTTTTCAAGAACCCAACCATTTCTCTGAAGGGGTAGGGGTCTCCAACCTGGGCAACTTTTAAGACTTGTGGACTTCAACTTCCAGAATTTCCTCAGCCAGCTTCAACTCTGGGAGTTGAAGTCCACAAATCTGAAAGTTGAAGTCCACAAATCTGAAAGTTCAACTCTGGGAGTTGAAGTCCACAAATCTGAAAGTTGAAGTCAACAAATCTGAAAGTTCAACTCTGGGAGTTGAAGTCTACAAATCTGAAAGTTGAAGTCAACAAATCTGAAAGTTCAACTCTGGGAGTTGAAGTCCACAAATCTGAAAGTTGAAGTCAACAAATCTGAAAGTTCAACTCTGGGAGTTGAAGTCCACAAATCTGAAAATTCAACTCTGGGAATTGAAGTCGAAGTCGGCAAATCTGAAAGTTCAACTCTGGGAGCTGAAGTCCGCAAGTCTAAGAGTTCAATTCTCGGACTTGAAATCCACAAGTCTTTAAAGTTGCCAAGGTTGGAGACCCCTGGTGTAGAGTCTCCTGCATGAGTAGCCAGTTGGACTAGAAGATCTCCAAGTGTCCCTTCCAACTCTGTGATTCTGTTATCAAGTCCATCCATTTAACGCTAGCCATCTTCTTCTTCTTTTTTTTTTCCTTCCACGTTTCCCCAGCATTAGGGGACTTCTGAACCGAATCTTTGCATAACCTGGCTAAAATAAAATCATTTGAACTTAAGTCATTTTGTATCTTGAGTGACCTTGGTTCATAAATGGAGAGAACATGGCCAGAACATGGAATATTCTTCTTACAAAGCTAGAAAGTTGAGTCAACCAATGAAGTTAGGGATTAGGTTTGTTCATTCCTGGATAGATGGATGGATGGATGGATGGATGGATGGATGGATGGATGGATATACTTTGGACTTGGCCTATATTTTGAATGTTGGAACCGGTTGTGGCTGGTTGAGTTGTCCCTCTGATGGAGATTGTGCAACCCCGAGAAGAGATTTCATCACCAACGTCTAGTTAGAACGTCTACTTGGTCTGTTGCAACCAAACAGACAGAATTAACGTAGGGAAGAGCTTCCTTGAAATCAGACACCCCATAAAGAGCTAAAATTGCCGCGTTTTCGCCTTCGCAGCTCTGGAGGTGCGAGATTTTCGCTTTTAAAAAAATAAAGAAAGAAAGCACTGGGCTTCCATGCTGCAAAACTTCATGGTTTCTGGTTGTGAAAGGAGCAAGCCAAGGCATCTGACTTGAGCTGTTAGCGAGGATGAAATATTGATGTGACAGTAAAGTGGTTTGTGGTACATTTTGTGTTTTTTTTAAACTCTGGCCAGCGATGAAGAGAACAGGTTTCATTTTAAAGATGGATAAAACATCAAAAAAAACCCCCAAAAACACTGTTGTTGTTGTTTTTTGCACTATTATCCACTTCTTTTTATTCTTTTATTCTTATTACGCTTCTGCTTCAGTCTTCTTGCAACCATCCTGCCTTCCGTTGAGGATCTTTATTATAGGGAGTCCTCGGCTTAACGACCGCAATAGAGGCCTGCGTTTCTGTTCCTAAGTGAAACATTCGTTAAAGTCAGTTTTTGCTCCATTTTACGACCTTCCTTGCAGCTGCGAAGTTAGCAACCCGATGGTTAAGTGAAGCTGGCTTCTCTGTTGACTTGACTTGTCACACGATCCCAGGGGAGGGGGAGGGGGGGGGAGATGTTGCATCCGTCATAAATACGAACCAGTTGCCAAGTTGTCCGAATTTTAATCACACGACTTGAGGGGACGCTGCGACGGTCGTTAAGTGTGAAAAACGGTCGTAAGTCACTTCCTTCGGGGAATGTCATAGCTTCGGACAGTCACTAAATGTTACTGTTGTAAGTCGAGGATTGCCTGTACTTGGACCTCTGCGCTTTCCGAAAGGCCCTTAAGAGTTATTTATTCCAACAAGCCGGCCTTGCTTGATTGATTTTAATGGGGTTTTAAAATTTTTGGTAGTATTAATTTCTGGGGTTTTAAATTGGGTATTTTAACGGGGTTTGAGACTTTTATTTTGGAACGCCGACGATTTAATCTAATTTTAAATTTTTTAATATTTGTATTGTATGTGTTTTAATTTGGCTGTTCACCGCCCTGAGTCCCCCTCCCGGGGAGAAGGGCGGTATATAAATTGAAATAATAAATAAATAAATAAATAAATAAATAAATAAATAAATAAATAAATACTGCACAAATCAGGAAGGGGGCTGAGAAAATAATCTACAGACCTCTCACATCCTGGACATAATCTATTTCGACTCCTTCCCGCTATAAAGCATTGCAGGACAAAATAACCAGACATCAATATTATTTCCCCCCCCCTGCCATCACTCTGCTAAACATTTAATTCCCACGGCATTGTCTCATTTCTCTCTTTTTTTTCTTCTTCTCATCTGTCCTACTATCTTCTATGAGTTTCTTACGATTTATCAATTGTTTGTAACTTAACGATCAATAATGGTAACTGTGAGCTGCCAGATCAGCTTCACCGTAAGCCATCGCGGGCCTACGACTTGCTCTTGATATGCGCCGGAGACCAATTCCTGGTGGGTACAATCGCCCCTCGGCCAGTAAAGAATTTCTTAATTTACACTCTTATTTTCTTTACGATCGGAACTGCAATTCTGGAAGGTGCAGAATATTCTTTCTTTCCACCCTGTTGCCAGCTAGGGTGAGAATAAAAAAAAATATACCGATCGAATTTGCCCCTGTTTGCAAATTCACGCGCGGAAGAGGAACTCGGTGAAATAAAGACCGAGGGGAAGGATGCGAAACATCTCGGCGATTGTGCTTTTCTGGGAACTCGTCTCCGTTGCCATGGTAACGGGCCGCCTGGACCACTTGGGAGCATCTAAGGATGGGATCAGCCTTCGAATAGATGCTCTCCTTGACTTCCGGGCTCTCCTCAGCATGAATCCCCAGGAGAGCCCAGAAGGAGAAGCAGCAGCGAAAGGCGTATTGGGAGACTGTGGTCGGGTGTGTGTGTGTGTGTGTGTGTGTGTGTCCTTGCACAAACATTTGCAAACTACAATTGCACAATCTTGATAGAATCAAGATCCCGTGAAGTGTTAATGCCGCTTTATAAGGCCTTGGTAAGATTGCCCTTGGAATATTGCATCCAGTTTTGGTTGCCACAATATAAAAAAAGATGTTTTGAGACTCTAGAAAAGAGTGCAGAGAAGAGCCACAAAAGTGATTAAGGGACTGGAGGCCAAAACATACGAAGAACGGTTGCAGGAACTGGGTATGTCTAGTTTGATGAAGAGAAGGACTAGGGGAGACATGATAGCAGTCTTCCAATATTTCAGGGGCTGCCCCAAAGAAGAGGGAGTCAAGCTCTTCTCCAAAGCACCTGAGGGCAGGAGAAGAAGCAATCAAGGAGAGAAGCAATCTAGAACTAAGCTGGTTAAGGAATTCTGGGAGTTGAAGTCCACCCATCTTAAACCCTGCTGGCTGGGGAATTCTGGGAGTTGAAGTCCACCCATCTTAAAGAAAGCTGGTTGGGTGATTCTGGGAGCTGAAGTCCACCCATCTTAAAGAAAGCTGTCTGGGGAATTCTGGGAGTTGAAGTCCACCCAGCTTAAAACATGCTGGCTGGGGAATTCTGGGAGTTATCCGTGAGAGGTGGTTATCTATCTCCATTCTTAAAAAAAATAAATAAATCAGAATTGGAAAAACTCACAGCCTGCATGGGTAGACTCTTATGCAGAACTTCCCATAATCTAAGGACCTGCAATACCTGTTCCTTATATCTCTTGAGTATATTTGTGTATATGTGTACGTACTCTGGATCCATGGAAATAGATAAGAGAGGGATTGATAGATAAGATAAATAGATAAGATAAATAAGATAGGTAGGAGAGATAGATATAGATAGATGATTGATTGATTGTTAGATAAATAGAGATAGAGATAGATTAATAAAAAATAGATGATAGATATAGAGTAGGATAGGATAGGATAGGATAGAATAGATCACAGGTCTTCAGACTTGTGGACTTCAACTCCCAGAATTCCTCCTCCAGTCATGTTAGCTCAGGAATTTTGGGAGTTGAAGTCCACAATTCTTAAAGCTGTCAAGTTTGAAGACCCTTGGGATGGATGGATGGATGGATGGATGGATGGATGGATGGATAGATAGATAGATAGATAGATAGATAGATAGATAGATAGATAGATAGATAGATAGAACTTTTTAACTCTAGGGCCTTGCTATATAAATATCTCTTTAATTGGTTTTTCAGGAGTCCAGAAAATTGAACTGAAATAATGCATTATGGAAAGAAAATCAATAAAGTACACTTATTATGGTCTGCTTTGCACTCTCGGTGGTTCAGCACAAAATAGTTTTTATTTTTTTATTTTTATCAAAAATGCTTGTCAATGTTTTGAGACCGGCTCGGATCCCCACCATGTTAAATATCAACATTCTTTACATTGTTTTAAGACGTTGCATAGCCACAAAAGAAAACCCCAGAAGACATTTCCAGCAAGCTCAAACAAACACATGTGTATTATATAAATTGTGGTTTTTTTGCGGGGGGGCGCAGGAGGCAGAAATGACGACGTTGAAATGTCTTTCTTTGGCAAACCAAGGATTCATGTTTGGAAATGGAAAATGTTTAGACGTGGAAAATAATATCACGGTGGAAGGATTTCTGGGGAGGCGAAGCATTTTTGTCTGTTTTTTTTAGTCTGATTATTCTGAACTGTGTTTTGCCTTAATGATAAAAGAAAAAAAGAGACCAGTGTACCAGGGGTGAGTTCTACTCACCTTTACTACCGATTCGCAATGGGGGCTTTGTTTCTGCGTATGCGTAGAAGCTTCTATGCATGCGCAGATCGCCAATGATTATTAAGGTGATTATTATCGCCATGCACTTGAATTTTGATCACGCGACCGCAGGGACGCCTGCCAGGGTGATCCTAAGTGTGGGAAAATTAGCGTCCTAAGTCGAGGAGTGCCTGGATGTGTATTGGGGGATGCTGCTCATCCTTTTTTCTTTCTTTTTTTCCCCTTTCTTTCTTGACCGTACCAGGAGGAGATGCCATGGTGGTAACCAAGCCGGGTCCTGTTCAGATCGTCCTGGTCCACAAAGAAGAACATTCCTTTGAGTTGGACGAGAAGGCGTTGAGCCAAGTCCTACTGCAAGATGCCATCCGTGACCTTGACGTGGTGGTCGTGTCCGTGGCAGGTGCTTTCCGCAAGGGCAAGTCTTTCCTGCTGGACTTCCTCCTGCGTTACCTGTACATGCAGGTAAGGAGCAGTGCTGTATTTCGGCCATCTTGAAAGGATGATCATTATGTATTGTATTTTTCAGAGTAGTCACCCTAAAAGGGTGGAGATTTGGGTGCGTCTTATATACCGAATGTAGCCAAGAATGCGAGGCATGGAAGCCGCGATGGTCTGTGGCAATCCCTGCAGCCTGGAACAGTATTCCGGGAGGCTGATCCACCCGCCAATCAGCTGCTCTGCTGAAGCTGACTTGGCTGTTTGCTATTTGCTGCAAGGACGTGTCAGAGTTTGCAGCAGCCATCGCATCCAGAAAGCACGCACAAGTAACTGATTCAGCAGAGTTCAATAACTTCTCTTTATATATAATATAACACAGTAAGCAAATATACAATACCAGAAGCAAGTTTTCCAACGTGGTAGTAAATACAAGCAAAACACAAGCAGAGGAGAGGAGTTTCATTTTTGAGCAGCACACTAGTTTAGAGCTCAGCACAGATTCAGAGCTGCAGAGCTCTGTCTCCCGCGCTCCTTGCCGTCTCCTTCCTTGTTGCTCACACAGCAAATACTGTTTCAGTTTCCAGACAGCCCTCAACTCTCTCACATACTGACAGGACACTAGCCAGATGAATATCGATGATGCTGGTAGGCAGAGGCAGATTTTTCTTTCTTTCTTATTTTCCTTCCCAAAAACCAACGTGTGTCTTATACTCTGGAGCGTCTTATACTCCGAAAAATACGGCATCTTTGGTTCCCTCATCTTCTGAGGGCGATGACATCCACATTTTCCCTTTGTGGGTTGTTTAGTTGTTGCACCTGTGCACGCAATAGATTGGGGATTTGAGGAAGTTTCTTAAGAGAACCAGGAAGCAGTCTCTGTCCTAAAGAATTTATGATCTTTTTAATCTCCCCTTTGACTTTAGGTATCTTGAGAGAATCTAGATTTTTGCATGAACCACTTATCTCCCGGTTTGTTCTTGGTTAACTGTCAGGATGGCTAGCCCGGGTTCGAATCCCAGAAGGGTATATGGCTAGCTGATGAGAGCTAAATAGCTTGCAATAGATCTGTGCTAGTCTCCCTTTATTTCTTTGTCGGTAAATATAAATTCAACACAAAAAGTTAACTGACAGTGTTTTCCCAACCGTGGCAGCTTTACAATGAGTGGACTTCAATTCCCAGAATTCCTTAGCCAGGAATTCTGGGAGTTGAAGCCCACCCATCTTAAAGCATGCTTCCTGGAGGATTCTAGGAGTTGAAGTCCACCAATCTTAAAGCATGCTGGCTGGGGGAATTCTGGGAGTTGAAGTCCTCACACCTTAAAAGTTTGCCAAGGTTGGGAAACACCTAGAGAGAAAAGAATCAATTGTGTTTGACTCTCGACGCTGTTGTCTATTTTCTGCAACTCAGCAAAGAGGAGCGGCTTTCCAGTTAGGAAATGCGACTTAGCAAGCCGTGGCTTGTCGCTGTTCCTTCGCAATCACTTTAGACCACGGTGGGGAGGTTGCATAAGAGCTTTCTGTTAATACAAAGCTGCTATTTTGCTCCCATGACTAATAATTTGAACTCGGGGATCATAGACTGGAAATCCAAATCTTATTTTTTTTTCTTTTTCTTTCTGCCTCTTGCAGCTATGCTTTCCCAGAGGGGGACACATACAAATCGTATTTTTTATCACCCCTAGATTTCTGCCAAGTAACTTGGTCATTTGACTGGAAGTTCTAGTGAGTCTCCTCTCCTCTCCGTTCCCTCCCCCCCCCCCCCAAATCTTATTTTCATCCTATGCAGGGGTCTGCAACCTTAAACACTCAAAAGAACCAGTTTCCCACAGAAAAGAAAACACAGGGAGCCACAAAACCTGGGTGGGCGTGGTCAACATCACTGCCGCCCAGTCACATGACCTGCCCCAGCCATGCCTACCTAGGTTTTGTGGCTCTGGGTGTTTTCTGTGCGAAATGGGTCTGTTCTGTTTTTCTCTTTCCCTCTCCTTTCCTCCCTCCCTCCTTCCCTTCCTTCTCTCTCTTTTGTTTCCTTCTTTTCCCTCTCATTCTCTCCTTCCAGCTTTTTCTCATTTCTCATTTTCTCTCTCTCTCCCTTCTCTCACTCGTTTCTCTTTTTTCCTCTCTCTCATACTCTCCCTCCATCATTTTCTCATTTCTTTCTCTTTTTCTCCCCTTTTCTCTCTCTCATTTCTCTCTCCCTTCTCTCACTCGTTTCTTTTTTTCCTCTCTCTCATATTCTCCCTCCATCATTTTCTCATTTCTTTTTCTCCCCTTTTCTCTCTCTCATTTCTTTCTCCCTCTCTCTCTCTCTCCCTTCTCTCACTCATTTCTCTTTTTTCCCCTCTCTCTCATACTCTCCCTCCATCATTTTCTCATTTCTTTCTCTTTTTCTCCCCTTTTCTCTCTCTCATTCCTCTCTCCCTCTCTCTCTCCCTTCTCTCACTCGTTTCTCTTTTTTCCCCTCTCTCTCATACTCTCCCTCCATCATTTTCTCATTTCTTTCTCTTTTTCTCCCCTTTTCTCTCTCCCTCTCTCTCTCCCTTCTCTCACCCGTTTCTTTTTTTCCCTCTCTCTCATACTCTCCCGCCATCATTTTCTCATTTCTTTCTTTTTCTCCCCTTTTCTCTCTCATTTCTTTCTCCCTCTCTCTCTCTCTCTCTCCCCCTTCTCTTACTCGTTTCTCTCTTTTCCCCTCTCTTTCATACTCTCCCTCATTTTCTCATTTCTTTCTCTTTTTCTCCCTTTTTCTCTCTCTCATTTCTCTCTCTCTCTCTCTCCCCCTTTCGTTTGTTTTTCTCTTTTTCTGTTCGGCTGTGCGCTGCGGGCCTGTCCCCCTTTCCATCGTCCTCTCCTCCCGGATCCCATTCCCACTCCACCGGCCCTCGTGTTAGCGAGGCTGGCATCGGTTGTGGCCGGGTCGAGCTAGTGTCTCGGGGCGGACATGTTATGCATTTCCCCAAGTGACCAAGGCATGCCCAGCACCAATAAGGGCCGGAAGAAGCTCCAGCAAGAGTGAGGAGCTGGAGTGGAGTCCCGGCTATTTCTTCATCCTCCCGCCGTCGCTTTATGGCGGAGGCACCGGGAGGGGAGGGCAAGGGGCGGAGCCAACCAGTGATGGGACAGGGAGCTGCAGCAGAGGGCCCAAAGAGCCGCATGTAGCTCCAGAGCCGCAGGTTGCCGACATGGGTTCCTGAAAAAAGTTTAAACTTTTTTTTATTTTTGTAAAAAAGAAGATTTTTCTCCGCCTCCAAGAGAAAAATCTCTCTCAGAGGAGAAAAATCTCCCCTTTGACACAACAAGCTTTGGGATGCCTCAGATTTCAGCGCTACGCTGACCTGGAACGATGGGAGTTGTAGTCCCTTTGGTCTGGGAAAGTCCTACTTGAGGAAAACTGTCCGGAGGCGCCATAATACGGGGCAAATTTTGGTCCTATGATCCTCAGGAAGGTTTTGGAGGCCTCATTCCGACGCTGTGGTGTTTATTTTTATTTTTATTTTTTCTACAGAAAGAAGACAGCAAAGATGATTGGCTGGGGGTGGAACATGAGCCCCTGACGGGCTTTTCGTGGCGGGGGGGCTCCGACCCCGAGACCACCGGCATTCAAATCTGGAGCGAAGTTTTTATCGTGATGAAGCCTAGCGGGAAGAAGGTGAAAGCAGGAACGGCTACGGAGGGAAAGGAAACCGCCAGCTTTCAGAAATAGATCTGAGTTTTTCAGGGTAGTAGGCCTAAAACCAGAACCTTTGTCTCCCCTGGACAAAACAAAATCACAAGAGTTGGGAGGGACCTTGGAGGTCCTCTAGTCTCACACCCACACACCCCCACTCAAGCAGGAGACCCTTATGCCATTTCAGACAGATGGTTGTGTCCAATCTCTTCTTAAAAACATCCAGTGATGAAGCACTCACAACTTCTGGTGGCAAGCAGTTCCACTGATAAATTGTTCTCATTGTCAGGAAATTCCTCCTTAGTTCTAAGTTGCTTCTCTCCTTGATTATCCATGGCTTCCTGTCCTGCCTTCAGGTGCTTTGGAGAATAGCTTGACTCCCTCTTCTCTGGGGCAGCCCCTGAGACATTGGAGGACTTTTTGAGATCCTCCCATCGTTTTTAAAAATGGGGACTTGAAAACAAAACGTTTTAAAAGGACAGTCTTCTATTAATGAAGAGTCATTTCCTCTGGATGAGGGAAAACGAAAAGCCTTGGCTGGGTTTATTTTATACATTTGACCTCAGGGAGGACATTTAGGGGGTTTTTCCCACCTCTGGTGGAGGAGCCCCTTACTCAGAGCTGGGCTTTAAAAATTTTAGCAAGGGGTTCTCTGCCCATTTGCTGGGTGGGTGTTGCTAGGGTGGGCGTGGCCTAGTCGGCCTCCTGCACCACAGCGGGGAGCGGGCTGTTTTTGCCCTCCCCGGGCTCCTGAGGCTTTTCTCGAGCCTCCGGGAGGGTGAAAACGGCCTCCCCAGGCTCCGGAGGTTCTCCAGAGGCCAACCTTCCCAAACTTCCGGTGGGCTCATTTTTTGCCCTCCCCGAGCCTCCGTAGGCTCACCCTGCACTTACCTGCATTCAAAATGGGCCCCATGGGGACTCCTGCGAGGGGCGGAGTGGGGTGAGCGGGGCCAGCCAGGAGTGGGATTTGGGGGTTCTCCGAACTGCACAGAATCTTAGCTAGAGGTTTTCCCGAACCCCCAGCAACCCTTACTCAGCTAGTTCTGTAGATCGACCGATTGGCCCAAGCTGTTGAGGCCACGTGATGACCAATTCAGGATTCGAACCTTCACCTTGAAAATTTAAAGGCTGGTAATTCCAACAATACATGGTAAGTATTCCAAGAATTTGCCTCTTGCCTTGTAGGTCGCCGTTGTGCTGATGGACACCCAGGGGGCCTTTGACAGCCAGTCCACCGTCAAAGATTGCGCCACCATCTTTGCCCTCAGCACCATGACCAGCTCCGTTCAGGTGAGCTGCCAGCCGTTCACCTGTTAGAAAGTCCCACTGTTTGCAGCTGGCCGTGATTGGCAAGTGAGGGGTCCCCACGAGTGCAGGAAGTTAGCTGGAGGTCTTGATGCACCAGGAGACTCAGATGTCTGTCTGCCTGTCTGCCTGTCCATCTGTGTTATCTCTTTATCTATCTATCTATCTATCTATCTATCTATCTATCTATCTATCTATCTATCTATCTATCTATCATCTATCTATCTATCTATCTATCTATCTATCTATCTATCTATCTATCTATCTATCATCTCATCTGTCTGTCCATCCATCCATCCATCTATCATCTCTCCTGTCTGTCTGTCTATCTAATCTATATCTCTATCTATCTATCTACCTACCTACCTACCTACCTATCTATCTATCTTCTATCTATCTCTGTATCTAATATCTATCTATCTATCTATCTATCTATCTATCTATCTATCTATCATCTATCTATCTATCTATCTATCTATCTATCTATCTATCTATCTATCTATCTATCTATCTATCATCTCATCTGTCTGTCTATCTGTCCATCCATCCATCCATCTATCATCACTCCTGTTTCTATCTAATCTCTCTCTCTCTAATCTGTCTCTATCTCTATCTAATATCTATCTATCTATCTATCTATCTATCTATCTATCTATCTATCTATCTATCTATCTATCTATCTATCTATCTATCTATCTATCATCTATCTATCTAACTCTATCTGTCTGTCTGTCTGTTTATCCATCTATCTATCATCTCATCTGTCTGTCTATCCATCCATCCATCCACCATCCATCTATCATCTCTCCTTTCCGTCTGTCTGTCTATCTAATCTCTATCTATCTATCTATCTATCTATCTATCTATCTATCTATCTATCTATCTATCTATCTATCTATCTATCATCTCTCCTGTCTGTCTATAATATCTCTCTCTCTCCCTCCCCCTCCCCCCCCGAAGCAATCTAATTTCTTCCATCCATCCAACCATTTTATATATGTCCCATCTCACAGACATGATTTTGGACAGCTTGCAAGATTAAAACAAAATGCCTGAAACCCCAAATGATTTATAACCACAATTAAGGCTAGAACTTTAAATCGCTAAATAATGTTGTTGTTAAGGCAAGTTGTGCCCAATTTTGTAGCCTTTTTACGCTGCGGTTGCTAAGCAAATAATTAATTGTGTACACCATTCCCTTTCCTTCCCAGATTTACAACCTGTCCCAAAACATCCAAGAAGATGACCTCCAGCAGCTGCAGGTAGGCAGGATCTCCCCATAATATGTGTGATCTTTTCATGCAGCTAGCCCTCAGTCATCATCATCAGTCATCACGGGCAACTGAATGGAGCTGAGTATTTACTGGCCGGATGCCTTTCCTGTCGCCAATACGGAGTTTTTTTTTATAGCTGATATATTCTCAGAGTGCCCAGAGAGAGAAATATCTGCCTCTACCTAGGATCGAACTCAGAGCCTTTTGATTGTGAGGTCAGGGCTCCACCTCTAGGCCACTCCATGCAACTGGCCCCTCAGTGTTGTTCTCTTTCTCTTTGTGCAGCTCTTTACCGAATACGGGCGTCTGGCCATGGACGAAATTTTTCTCAAGCCATTCCAGGTATCTATTCAGTCAATCAGAAGTGGGGGGGGGAAGGAGTCTGGCTGGACAATCTCGGGCTGCATTTATAATTCACCTGCGGAACTCATAGCCACAGGGGGAAAAAAATGAAAACTTTGAATCCAGGCAAAAATTCTTCATCTGAAAAGTTTTACGTTTGCTGTGCTCCGATTCGGTTTAGAAAGTCTCGGTCCCATGTCTTGGGTTCAAAACAGGTGTTAACAAGGCCTTATAAAGCTGTATAAACACACTGTGGCAGCCACCCCAATATTGGAACCCTGCTATCATGTCGTCCCGTCCCCCCCACCCCCCAGTCCTTCTTTTGATCAAACTTCATATTCATGCAACCGCACTTCATATGTTTAAGACTCCAGATCCTTCCTCACCACATAACTCTGGCACTTAACGTGACTTATTTGCAGAAAAGGGAGATTTCTGGCCACCGCTGGCAGCAGGGGGTGCCAGCTGGGGGTGCAGTACCGTGGTGGGATTCAAATTTTTGTTTACTACCGGTTCTATGGGTGTGGCTTGGTGGGCGTGGCAGTGGAAGGGAGGAAATGGGGAGGATACTGTAAAATCTCCACTCCCACCCCACTCCAGGAGAAGGATACTGCAAAATCCCCATTTCCTCCCGATCGGCTAGGACTCCAGAGGCAGAGAATAGATGGGGGTGGGGCCAGTCAGAGGTGGTATTTACCGGTTCTCCGAACTACTCAAAATTTCCGCTACCGGTTCTCCAGAACTGGTCAGAACCTGCTAAATACCACCTCTGCTCCGGAGGCCCTCTCGAGGCCAGAAATGGGCCCGTTTCCGGCCTTCCCAAACTTACAGTAGGCCCATTTTTCACCCTCCCCGAGCCTCCGCGTGCGCACTGCACTTACCTGCATCCAAAACGGGCCGCGTGAGGATGCCTGGGAGGGGCAAGGCGGGGTGAGCAGGGCCAGTCAGATTTTATTTGCCGGTTCTCCGAACTGCTCAAAATGTCCGCCACTGGTTCTCCAGAATCTGCGGTGCAGAGGTTGTAATCTGAGCTTTCTCTCTTTAACGCAGACGCTGATGTTCCTGGTGCGAGATTGGAGTTTTCCCTACGAGTATAACTACGGCTTGGACGGAGGCATGAATTTCCTCGATAAACGTCTGGAGGTAAAACAAACAAACAAATAAATAAATAAAAACGCCAGAAATTCCGTGGTCGTGCTCGTCAGTGTTGGGTTTTGTTGGACCTGTTTTTGAATCCTCCTCTCTTTCGTGCCACCAGGTAAAATCTCACCAGCACGAAGAGATTCAGAACGTTCGCAAACATATCCATTCCTGCTTTACCAACGTCAACTGTTTCCTCTTACCTCATCCGGGACTCAAAGTGGCTACCAGCCCGAATTTCGATGGCCGTCTGAACGGTAAAGGCCTGGAATCTCTGAAGGACCTGGGTCTGGGTGTGAAAAAAGATCCCACGTCCCAAAACTTGGCTTTGTGTTAGTGGTGAAATCCTCCGCCAGTTCCCACCGGTTTGCTGCATGCGCAGTGCGCACCAAACTCACGCTTTTGGATTTCCTCCTCTTTTTCTTTTTTTTTTTTAAACATTTTAAAGCATTTTTAACTACTGGTTCCGAAGAACCGATAGTAAAAATATGCTTAAAAAGTTTTAAAAAAAAAGTTACGAAAATCAGCTGAGCGTTATGCGGCACTAGGGATTCGAACCGCCGAACTGCTGAACTTTCGATCAACAAGCTCAGCATCTTAACCACTGCGTCCCTCCCCTTTACAACCTGATAAACTAGGAAGGGTCTCTTTTCATCCTCTTTCCCCACCCATTATTCAGCTGAGGGCTCAGCTGTCTCTTATCTAATCATTCCCTTGCCAGCATATTTTGCCCCCTCTCCCAAAAGGTTTTCCCCACATAGCACGACCGTCATTACCTACAATAATAAATGTCTGACTGTATTTTATAAGGCCATAAAACAATCCACAGGGAAAAAAGAACTCCATTCCCATCGCAGTTCTTCCTCTTTTATCTTTTTCGTCTGTGTTTCCTTTTTGCGCTGCAGACATCGCCGACGAATTCAAGGACCAACTGAAGCAGTTGATCCCGTTCGTCCTGGATCCCAGTCAGCTCTTAGAAAAGGAGATCAACGGCTCGAAAGTAACCTGCCGAGGCCTGTTGGAGTATTTCAAGGTACGTTTCATCACACTCTTAAGCTTTGTTTACGTTTTTTTTCCTTTTCAGCCAGAGGAAAGTCAATAAAGAAAAAAAAAGAAAATTGAGAGCTGCTTGGACTGGCGGTCTGATTTAATTAGCGTACTTATTTCAAATGTTTATATAACGTTTATAAACAACTCTTGAGCTGCTTGCAATCAGATCTCCCCGTGGATTTTGAGGTGGGGGGGGGGGTTCCGCAGAGAACAGACCAGAGAAAAAGGCCAAGAATTTGCTAGAATTTTAAGAAGCAGGCATTTTGGAAGTCACGTGTTTTTAAGACTTTCACAGAATTAGCCTCTTAAATTCCTACTCAGAATTCCTAAATAGGCCATCTCAAATTTGGGGGAGGGAGGGCTAGGGGCAGGATCCCTTGACAGTCACTATTCAGAAATGGACATTGCACCAATCCTGTGGCTGTTTACCAAAAAAGAGAGAGAGAGAGAGAGAGAGTATCTTCTTTGATCTTGCAGAATTCAAAAAAATATTTTCTTGCTGCAAAGCAAAGTCCTGAGCGAGGCACCAGTATGAGTTGAATTGTTCAGATTTCCTTCCTTCCTTCCTTCCTTCCTTCCTTCCTTCCTTCCTTCCTTCCTTCCTTCCTTCCCTCCCTCCCTCCCTCCCTCCCTCCCTCCCTCCCTCCCTCCTTCCTTCTTGAACTTTCTTGCAATTGACATACTACTTAGAAATTTCCTTTTCCTTCTTTCTTTCTTCCCTCCCTTGCTTCTTGAACTTCGTTGCAATTGAAATACTACTTAGAAATTTCCTTCCTTCCTTCCTTCTTAATTTTTTTTGCAATTGAAATACTACTTAGAAATTTCCTTCCTTCCTTCTTGAACTTTCTTGCAATTGACATACTACTTAGAAATTTCCTTTTCCTTCTTTCTTTCTTCCCTCCCTTGCTTCTTGAATTTTGTTGCAATTGAAATACTACTTAGAAATTTCCTTCCTTCCTTCCTCCCTCCCTCCCTTCCTCCCTCCCTCCCTTCCTTCCTTCTTAATTTTTTTTGCAATTGAAATACTACTTAGAAATTTCCTTCCTTCCATTCCAAGCTACAACAGCACTGAAAAAAAGTGACTTTGGATCATTCTTTTTCACACTTAACGACCGTTGCAGCACAGCTCCCTCCCCCATGGTCACGTGATTTAAAATTGGGACGCTTGGCAACTGGCATGTACATATGACGGTTGCGATGTCCCCGGGGGAGGTGTGTCATGTGATCTCCGTTTGCAACTTTCCGACAAGCAAAGTCCGTGGGGGGAGCCAGATTCACTTAACCAACTGGGTTACTATCCTGTTTCCCCAAAAACAAGACCCCCCTGATAATAAGTCCAATCGGGCTTTTGGGCGCATGCGCTAAAGTAAGCTTCCACCCGAAAATAAGCCCTCCCCAAAAATATTTAAACGCAGAGCTAGAAATCAGGTAGAGGAGCCCCATCTTTCTCCACACGCCCCAAAATAATCAGACCTCCCCGAAAATAAGGCCTAGCACTTATTTTGGGGTTCAAAAAAATATAAGACAGGGTCTTATTTTCGGGGAAACACGGTAACTTAATCACCAGTGCAGTGATTCACTTAGCAATCGTGGCAAGAGAAGTCGTAAAAAGGGGCCAAAACTCATTTAACAAAACGTCTCACACAGGGACAGAAATCTGGGGCTCCATGATGGTCGTACGTTGAGGAGTAACTGCAGTTCGGCCCGTCTTTAAGCACGGAGGATGTTTTCCTTCTTACTGGATTTAGGACCCACAAATATTTTTAGGTTGGAACGAAAAACCGTGGAAATGAATGAATTTACAGTTGTGTAATAATCCTTTGTTAATGTCCTTCATCCTAGGCTTATATCAAGATTTACCAGGGGGAAGATCTGCCACATCCTAAATCCATGTTGCTGGTGAGTTTTGCCTGGAGAGGGAAGAGTTAACAATCACTTGATTTCTTGCTACAATTCAGAGTGCTGGTTACAGGTAGCCCTCGACTTACGACAGTTTGTTTAGTGACCGTTTGAAGTTATAACAGTGCTGAAAAAAGCAGCTTACGGCTGTTTTTCACACTTAACGGCATTTGTAGCATCCCCATAGTCACGTGATCGAAATTCAGAACGCTTGGCAATTGGCTCGTATTTATGACGGTCGCAGTATCCCCTTTTGTGACCTCCTGACAAGCAAAGTCAATTCCCTTTTAACAAAGTCAATTCCCTAACTTAACCGAAGTGATTCGCTTAACAACGGTGGCAAGAAGAGTCGTTAACTGGGACGAATCCACTTAAGAAGTGTCTCACGTAGCAACAGAAATTTTGGACTCAGTTGTGGTCGTTAAGTCAAGGACTACTTGTACTGCCTCTACAAAGCCTGCAGAGCTGGCTGCAGTCGCAATCCATCTATATAAAAAAGGATGTATGTATGTATGTTCCAGCATAACTCTGGAACGCCTCGAGCAATCTCAACCAAACATGGTACACAGATGACTTACTATCTGGAAACAAATACTGTGGGGGTAAAACACCCCTGGTGTGTGTGTGTGTGTGTGTGTGTGTGTGTGTGTGTGTGTGTGTGTGTGTGTGTGTTTGTTCCAACATAACTGTGGAACGCCTGGGACATTAAGGAGAGCGAGTGCAGCATCCTAAAGCGGCAATTGTTTGTGATGTCATGGGAGGGGGAAGGTAGAGCCTGGGCTGTTAAGGAGAGTGAGCGCGGCATCCTAGAGCAGCAATTGTTTGTGATAGCAGTTCCTTCGCAGCTTCCTCTGGAAAGCCAGCTGTGACGTTCGCCCTCCAGTGGAGCAATGGGGAAGCGCCTGATGAATTTGGGGCAAAGTGCCAGGATCGTAGACAGAGCGGGAAAGAGGCACACATGGGAGGGGGAAGGGAGAGGACAGGGGTGATGGGCATGGGAGTAGGGGGAAGAAAGACCCCTCTCAATGTCTCACAAAGGCTTCGACATCTATAAATACCCAGGCAAAGCCAGGTTACCAATAAAATTACAGAAGCGAAAAATACAGCATTAAACCTCCAAATGCAATCTGCCAATTTTTTGTTCTTCTTTTTTTTACAGTTTTCCTAACTCTTAGCAGAGAGTGGGGAAAACTCAACTGGTTCGCTTCTGAAGTTGTTTCTCCTCCTTTGCAGGCCACCGCTGAAGCTAACAATCTGGCGGCTGTCGCTTCAGCCAAAGACCTGTATTACAGCAACATGGAAAA
This sequence comes from Coluber constrictor foxii, assembly GCA_038048745.1. Classification (NCBI taxonomy): domain Eukaryota; kingdom Metazoa; phylum Chordata; class Lepidosauria; order Squamata; family Colubridae; genus Coluber; species Coluber constrictor. Next base: position 7,482,667 of record CM075975.1, read on the forward strand.
GGTGAGCAGGGTGGGGTGGGGTGGGATTTGCCCACGGTTTGCCACCTGTATGGGCTGCCCAGGAGTCGTTCTTGGTTTTTATGCCTAAAACGAGACTAGAACTCCCAGTCTCCTGGTGACCTGGACCAAAGTTATCCCTCTAGCTTTCATGCCTGGAACGGAATTAGAATTCAGAGTCTCCTGGTGATTGGCTCAAAGTCACCCAGCCAACTTTCATGCCTAAGGCAGGACTAGAACTCACAATCTCCCAATGATTGGCCCAAATCCACCCCACCGGAACTAGAATTCAGTCTTTCCTAGGGATTGGCCCAAAGTTATCCCGCCGGCCTTCACGCCTAAGGTGGGGCTAGAATTCACCGTCTCCTGTTGATTGGCCGAAAGTCACCCCGTCAGCTTTCATGTCTAAGATAGAACTAGAACTCACCATCTCCTGGTGACTGGCCAAAGTCATCCTTCTGGCTTTCATGCCTGGAACGGAACTAGAATTCAACATCTCCTGGTGATTGGCCCGAAGTTATCTTGCTGGCTTTTACGCCTAAGGCAGGACTAGAAAGCACAATCTCCCGGTTTCTAGCCCAGTGCTTTGAACCACCGACCCAGCCTGCTTTACCGTGCCCGATAACTTAACCTGCCGTGGTCCTCTTTTCCTTCCAGATCTGTGGCGGAGACAAACCATATGTGGCCCCCGAGTTGCTGGAGGCAAAGCACCGGGAACAGAACATGCGAGCATTGGAGCATTTCCGTCGCATCAAGAAGATGGGAGGCCGGGAGTTCAGCCAACGTTACGAGGACGAGTTGATGCAGGAGCTGAGCGACCTCTTTGAAGACTTGGCCAAGCATAACCAGAGCAAGAACATCTTCAACACTTTCCGGACGCCCGCCATCCTCTTCGGCATCATCGTGGTGCTTTACGTGACCTCGGGGATCACCGAGTACATTGGACTGAGCGTGGTTGCCCAGTTGTGCAACTTAATGGTGGGGCTGTTGCTTCTTTCCCTGCTAGCCTGGGGCTATATCCGATACTCGGGCGAATACCGCGAACTGGGCATTGTGATTGACAACACAGCGGCGTTCGTGCTGCAGAAGATACGGGCTATAGGGTATGTATTTGGCTTAGTTCAGCAGTTTGATCCTGACCAGCTCCTTCCTTCCTTCTCTCCCCCAGTGGTTAGAATGCAGTATTGCAGGCTTATTCTTCCAACCGCCAGCAGTTCGATTCTGACCGGCTCAAGGTTGACTCAGCCTTCTGTCCTTCCAATGTCGGTCAAATGAGGAGCCAGACCCACAGAACCGGTAGTAAAAAAAATCGAAACCCACCACTGGTTAGAATGCAATATTGCAGGCTAATTCTGCCCAGTGCCAGCAGTTCGATTCTGACTGGCTCAAGGTTGACTCAGCCTTCCGTCGTTCCGAGGTGGGTAAAATGAGGACCCAGATTGTTGGGGGCAAGAGGCTGGCTCTGTAAACCACTTAGAGAGGGCTGTAAAGCATTGTGAAGTGGTACATACATATACATCTAAGAGCTGTTGCTATTGCCCTTCCTTCCTTCCTTCCTTCCTTCCTTCCTTCCTTCCTTCCTTCCTTCCTTCCTTCCTTCCTTCCTTCCTTCCTCCCTTCCCTTCCCTTCCCTTCCCTTCCCTTCCCTTCCCTTCCCTTCCCTTCCCTTCCCTTCCCTTCCCTTCCCTGGGGTTAGAATGCAGTATTGTCAGGCTAATTCTGCCCACTTCCAGCAGTTTGATTCTGACCAGCTCAAGGTTGACTCAGCCTTCCGTCCTTCCAATGTTGGTAAAGCGAGGACCCAGATTGTTGGGGGCAAGAGACTGGACTCTGCTGAATTGTGGTCTTACGTCGAGGACTACTGGAAAAATCAAGAAATTATTAGCTCTCGGGTGGCTGCTTGGGTGTGAAATTTTCCCTAACCTGAACATCTTCTCACCTGTGTGCTTACCTTCTCCAGGTCTCCTGCCCACCTGGCCCCCTCCAGAGAGCAGCCCCTGGCCCCACCAACGCACAGGAAGTCTCAGTGAACAAGGCGGCATGCCGAGGTGCAACTCCCAAAATGTCATCCTCGACGGTGGAATCACCGGAATCTGGCTTTCCGATCCAGGAATCGCTTTCGCAAAGCTTCTTCATAGACAGCCAATCTGAGCTTCTGAGTCGTGGGGGCGGGCGGGATCTCTGCTCCTTTCTTCCCGCTTGCTTTCCTTTAACGGACCCCTCCCCTGATTTTTCATTTCCCCCCCACCCTCGTCCTTCAAGAAAGAAACCTTCTGCACTTTAAACGGGGAAACAAAACAGCCGCTCGAAAACCGTTTCCGTACCAGTTAGTGCCTTCCGTGAAAAAAAGGAAAAACCAACCCGACCCATTATTGTTTCAGCTGCCGGCTTTTGTTTTCGAGGTTTGTCAGTTGTAGCAAGAAGAAAATGCCAACTCCCCTCCTACCTCCTCCTCCCTCCCACCAAAAAGGCTCCCCCACCTCTCTCCCGAGGCATCAACCCCGGAGTGCCTAAATTACCCAGCCTTTCCTTTGGCGAGAGTTCGGCCAAACTTCAAAAAGATCTGCTGAGGGCCGGCCAGGCCTAGCCAAATAATTAAATAAAGTTAGGGATGCTATTTTGTTTTTAGTGCCTTCTCAAAACTGGACGGTGCCTGCTTCGACCCAGAGAATCGCGCCCAGCTAGCAGCTCCACTGCCTTAGAAAAGCCGTCTCAGGAAGTTTGAAACGGAGGAGTTCGGTGTGTTAAAACGGCTCCCGCATCGCTGGCCTGTGTCTTTATATATTTTTTTCCGGTACAACGCGGTGTCTGCTTGGTTCTTTGTAATTCACCTTGTCGAAATGCAAGGGATCTTCTTAGCGGTCCTGCTTGGATCTCTTTGGGATCTCCGTCTAGATCGGCGGTGAGCCGTGCGGGACATTTGGGAGTTTCTCCAGGTGTGGTCGAGACATTGTTCCTTGGATGTAATGTACTCTCGTCAGTTCTAGACTCACTGGGTTGAGACACAACCACTGACCCTTATTGGCTGTTCTTCCTGTATTTTACTGGTATGGAGAATTCCTCCCCCCTTCCCCCCCCCCCCCCCCGTTTTTCCCAAGCTTGGGAGGGTGAATGGTCTTGGTCTCCTCTCTGTATGTGTGATTGAAGGCCGTTTTCCCGTTCTGACCACGCTGTTTAAATTCCGACTGTTTCTCCTTCCTTTCTTCATTGCCCACTAACTGAACCTAAAAAAACTCAGTAGCAAACTTACCCAAAGCTCAAGGTGCCTCTGGGACCTGCTCTCTCCCTCCCCCGCCTCCCCCCCCCCCCCCAGGTCTCCTGCTTGGAGACCTTCCTTATATAGGCCTCGCACCAAAAATGATTATCCTGCTCCAAGCTTTTGATCCAAGCTTCCCTCGATCACGAAGGCTTCTCCAGAGGGCGGAATAAGCTTTATGCATTCTTCCAAGGTGCCTTTTCTTTTCTTTAGCTTTTTTAAAACCTTTTTTGCCTTATTTTTTGCTGCTGCATTGGAGTCTCGCTTGATTGCAAAAACCCAAATGTTTAAGTCTTTTGGCCCATTAGAGGGCAGGGAGCAAAACGTCTGCAGAGTTCTTTCCTGGCTGATTTCTCAAGATCGCCCTCTGGTGGCCTTTTCCTTTCACAGCAAGTCTTACGTTCAGTTTTGTTTTGTTTTTTTGCATTCTACCTCTTCTTTTTTTCTTTTTCTTTTTTTTGTTTATGGGAAGCATCACTGCATTTTCTAAACATCACAGGCCTCTAAGCTCCCAACGCAGCTTTGTTTTCTCTGATCTCTTAAAATGCCAACTTTTTTTAATGTTGGGGTTTGGCGCCTGGGGAGTCACAAGAATTTGAGTGAGCGAGTTGAGGTGATTCTTTATTTTGTACGTGACGCAGCTGAGTGTAAAATCTAAAGTGTGGTAGGAAGACACAGCTCCTCCTCCTGGGCTGCGCTGGGAAACCTAAGGCCACGTGAAGAAAATGCAGCGTGAAACACACAGACCCGGGGACCAGATTTCCTTTTAAAGGGTTGAGTGGAAAATGGGGAGCTATGTTTGTGTTTGAGGTTCAATTCCCAGAATCCCTTTGGCCGTGGCCCCTTGGAATTCTGGGAGTTGCAGTCCAGAGAGGTAGGTATGTGTCTGGATGGAAGTGGATGGTGTCTGCTGGCTGTTTTCGCTCTTCGCTGTTTTCAGAACTCTTTTTTTTGACAACTTTGTCAAGTCAAAAAACTTCCCCCCTGTGGACCAACGTGGTCAGGATGTTGATGCTGAATTATATTTATAAAGCACAAGAAGGAAGCATTCCACTTTGCAATTGCGGAAATAAAAGACTGGTATACTGAAATGGGTGTGAAGGGTTATTTTGTGCCTGTTGTCATTTTTCTGAAAATCTCTCATGTCTACACAGAATAGTCCTAGTGACTCTTCAAAATTAAAGCGGCATGAAAAAAACATGACGAGAGGTGGGCTTCGTATAATTTAATTATGACGAGAGGTGGGTTTCGCATAATTTTTTTTTTATTGAAAAAGTTTTACAATACAAATTTTATCATTTCTCCCCCTCCCATTTCCCCCCAACCCCGCCTCCCCTCCCTTCCCCCCCCTTGGCTTCCCTTACAAAAAATATTATTCTTATATGTCTAACAACATTGAACAGAAATAAAGGTGAAATCCAGATAACATATCAAATATCTTTAACATATTATAAATATAATAAAACTAATTATTTATGTTATCTAATCCCTCTTATTGCATATTAAAATCCAAAAACTGAACAGAAATAAAGATGAAATCCAGATAACATATCAAATATCTTTAACATATTATAAATATAATGAAACTAATCATCTGTTATCTAATCCCTCTTATTACATATTAAAATCCAAAAATTGAACAGAAATAAAGGTGAAATCCAGATAACATATCAAATATCTTTAACATATTATAAATATAATAAAACTAATCATCTATGTTATAGTCCCTCTTATTACATATTAAAATCCAAAAATAAAAAAACCCCTAATTTTCCCCCACTTACTTATCCCCAAACATTAACTAATCCCTATATAATATAATATAGTATACTATCTTAATAATTTAACAATTCTAATTCTCAAATATATGCTATAATTTATTTTAACATTAAAGTTTTTCTAAATATTCTTATACATCTACCAACATTAAACAAAAATAAAGATAAAATCCAAATAACATCAAATATTTTTTAACATTTCAATATAGTAAATATAATAAAACTAATTATATATATTAATTAACTATATTAATTAAAACCCCTTGATACGTCCCCCCATTACCTATCCCCAAACATCAACTAATCCCTAGATCTTCAATCAAATACTAATTGATACTTCTTTGTTTGATATTTATTCTGCACATAATCCACCCATTTCTTCCATTCCTGCACAAAAACTTCATGGGTCCTATCTTTTAAATGTGCAGAAATCTTTGCCATTCCGCAAAATTAGCCATCTCTCATGCGCATCCACAAACGTGAGTGCATGCGTAGGAGATCTCCAGAGACCAGCTGGGTCCCCTGAATTGCGTGGATGCGCAATGGAGGCTCAAATACCAACCGCATGCGCAGCTACAGGTGAGTTGGGGGACAGCTTGCGTGCCGGGAAAAATGGCTCTGCGTGCCACTTCCGGCACATATGCCATAGGTTTGTCATCACGGGCATAGAGCCTGGGTGGGCCCACCTGCATGTCACCATTACCGGTTTACCCAAACTGCTCCAAAGCAGCTGAATACCGCCACTGCTTATGACTGTTTTTTAGACTAACGATTGTTGCAGCCTCCCCATTGTCACATGATCCAAATCCAGACACTTGGGTATTGATTCATATTTATGACGGTTGCAGTGTCATGTGATCGCCTTCTGACAAGCAAAGTCAGAACGGGGGAAGCCAGTTTCACTTAACAACTGTGGCAAGAAAGGTTACTATTATTATTATTATTATTATTATTAATTAGACTTATATACCGCCCTTCTCCTTGCGGACTCAGGGCGGTGAACAGCCAAATAAAAAAGCAGTACACCAAAGTTAAAATATTATAAAAACAAATATAAATTTAGCTGAGAATTAAATCAGATTAATATTAAAATGAATATCAAACTCTAAAAAAACCTCTAAAAAATTTAGCGGGATCAGGCTAAGCCGGCGAGCTGAAAAAGATATGTTTTCAAGGCCCGACAAAAAGTCCGGAGATCGGAGATCATTCTCAGCTATGGAGGAAGATCGTTCCAGAGGGTGGGGGCTGCCACAGAGAAGGCTCTCCCCCTGGGGGTCGCCAGCCGGCATTGTCTGGCTGACGGCACCCTGAGGAGGCCCTCTCTGTGGGAGCGAACCGGCCGGTGGGAGGCAATTGGTGGCAGAAGGCGGTCCCGTAAGTACCCTGGTCCTAAAAATGGGGCAAAACTCACTTGACAAATGTCTCACTGAGCAACATAAATTTGGGGCTCAGTTGTGGTCATACGTCGAGGACTACCTGTACCAATTCTCTCTCCGCTTTTTTACAGCCTGAGAAACTAGGGAGGGTCTCTTCTGGGCTCTTTCTACATCCATTATGCATCTGAGGGCTCAGCTGCCTCTTATCTGACTCTTTCCCTGGGCAGCATCTCTTTTTTGCTGGTCTCTTCGCCACCTGTTTGCCAAGGCCATTCCCACCTGCCCAAGCAGCTGAAGGTTGCATCCTGTGAATGTTTTTATTTTCTCTCCCCGTGACAACTTTGCACAGAACGGAGAAGAAAGCCAAGAATTTACCGGAATTTAAGAAGTAGGCAGTTTGGAACTCAAGTGTTTTTAAGATCGCAGAATTAGCTAGGGATTCCCAAATGGGCCAGCTCAAGTCCAGGGGAGGGAGGGCTAGGGGGAAAATCCTTGGACAGTCGTTGTGTCATTTGTGTGCATGTTTTACCAAGAAAAGAGAAGCTACATTGATCCCTCAAAAAATATTTTCTTCCTGCAAGTGGAGCACCAGTAGGAACTGTTCAGCTTTCCTCCCTTCCTCTTTCTCAATTCCTTCCTTTCGTCCTTCCTAACCTTTCCCTCCCCAATTCTTCCCTCCTTCTAAATTCTTCCCTCCTTCCCAATTCCTTCTTCCCTCCCTCCCTCTTTCCCAATTCCTTCCCTCCTTCCTAACCTCTCTCCAGTTCTAACCTTCTAAATTCCTCCCTCCCTCCCCAATTCCTTCTTTCCTCCATCCCTCTTTCCCAATTCCTTCCCTCCTTCCTAATCTCTCCCTTCCCAATTCTCCCCTCCTTATAAATTCCTACCTCTTTCCCAATTCCTTCTTTCCTCCCTCCTTTCCCAATTCCTTCCCTCCTTCCTAACCTCTCCCTTCCCAATTCCTTCCCTCCTGCTAAATTCCTCCCTCTCCCTCCCTCCTAATTTTTCCTTCCTTCTTCCTCCTTCACTCCTGTTAATTGGACCAAAATAACCATTGAGGTTCAAGTGTGATATTTCTAATAAATCAAAACTGAAAGGAAAAAAAAAATCTGCTTTCAGTTTCCATACCTGCACTGTGCATTGGGAACAGTTCCATTCTGCGGCTGATTGTGGCATTCATGTTTAGTTTCGCTTTCGCTTTTCCACTGGCAACACTTCCATTCTGCGGCTGATTGTGGCATTCATGTTTAGTTTCGCTTTCGCTTTTCCATTGGTAACACTTCCATTCTGCGGCTGATTGTGGCATTCATGTTTAGTTTCGCTTTCGCTTTTCCATTGGCAACACTTCCATTCTGCGGCTGATTGTGGCATTCATGTTTACTTTCGCTTTTGGTGCGGACTGCTAGTTGTGTTCAGAGAGCATCCTGCAAAACAGATCCTGCTTTCTCCAATATATTGTTTTTGCTTTCCCCATCCCTCCCTCCCTCCCTCTCTCTCTCTCTCTGTCTCTCTCCTGAATTATATTTACTGAACTACGAAAATAAAGATATACCGATGCACTGGAAGGGTGCCCTTGGAAGTGTCCCCATGCATTTCATTTTGTGTCTTTGGGGAGGGTCTTCTTATGAAAAACTCATACCTATACAAGCATTTATGACTGGAATTGATCATTGTGCTGGGATCAGAGGTGGGTTTCAGCAGGTTCTGACCAGTTCTGGAGAACCGGTAGTGGAAATTTTGAGTAGTTCAAAGAACCGGCAAATACCATCTCTGGCTGGCCCCAGAGTGGGTGGGAATGGAGATTTTGCAATATCCTTCCCCCAGGAGTAGGGTGGGAATGGAGATTTTGCAGTATCCTCCTCCTGGAGTGGGGAGGGTATGGGGATTTTGCAGTATCCTCCTCCTGGAGTGGGGTGGGAATGGTTATTTTGCAATATCCTTCCCCCAGGAGTAGGGAGGGAATGGGGATTTTGCAGTATCCTTCCCCTGGAGTGGGGAGGGAATGGGGATTTTGCAATATCCTTCCCCCAGGAGTAGGGAGGGAATGGGGATTTTGCAGTATCCTTCCCCTGGAGTGGGGAGGGAATGGGGATTTTGCAGTATCCTTCCTCTGGAGGGGGGGAATGGGGATTTTGCAGTATCCTTCCCCAGCCTCACCCACCAAGCCACGCCCACAGAACCGGTAGTAAAAAAAAAATTGGATTTCACCACCGGTCATTACTTTTTTCAGTGCCATTGTAACTTCAAACGGTTTCTAAATGGACTGTCGTAAGACGAGGACTACCGAAATTGTGCCCTTTGAAGCGCGCGTATGCCTTTCGTGCGTTTTCTGCAAAGCGACTACTTATACAAGTAGTCCTCGGCTTACAACCGGAATTGAGCTGAACGGTCAGAAGTTGTGGCGGTCATTAAGTGCGTCATGGGATGCGGAAGTTGTTAACAGTTGGTAAATGAGAACAGCTTCGCCAACAAATGGGTCTTTTTTTTTTTTTTTTTGCACTGGAAACTAGCCAAAAATAGAAACCCCAAAGCGCCAGAAATTGCCAGAAATTGCCAGTCAGCCAAATGGAAGCATGTCTCTGTGTGTGTGTGTGTGTGTGTGTGTGTGTGAGAGAGAGAGAGAGATTCGTTCTGTGTTTTTTAAGAATAAAAAACGGGTCATCTCAAGTTACAGTCGCCCAAATGAGTCATTGGTTCATTCTCACTCTTGGTGACCAAAAAAGGAGAAATTTCCTTGGCTTCCCCAGAGTTCAAAAAGTCTCCCCCCCCCCCTCCCTCTCTGAGTCAAGAGTTCTGAGTAAGGCACCAGCATGAAGTTAATCTGATTTAAAGATTTCAATTGTAATAGATGCTTTTGAACGGTGAGCTGCCCAGATTTTTTTGCTGAGATGGGAGGCTATAGAAATAAAATAAAATAAAATCTTATCGCTCAGCTTTCCTCCTCTTTTTTTTTTAAAAAAAAATATTTATTAAATTTCCAAAGATTAAAATACACAGTACAAAGAGAAAAATAATACACACCAAAAAAAGCAAGAAAAAAAAACACACACACAAGCAAAAAACACAAAAATATAAACAGCCAAAAACAAACACATCAAAATTTCAATCCTAATAACAACTTTTTCTTGCATCGGTATCCTTAACCTATTTAACCTCTTTACCCAAATTCTACTTCTAAACATCTCTATCTTAAGTTTCCATCTTTATTTAAATTATCTTGATTTCTATTTACAATTCGATCTCATAACAAAAACATCCCTTAAATTTTATGTTTATTCTCCAGCCAGGAATACCATGTTTATAAGGACATTGATGGTGTATATATATATATATATATATATATATATATATATATATGTATATGTATATGTATATGTATATGTATATGTATATGTATATGTATATGTATATGTATATGTATATGTATATGTATATGTATGTATGTAAGTATATAATGTAGATCTCATATGAACTGTTAATCCAACGTTTATAAAAATGGAACTCTGTTTGATTTTGTATTAGAGTTTTGGAAAAGGAAAAATCACAATAAAAAATATTTTTTTTTTAAAAAAAAGGAATACCATTTATTCCATATTAAATATGGAATATTTCCCTCTCTCCTTCATTTCCATAGATAACCTGTCCATCACTGCACATTCGTATATATTTTTTTATTATGATGATTTGATCTGGAGGAGTATTGTATTGTATTGTATTTATTAGATTTGTATACCGCCCTTCTCCTTGCGGACTCAGGGCGGTGGACAGCCAAATAAAAAACAATACACAAAAGTTAAAAATTTCTTAAAAAAACATATAACCCTGGCTAAGAAATTAAAACCATTAAATATTAAAATACCCAACCATAAAATACAAATCTTTAAAAATTTAAAAAACTTTAAGGGGGTCAGGCTAGACTAGAGTGTCTGAGTGTTTCCAATTTTGTGCTCTCACAATTCTACTTGCCGTTAGTATGTGTAATACGAGATACTGTATGCTTTTCCTGCATTTTCCCTTCCAGAATAGCCACGAGTTTGACCGTCAAGAGTGTCATTTCTAGGAAATCAGAACTGGAATTTGTTTTTGCTCTCGTGGAAGTTACACGTGACAGCATCTGGAAAAACTTCCACTCTGAGGCTGTTTGGGCAAAGTCTGCCCTTGTGTTAGCCCTACTTTCACTTTTGCTGTGTACCGTTAGTTGCCTTCAGACAGGATCTTCCGGGAAACAGATCCTGCTCGGGTAATCTCTTCAAAACTCCCAACTTCTCGATCACTCAGGAATTTCCTTTGCTCCAGAGAAGGACAAAACTGCAGCTGGCATCAATATGACCAACAAAAAATCCTGGAGAGGCAAGGTAAACGAATGGGACGGAAGCCTCAAAATGGAGAGCGAAAGCAAAAAAAAAAGGTGTTTGAAAGGGAAGCTGTGTGTATTTGTGTGGTTGTGTAGGTGTTGGGGTGTGTTTTATGACACACACACCCCGGGTGCTGGATTGTACTTTGTCCCAGTTCTTTAATCTTTATGTATCTTGGAGGCAGGTTGTCAAATGTTGGTTGCTGAGTTTTAGAGAGGTGCTTTTTCAAGAAGCAACTGGAGTTTTCTTGTTTTTTTTTCTTTTGAAGATGTTTTGCTTCTCATCCCAAGAAGCTTTTTCAGCTCTGACAGGAGAGAGGGGGAACAGAAGGATTGATCCTCCTTGCAGACAACTGATCCTTTGCATTCTTTTAGAGGGTCGTTGAGGCCACTTGGAAGTTTCTCTGTGTCCTCGGGATCCCCCGAGTAGTACAAATGGTTCCTGTAGTCTGCCATTTTGTCCTCTGGAAATCCATTCCTCCTCCTCCCACACCGTTCCAAGGGTCTTCATCCCAAATTGTGTAGCTCAAAGTCTGTAGAGATTCTCACTCCTCCAGGTCAGGGTTATCCCCAAAGGGACCTTTTCAAGAGGCATCTGGAACTGGTTTTCTTGTTTTGTTTTGTTTTTCTTTTGAAGATGTTTTGCTTCTCATTTCAAGAAGCTTCTTCCGCTCTGAACAGGACGGTGGGGCATGGAAGATCGTCCCTACGGACTTTTAGCTATACAATTTGACAGTGAGAACCAACAACCCACTGAAATGGCTAAGTCATGGGCGCTCCATCACTGGAGGATTTTTAAGAAGTGATTGGATAGCTACTTGTCTGAAATGGGCTAGGGTCTCCTGCTGAAACAAGGGGTTGGACTAGAAGACCTCTGAGGTCCCTTCCAACTTGGTTCTACTGTTCTTCTTCTGATTCTACGGTAGGGTGCGTCATAACTCGATGCAATTTTTTTCAACTTCCCGCCTTACTTGCATGATGGCTTGTAGAGTTGGGTTCTGCTTTAATAGCCCATTGGGGTTGTGTGCATCTGAATGCCGGTTTATTAGAGATACTGGCAGGGTGGGTGTGTCACAGAAACAGCTGGTTTCTCTACCCCTTCCTTTCCTTGTAGGTGGACCTGGTGCCTGGAGACTTGATTGAGATCTTCCGGAGGGGATATCAACACTGGGCAGTCTACGTGGGCTTAGATTATGTTGTCCATTTGACTCTACCAAGTAAGAAACTGAGTTGGCTTTGACCCTCAACTTCCCATCTGAATGTTTGTAATGTTTGTCTCTGAGCTGCCATATTTATTTGGGGGCGAGGATTTAAGGATAGACCTGTCCTTCGGTTCTGGCTGAGCTGCTACCAACTTCTGAAGAGACAGAACTGAGGACCGAGAAAGAAAATTGGCCATCTCAATCTTTATTGCAGTATGTAGCAATAAGCACTTAGACTTATATACCGCTTCATAGTGCTTTTAGAGCCCTCTCTAAGCGGTTTACAGAGTCAGCCTATTGCCCCCCCCCCCAAACAGTCTGGGTCCTCATTTTATGGACCTCGGAAGGATGGAAGGCTGAGTCAATCTCAAGCCAGTCAGGATCGAACTGTTGGCAGTGGGCAGAGTTAGCTTGCAATACTGCATTCTAACCACTGCGCCACCACGGCTCTTAATCTATGGCAGTACTTGGTGATTTTTCAGTGTGTTTCAGTATAGGTAGTCCTCGACTTACAACCATTCGTTTAGCAAGCATTCATAGTTACAATAGCACTGGGAAAAAAATGACTTACGGCCAACCTTTGGATTTAGGACGTTGGTGGCATCCACACAATCACGTGATTAAAATTGGAGCACTTGGCAACCAGCCTGTATTTGTGACCCGTTGCAACCCCTGGGGTGCCATTGGGGACCTTCGCGGCCAGCTTCTGACAAGCAAGATCAGTAGGGAAGCCGGATTTGCTCAATGACCGTGTGATTCGTTTAAGAACTGCCACGATTCGCTTAACAATAGCGGCCAAGCAAGCTTGCAAAATCAGGAGTGATTCATTCAACAACCCGCCTTGATAACAAATGTTAAATTCTGATTCCAAGTTGAGGGTTAACTGTAGTGGGCAATGTACAAGAAAAAAACCAAACTGAGAGAGTGCCAAGGATCCCATAGTCGTTATCCTTCTTCTCCTCCTCTCCATAATCCCCACTAACTTCTAGCACTAATGACATTCCCTAGTTGTTGTTGTTTTTTTATTTGATTTATATGCCGCCCTTCTCCGGAGACTCAGGGCAGCTTACAATGCATTAAGCAACAGCCTTCATACTTTTGTATATTTATCCAAAGTCAGCTAATTGCCCCCACTAACTGGGTCCTCAATTTACCTACCGTAGAAAGGATGGAAGGCTGAGTCAACCTTGAGCCTGGTGAGATTCGAACTTACAGTAATTGCAGACCGCTGATGTTAATCACAATGCTTTAGTCTGCTGAGCCACCAGGCCCTCTTTGGCAAACATGACATAGGGAAACTGAAAAAATGATGAAACTTTGATCTCAGCCAACTAATTCACACACACACATATACACACAGATACACACACACACACACACACAGACACACACCCAAACGCAAAAATACTTCAGTAAACGACAGCTCAAATCATGCCCACAAAGCAGGATTGAGCCTGGTGCGATTCGAACTTACAGTAATTGCAGACAGCTGATGTTAATCACAATGCTTTAGTCTGCTGAGCCACCAGGCTCAGCAGACTAAAGGGTCATGAAACGCTTACAAGAAAAGCACCAAGCTCAGAGAGCACCATGGACACCACATTCCTCCTCCTCTCCACAATCCCCATTCCCTTTTCGCACTGATAATATTACCTAGTTGGGTCATGGAATGTTTGGAAGAGACAACCAAGCTCAGAGATGCATCAGACTCCACAATATTCCTCCTCCTCCTCCTCCTCCTCCTCCTCCTCCTCCTCCTCTCCCTTCTAGCACTGGTGTTGTTACCTACTTGGCCCTTCAAGAGGATAACCACGTTCTGAGAAAACCTCTACAGTTGTTTAACCCTACATAAATTCTCTTCAACGGGTATGAATTTCTGGGGCACGGACTCTTTCCTTCCTGACCATCACACCGTCTCTTTCCTTCTGAAGGTGAGTGCGCCGGAGCTGACGCTGCCAGCTGCAAGTCACTCTGGGCCAACAGAGCAATGGTGAAGAAGGAGAAGCTGTCCGACGTGGTAGGGACAGATCGCTACTGTGTGAGCAACAAGCATGATTCCAGATATACCGTCCGCACCCCAGATCAGATTGTCTCTTTCGCAAAAGGTCTGGAGGGCAAAATAGTAGAATATAAAATCACCAGAAAGAACTGTGAGCATTTTGCCAACTCCCTGCGTTACGACGTGGCCCGGAGTAACCAAGTGAGTGTTTGTCTTGACCTTTCTCAGGAGTAGGTAATCTGATTTTTTCTTGCACCAAAGAAAAATCTTTGCTGATTATCTTCCTCTTCAATTTGCAGGTCCGGGATGTGGCATGGATAGGAATGTCTGTAGTTTTGCTCCTGCTGTTAGTCTGAAGATCTAGCAAGGAGAACTTTAACTTGGCTTCACGGAGAATTCACTTTTTCCAATATGATTTCTTTGCCTTCTTCCTCTTTGCCTCCCCCCCCCTCTCTCTCTTTCCCTCTCTCTCCATCTTCTCTTCCTTTTTCTTGAGATACGAGTTTCTCAGAAGAAAAATCTATGCTTGGTGCTCTCCTCCCCAGTTTTTTTCTTTCCCTTTCCCTTTTTTTTTTTTAAAAAAAGTTTTTATTTACTACCAGTTCTGTGGGCGTGGCTTGGTGGGCGTGGTGTGGCTTGGTGGGCGTGACTTGATGTGTGTGGTAGAGGAAGGATACTGCAAGATCTCCATTCCAACCCCACTCCTGGGACAAGGATACTGCAAAATCTCCATTCCTTTCCCACTCCTGGGGCAGGGATACTGCAAAATCTCCATTCCCACCCCACTCCGGGGTATTTGGGACCGGGGTATTTGCGGGACCGCCTGCTGCTACCGATAACCTCCCACCGGCCAGTACGCTCACCCAGAGAGGGCCTTCTCAGGGTGCCATCAGCCAAGCAATGTCGGCTGGCGGCCCCCAGGGGGAGAGCCTTCTCTGTGGGGGCACCCACCCTATGGAACGAGCTGCCTCCTGAAATTCGTTTGATCCCGGATCTCCGTGCTTTCCGAAAGGCCCTTAAGACTTATTTATTCCAACAAGCCGGCCTTGCTTGATTGATTTTAATGGGGTTTAAAAAAAATTTGTACTAGTAATCTCTGGGGTTTTAAATTGGGTATTTTAATGGGGTTTGAGACTTTTATTTTGGAACGCCAATCAATTTAATCTAATTTTAAGTTCTTTTAATATTTGTATTATATGTGTTTTAATTTGGTTGTTCACCGCCCTGAGTCCCCCTCCCGGGGAGAAGGGCGGTATATAAATTAAAATAATAAATAAATAAATAAATAAATAAATAAATAAACAAACAAACAAACTCCAGGGGAAGGATACTGCAAAATCCCCATTCCTTCCCCACTCCAGGAAAAGGATACTGCAAAATCCCCATTCCTTCCCCATTCCAGGGGAAGGATACTGAACAATCCCCATTCCTTCCCCACTCCAGGAAAAGGATACTGCAAAATCCCCATTCCTTCCCCATTCCAGGGGAAGGATACTGAACAATCCCCATTCCTTCCCCACTCCAGGAGAAGATTACTGCAACATGTCCATTCCCTCCCCACTCCTGGGGCAAGGATACTGCAAAATCCCCATTCCCACCCCACTCCAGGGGAAGGATACTGCAAAATCCCCATTCCCACCCCATTCCAGGGGAAGGATACTGCAAAATCCCCATTCCCACCCCACTCCAGGGGAAGGATACTGCAAAATCTCCATTCCCACCTGACTCGGGGGCCAGCCAGAGGTGGCATTTGCCAGTTCTCCGAACTGCTCAAAATTTCCACTACCGATTTCTCCAGAACCTGTCAGAACCTGCTGGATTTCATCCTATAATTCTACCTTCGACATAGATTGCCACGCAGATGTTAACCAGATGTGGAGCAACGTTTCTCCAGCAGGGGGCAGCGACGCCAATACCCGGTTGCTTTTAGAAGCAGGAGGGGGAAAAAAAATTGGCATATTTCCCGATGACACAGAAGGGAGGCGCCTGTTTTTCCCTTCAACCTTTTATCAGCTGATGTGTCAAAATCCCAGCTGACTTGCTGGTTGCTTCAGCCGGGAAAAGGTTTGCTTCTCCTTTTTTATTAATTGGTTGATGGGGCTTTGTGTTGAATAAAATGACCAGTTCAGTGTAATTTCCTGTTTCCCTGTTGCTTTCTCAGTTCTTCCGGATGTGGGGATGCAGGAGAGCAAGCGTGGGATTTGGGGGTGCGTGTGTGTGTGTGTGTGTGTGCAAAGCAAGGCTCTTGTTTCCAGCGTTTGATTTTCCACCAGTCAGGAAAGTTCTAAAATAAGACCCTCTGTGTGTGTGTGTGTGTGTGTGTGGTTTTCCTAAGTGACAATAAAAAAGAGAGAGAAAACTTCCAAGCAACAGGACTTGGTTGCTGAATTTTAGCTTCACTTTGGAGTCGGGATTTGGCATCCTGTTGTGTGTTTGTGTTTGTGTGTGTGTGTGTGTATGTGTGTGTGTGTGTGTGGGTGGGTATAGGGGAGTTGATCGCTTTTGTTTCCTCCAAGTATATTTGTTTGGTGCTTTTATTATTATTTTTTGTGTTATTATTTTTAATTTCTTTTAACAGTATTTATTCAGGATGCTATAAGCCAGGTCTCGTGCCCTCGACAGGAGGTTGGACTAGAAGACCTCCAAGGTCCCATCTACCCTGTTCTGTTCTGTTCTGTTCTGTTCTGTTCTGTTCTATTCTTATTTTCTTTCTTCTCTTCTCTCATCTTCTATTTTCTCTGCTCTTCTATTTTCTTCTATTTTCTATTCTACTCTACTCTACCCTACCTACCCTACTCTACCCCATCTTCTCTTCTCTTCTCTTCTCTTCTCTTCTCTTCTCTTCTCTTCTCTTCTCTTCTCTTCTCTTCTCTTCTCTCTTCTCTCTTCTCTCTTCTCTCTTCTCTCTTCTCTTTTCTCTTTTCTCTTTTCTTCTCTTCTCTTCTCCCCTAGCCTACCCTACCCTACCCTAGCCTACCCTACCCTTCCCTACCCTACCCCCTTCCCTTCCCTTCCCTTCCCTATTCTGTTCTGTCCTGTCCTGTTCTGTTCTGTTCTGTTCCATTCCGGTCCATTCCATTCATTATTTGCAGCAGCTCTTGACTTCACTCATTTAATTTCTGTCCACCACATAGCAACTAAGGACACAGGTCAAGACTGCCCCCCTCCACTGACTTCTTTTATAAGGCTTGGGGTGGGGGCTAACCTGGCCCAATCCAGGGATGCCAAGCAAAAGGGGGGTGGGGTGTCATAAGACCCCGTTGCCAGGAGATGCCCCTTGTCATAATCCACTCAGGACCCTCAGCAGCTGCCAGGCCAGGGGACAGGAGACCCAGCCTGGCTAGTGCCATGTCTGACTTCTTTGTTTGGTTCTGTGATCGCGGATCCTGCCAGAACGCTGCCCACCCACCCAAGACCCTGCCCGCCGAGGGGGGCATCATGAAGGCGTCAACCTCTGTTCCTCTTAGGTTGCCGACAGGCAAGAATCAGGCTGTAAATAAGCCGCCGGTCCTGGAAGGTTCTAAAGATCCCAAGCCCCCTATCAAAGCCCCCCAAAGCAAGTTGCCCCCCACTTATAAAGAGGCCCCCTTGAAGAAGGACGCTGGCAAGTCCACAGAGCATCCAAATTTAGTCGGGAAGAAGCTATGCTGGACAGAGGACAACGAAACAAAACCGGTGGCTTATCCGCAAGGCAATGCCAAGCAGAAGACCAGCGGGGCCTTGGTGGGCCCAGCCCAAACTTCAGGGGGACACGGCCCACAAACCTTGAGTGTTACTGAGAAGCAGCTGTCAAGACCTCCCAACGCCATGATGAGAGGAGCACGGAGTGGTCTCCTCCACGCGCCACATGTGAACGCCAAGGGAGACCAGCCGGGGATGCCCACCAAAGCAGTCTCTGGGGCAGTCAGGACGGTCAATGCGGCGGTGTTGAAAAAAAGCAAAAAACTACACAATCAGGCTTTGGTTTCCAAAGGTATGGAGCTCTGGATGACGCAAGCAACTGAGCAACACCTGTGTTGCCTGCAAATTCAGGCACACACGCACACACACACACACACACTGAGTTTGGTGTGGAGTTGATAAGAATATCACCCTGAATGAGAGAGAGAAAAAGAGAGAGAGAGAGAGAAAGAGACAGAGACAGAGACAGAGAAAGAGAGAGAGGGAAAGAGAAAGAGAGAGAAAAAGAGAAAGAGAGAAAAAGAGAAAGAGAAAGAGAGAGAAAAAGAGAAAGAGAAAGAAAGGGTGACAAAGTGAGAGAAAGAGAAGAGACAGAAAGAGAGAGAGAAAGAGAGAGAAAGAAAAAGAGGGTGAGAAAGAGAGAGAGAGAAAGAGAAAAAGAAAAAGAAAGGGTGAGAAAGAGTGAGAGAAAGAGAGAAAGAGAAAGAGAAAGAAAGGGAAAGAAAGAGAGAAAAAGAAAGAGAAAGTGTGAGAAAGAGTGAGAGAAAGAGAAAGAAAGAAAGGGAAAGAGAACGAGAAAGAGTGAGAGAGAAAGAGAGTGAGTGAGAGAGAAAGAGTGAGAGAAAGAAAGAGAAAGAGGGAAAGAAAGTGAGAGAGAAAGAGTGAGAAAGAGAGAAATATTCAGTTGACTGAGTTTCATATTTAATAAATATAGATAATAGTAGTAGTAGTAGTAGTAGTAGTAGTAGTAGTAGTAATGATAATAATGACTTGTTAAACTTGTATGCTGCCCAACTTTCCATAACTCTGAATGGCCCACAATAATCAAACCATGGTTTGTTGACTTTGACCCAAAAAAAAAAGAAAAAGGGGCTTAGGATACTTTGTCCTCAGAAATATTTACTTTTCGTTTATTTCTTTCACATTGTGCCTTTTGTGATCACTGTTTTGCCTTTTTTGTTTCACGATTCTGGAAATTATTCTGAGAAAGCTCTCGACTGGATAGAGAGGCTTGAAACGAAAGGGATACGGGCTCAAATGCATATGCGTTTTCCTGGCTTGTCAGAATGACTGACGTTTTGGTTTAATTAATGTCTCAGGTCGTGGCTGCACAGTGGCACACGGTAACATGGACCACAAGAAGAACTCGATTCCTAAAACCATCAAAGCAAAACTTTCCAATCTGGTAAGTAATCAAATTGAACAAATCCATGTAGAACTGCATCCATTTGCTGCCTTTTTCAACCAAAGTGATCCACATTATTTTATTACGCTGGTCTGTAACTGTACAGGGAGCCCTCGACTTACGACTACAATTGACCCCCAAAATTTCCGTTACTAAGCGAGACATTTGCTAAGTGAGTTGTGCCCCATGTTATGCTCTTTCTTGCCACCGTTGTTAAGGGAATCGCTGAAGTTGTTGAGTTAGTCAGACGGTCGTTGAAGCGAATCTGGCTTCCCCCGTTGATTTTGCTTGTCAGACGGTCGCAAAACAAGATTGCATGACCCCCGGGGACACTGCGAATGTCATTAATAACATGGCACAACCTCGTAACTCACTTAACGACTGCATGAGTCACTTCACCCCAGTGATTCAGTTAACAACCATGGCCAAAGGCCATCAAATAGGGTGTGAATCCCTTAACCGTGGCTTCGCTCAGCAATGGAAATCCTAGTTCCAATTATGGACTACATGTACAGTAGTGGCCAAAATTGTGGACCCCTTTTGGGAAAAGTGTATTTGCTAAAACTAGCTAATAACACCATAATACCATAAAATTACATATCAATGGAAAGATAATTTAATCAAGGATGTAATGCAGTAACTTTTAAGAAGGATTTGCTATTAAAATAGCAGTTACAGTATAAAGTATAAAGAAGAAAAGTGAAACACATCGAAAAAACGAGATATACAAAAATGATCACCATGTCAGTGAATACTTAGCTGGATAACCTTTAGCATGAATGATGGCCTTACAACGTCTTCCCATGGAGGGAACCGAGCCTTTGAGTTCTGCAGCTGTTATGAGAAACCAAGATTGAATGATGGCTTCTATTAACTGGGTTTTATTGCTGGGTTGCTTCTGATTAACCAGTTTCTTGAGTTGGCTCCATAGATTTTCCATTGGGTGAAGGTGTGGGCTATTCCCAGGCCATTTCAGCAGTGGAATAAGATTATCTTGAAACTCCCCCCCCCCAAAAAAGTGTTGTTATTAGCCATCAAACCTCAAAAATACACTTTCCCCACTTTCCCCAATTTTGGCCACGACTGTATAAACCAAATAAAAACTGGCTGTCTTTTTTTGCAAGCCAAACTTCTAATCCAGTTGCTACCCGGAGGCAGGAATTTTGATTGTGTTTCCTGGTTCATCGGAGGAAATGGTTGAGCCTTGGTGCTTTAAGAGCTGATATTTGATACCCCCACATCCATGGCAGCAACATTTCTCTTTGAAGTCCAGCCATCCAATTGGCAAATGACTCGTTGGCCAGTTGTCCCTTATTGGACTGAAACAATTTTTCCATGTGATGCTTTTCAGAGCCAACTCAGCTCTCCCACTTCCACTTTCCATCCTGTTTATTCCAAATTGTTAGTTCTGTTCAGGCAGCTTCTAAAAGAACAGTGTTTGTGTGGGTTTGGTTTTTTTTGGGATGTGTTTGTGTGTCCTGTCTTGGTGAAAAAGTCAAAGCCGCAGCTAGCAGAGATACAAACAGTGACATATTCAGCATGGACGAGGTAAGAGAGAGAAAGGGTGGCATTAAAATTGTGCAAAAATCAGAAGTTCATAAATTGTGGATCTGCTTTGCACGGGGGAGAAAAAACGACTGTTGTTGAAATATATTTATCCATATTTAACCGGGAGGGAGAATCTATGTGTATGCTTTTTTTTTAAAAAAAATCCTTTTTTATGTAGTTTTTTTTCCCCCCTTGTCAAACTTTGCTTTTGTTTTGCTCTTGTTGAAGTTTGTATTTTAACTTTGGAAAGAAAACAAAAAACTGCACTAGAAAATAAGTGGCACAAATACTCTTGCCTGTTTGCAAGCAGATTACGGGTGAGAATTTTCTCTTTCGGTTTCTCGTAAAAGCCAGCTCAAGTCAATACAATTTTAAAAAGTTTCACTTTTTATCCAGCCAGCTCACTAATTTATGGAACTTAAAAGTGCTTCAATATTACGATGGGTATAAATTTGGGTAGCTTAGTTTTTTTTAACAAAATAAATAAATGGAAAAGGTAGCTTATTTTCTGTATTCTAACTGTTTAAAATGGCAGAAGGCAATATGTGTGATCATATGAAGATAATTTGAAAATACAGTTCCTAAGGCTTTCGTCTTGTGTGCATAAATGTGTCCCGTGAGGTTTTGTGCAGGTGTCATAAACATCTGTGTGTTTTGCTTTGCTGGAAATGTGGAATAAGATTCTGTGACTTGCTTGGTTGGAAGTATCAAGAGTTGTAGCACAGCAACAGTTGTGTTACAGTAAAGCAAAGGAGAAACCGTTGAGTTCATACAGAGCAAGTCAGGTCAAAATTGGATAGTCAGCTTTGTTTTAAGTAAAGATTTGGGTAGTTGGGTTAGATCTGGCCAAGCCAAGCCAAGTGGATTAATTTACTACTGCTCAGCTCGTAATGCACAATCCCCAAAATGGGGAGATTTCAGAAACCAAACGGAAAGTGTTGTGTGAATGCAGCCATTTCTTCCCACAGATTCAGGGCTTTTGGTGGGCAAGGACTCTGCAGTAAGGGAGAACTAGAAGCAGTGTTTGTGTGTCTTTGTGTACAGCTCTTTGCGGTACAAATGAGTTTCTTTCCGTTGCATTCGGTACACAGCAATTGTCATCAATATGAATCAGTTGCCAAGTGTCTCAATTTTGATCACATGACCATGGGGTTCCTGCAGGGGTGAAATGCTCGGGCAAACCGGCCCGAACCGGTAGTAAAAAAACGCTAAAAAAAAAGTTTTTAAAAAAGTTCTGACGATCGTGTGTTGCACAGCTGATCTTCGGAATCACAGCTGATCTTTTTTTCTTTTTTTTCTCCTTCTTAAGCGTTTTTTTACTACCGGTTCTCCAGAACTGGCAGTTAAAAATGCTTTAAAGAGTTAAAACAAAAGTTCTGACGATCGTGTGTTACTTTTTAAACCTGCCTCCGGTGCATTTCATTCCTGCAACAAATTGATGTGATAAAAATCAGCCCTCCTTCTTTTTCTTCTTGTGCCATATCCGTCATCGGACGTTGGCGATCCTATTTTTATCAGCAGCCGCCCGAAAAAAGGCTCCTTCAGTTTTGTTCAAACTAGTCAGTCCCTTAGATTTTGAAGCCATGATGATCTTCTTCTGCCTCGTTTGCCTTCAACCTTTCCCTGGAGGATTAAGCGAAGTATCTGAACCTTTGTGGGCATTTGAAAATCCTGCTTTGTGGGCATGATTTGAGCTGTCGTTTACTGAAGTATTTTTGTGTTTGTGTGTGTGTGTGTGTGTGAATTAGCTGGCTGAGATCAAAGTTTCATCATTTTTTCAGTTTCACTGTCATGTTTGCCAAAGAGGGCCTGTTGGCTCAGCAGACTAAAGCATTATGATTAACACTAGCTGTCTGCAATTACTGTAAGTTCGAATCTCACCAGGCTCAAGGTTGACTCAGCCTTCCATCCTTTCTAAGGTAGGTAAATTGAGGACCCAGTTTGTGGGGGCAATAAGCTGACTTTGTTTAAATATACAAGAGTTTGAAGGCTATTGCTTAATGCATTGTAAGCCGCCCTGAGTCTCTGGAGAAGGGAGGCATATAAATCAAATGTAAAAAATAACAAAAACTCCCAGAATTCCCCAGTGAGCCTGCTTTAAGAGTGGTTGACTTCAACTCCCAGAATTCCCCAAGGAGTCCTTTAAGATGGATGGACTTCAACTTGAGGACCCAGTTTGTGGGGGCAATAAGCTGACTTTGTATAAATATACAAAAGGATGAAGGCTATTGCTTAACGCATTGTAAGCCGCCCTGAGTCTATGGAGAAGGGCGGCATATAAATCAAATTTAAAAAAAGAGAGAGAGAGAGAGAAACGAACAGTGAATATCTGGTGGACTCTTGAACCATGGAAGATAACCTTATCTAAATAATTATGGAGCTGCTCAAACATCCAGATTCACGGTTGCCTCTTTTCTAAAGGAAATTGGACTTTTGGGGGGTTTGCCCCCTTGAAAATGTTTTGCTTCTTATCCAAGAACCGAAGAAGCTTCTTAGATGAGAAGCGAAATATTTTCAAGGAAAAAAAAGAACAAAGTCCAATTGCTTTTTTGGAGAAGCACCTAAACTAGGATTTACCTCAATACATTTTTATCCAAGAAGGTTTGTTTCCTGTTGGAGTACAGGCATTCCTCGGCTTACAGTCACAATCGGGATCAGCATTTCCGTGGCTAAGCAAAGGCGCATTTATTAAGAGAGTTGTGTCAAGTTTGGGACCTATTTTGCTGCCGTCGTTAAGTGAATCGCGGCGGTTGTTGTGTGAATAGTGCAGTTGTTAAAATGAATCTGCCAGTCCTCATCGTGTGTCGAAAACTGGCTAGGGAGGTCACAGCTGGTGATCATATGAATTATTGCACATACATGCCAAGTGCCCAAATTTTGATCACCTGTCCATGGGGATGCTGCAACAGTCGTAAGTGCGAGGACTGGTTGTAAGTCATTTTTTTCAGTGCCGTTGCAACTTTCAACGGTCACTCAATGAATGGTTATAAGCCGAGGACTATCTGTAAACCCTTCAACTCGGCAAGTGGACTCAACCCTGCAGTACAGGTGTTCCTCGACTTAGGACCAAACTTGAGCCCCAAATTTCTGTGGTTTGTTAAGTGACGTTTGCCCTGTTTTACAACGGTTGTTAAGCGAATCCCTGCGGTTGTTAAGTTAGGGACACGGTTGTTAAGCGACTCTGGCTTGCTTGACGGAAAGTCACAAAAGGAATCACCTGACTTCAGGACCCTGCAAACCGTCATAAGTACGAGACAAATCGCCAAGCGTCTGAATTTCGATCACGCGCCCACGGGGATGCTCCGATGGTCGTAAAGTGAAAAACAGTCCTAAGTCGCTTTTTCCAGTGCCGTTGTAACTTTGAACGGTCACTAAAAGGAACTGTTGTATGTCGAGAACTACCCATGACGCAGATTTGCCCATTTTTAGAGAGTGGAGGAGAATATTTGTATGCATGTGTGCGCGTATCTCCTAAAGTTAGTTTTTGACATTATTTTCCTTCATTAAAACAAAAAATGCTCCGAGCATCGGATTTATAATTGATTGCTCAAACATTTTGAAACGCTAACCTTTAGCAAAAATGGGGGAATCTGATGCTGCCTATACCTAATATGATGTGCTCCTTCGGATTAGCTGCTTGTAAATAATGAATTGCTGGAAAAACTAATCAATAAGGAGAAAGTTTCCTCCAGGACATGAGAGAAGCCCTGGAATTGATTCAGCATCTGTAATAACAAGCGCAACAAGAGCCACAAATAATTGTCGGTTGCATACGGAGGTTGTGGCTAGGGGGGGGGAAAAACATTTTTTTAACAGATAAGGATGTTCTCGGGCTGCAAAAATCCTTCAGGAACACTTAGGACCGTTCAGGAGAACGGTTAAAACGATTTGCTGATAGGAACACTTTCTCTGTTTTATGTGTGTGTGCGGGGGGACACAACAATCTGCAAAGTGGGTAAAGAGTAAGAAAAAACACCGCAAACAATGGAACAATAATCTGCAATGCTAAGGAACAATGGTTTTCCACGAATCTCCATCAGCGTCCAAAGAGCTTTTTAATAAAAGAAACATTTGTCCACTGTTCTGGAATGCCCCTTCTTTAGCCTGGATTATCCAGTGACTGAGTTGTGGTTTTTTTTGTGTGTGTGTGTGTGTGTTTTCTAGCTCTTATAGATATTCTTTTCTTTCTCAAATGGCCTTAGCTGGGAGGTTTATTTTTAAAGCGTTTGGTTCGCTATTCTGTTTTGCATTCATGTGTTTTCTTTGGTCTTGCGTAGGAGAAAAGAAGGCAGGGATAGGGGAGGGTGGAGGCAAGCGCGTCATTAGCCTAGAATCATGGCGTTCCCATAAATAGTCTTTTAACTCCAGCTTCCCTTGAGTTCCGTTGATCCTTATCTAGCACCAATTTAGTATTAAACAACTAACGTGTTTCCCTGAAAATAAGACCCTGTCTTATATTTCTTCTGAACCCCGAAATAAGCGCTTGGCCTTATTTTCGAGGAGGTCTTATTATTTTGGGGTGCGTGGGGCTCCTCTTACCATCTTACCTGATTTCCAGCTCTGTCTCCCTAACCCTTAACCAGAGGAAATGGCAGGGACCGGCTGCGCATGCATTTAAATATTTTTGGGGAGGGCTTATTTTTGGGAGGGTTTATTTTCAGGGGGAGCTTATTTTAGCATATGCGCTCAAAAGCCCGATTGGGCTTATTATCCAGGGAGGTCTTATTATCGGGGAAACAGGGTAGTAACAATTGCAGAGCTGGAAAAGGGCCTTGAAAGTCATCTTGTTCAACTCCCTGCTCTCTCAGGAGAATTATATTATTTTTCAATAAATGGCTCCTATTTCTTAAAAGACTCCAGTGATGGCATACCCACAACTTTCAAAGGCAGATTGCTCCACTGGTTAATTGTTCTCCCTGTTAAGAATGTTCTCCTTTGTTCTAGATCCGTGATGGTGAACCTATGGCATGGGTGCTACAGGTGGCATGTGGAGTCATATCAGTGGGCACGTGAGCTCAGCTCCGGCACACATGAGTGCACCGGCCAGCAGATTTTCGGGCCTTCTGGGCCCATCAGAAGTCAGGAAACACGCCAGCCTCTGGGGTGGGGAAGGCCGTTTTTGCCCTCCCCAGGCTCCTAGAAAGGCTCTTGAGCCTGGAGAGAGCAAAAAACGGGCCTACCGGACCCACCGTGCCAAAAGTGGGGGGAGCACAGGGGGAATTATGGATGTGGGCACATGTGCATATGACCCTCCCCCGTGCTCCCCCCACTTTTGGCCCCCGATGGCAAAAAGGTTAGCCATCACTGTTCTAGGTTGATTCTTTCCTTGGTTCGTTTCTCGAGCAATAAACCTTCTTAACTGGGACTTGACGCGTGATCCTGATTCTTTTGCTCCCAATCGTCTTCTTTTATTCACAGGTTGATCTGGAACTTGGGGACTTGATCGAAATCTTCCGCTTGGCTTACCAGCATTGGGCGATCTACGTGGGGAATGGTTATGTGATCCATCTCGCTCCGCCAAGTAAGAAAAACTCTTTTGGATGGGTGGCCAAATAACTGGACAAACGTCCAGCTTGGTTTTGCTCCTCTGTATTTTAACCATGATTCTAATCCTGGGAAATTGGGCAATGTTAGCCAGGATATAGTTAGTCCTTGATTTACAACTATTCGTTTGGTGAGTGTTTGAAATGACATCGGCACTGAAAAAATAGAGTCAGTGCAGTTATAAAGCAGTCATCATATGACTGTAGTATACTCATTTTTTAAAAAAAATATGCAGGTTTATTTAGTTGTAAAGGTAAAGGTTCCCCTGGCACATACGTGCTAGTCGTTCCCGACTCTAGGGGACGCTGCTCATCTCCGTTTCAAAGCCGAAGAGCCAGCGCTGTCCGAAGACGTCTCCGTGGTCATGTGGCCAGCATGACTCAACGGAAAAGGCGCACGGAACGCTGTTCCCTTCCCACCAAAGGGGGTCCCTATTTTTCTACTTGCATTTTTTTAACGGGACAATTTGGGAGTAGGGCTTGGAATGATTGGCCCCTTGCATAAGACATAAAGGAGGAGCAAAGGCATGTGAGCCTTTGTAGGAAGCAACTTTGTTCGTTCTGGCCGGTTTAAATTCTGAAGCTCCGTTCTGACTCTTTGCTCCGTGTGGCTTTTGCAAAGCTAAGTGCCCATTAGGCCTTTGGCAGCGTGTCAAGGGAGATAAAAGTGGGTGCTTATCAGCCTTATCCCGAAGGACTGTGGCAGACTTCTGTTGGGCTCTTAAAAACTCTTGATGATTCAGCACGGGCTGTGACTAAACAGAATTCACAGCCGTTGAAATAAAAAAAAGAGGGCTTTGGAGACTAATCATGTGCTTTTTTACTGTCTCAGGAAGCCTGGATCATACTACTTTCCATGAATGACGATCTTACTCTTTCTTTCCACCCTTCAAGGTGAACTTGCCGGAGCTGGTTGTGCCAGCCTCATGTCCACCCTCACCAACAAGGCCTGGGTGAAGAAGGAACGGCTCTTGGAAGTGGTGGGCCACGACCGATACCGTGTCAACAACAAACACGATTCCAAATACACCCCACTGCCCGTCAACAAGATTATCCAGCTGGCTGAAGAGAAGGTGGGCCAAGAACTGGACTATAAAATCACCAGTGAGAATTGTGAGCACTTCGTCACCGAACTGCGCTACGGCGTGGCCAGGAGCGATCAAGTAAGGGGGAAACCTTCGCGGTTTTTCTGGACAAAATTGGGGTGGGGTGGGTGTCCTTTTTTTTTGCAGGTTTGTAAGCCTCGTGTGTAAACGCCTCCCGTTAACTTTCCTGCGTTTGCCATATGAGGCATCTATTATTATACAACTAGTCCTCGATTTGCAATCGCTTGTTTAGCGACCGCTCAGGGTTACAGTGGCATTGAAAAAAAGTGTGTTATGAGCAGGGGTGAAATTCAGCAGGTTCTGACAAGTTCTGGAGAACCGGTAGTGAAAAATTTTGAGTAGTTTGGACAACCGGCAAATACCACCTCTAGCTGGCTGCAGAGTAAGGTGGGAATGAAGATTTTGCAATATACTTTCCCCAGGAGTGGGGAGGGAATGGGGATTTTGCAGTATCCTTCCTCTGGAGTGGGGAGGGAATGGAGATTTTGCAGTATCCTTCCCCTGGAGTGGGGTGGGAATGGAAATTTTGCAGTATCCTTCCCCTGGAGTGGGGTGGGAATGGAGATTTTGCAGTATCCTTCCTCTGGAGTGGGGAGGGAATGGAGATTTTGCAGTATCCTTCCCCCAGGAGTGGGGAGGGAATGGGGATTTTGCAGTATCGTCCCCTGGAGTGGGGTGGGAATGGGGATTTTGCAGTATCCTTCCTCTGGAGTGGGGAGGGAATGGAGATTTTGCAGTATCCTTCCCCTGGAGTGGGGTGGGAATGGAGATTTTGCAGTATCCTTCCCCCCAGGAGTGGGTGGGAATGAAGATTTTGCAATATCCTTTCCCCAGGAGTGGGGAGGGAATGGGGATTTTGCAGTATCCTTCCTCTGGAGTGGGGAGGGAATGGAGATTTTGCAGTATCCTTCCCCTGGAGTGGGGTGGGAATGGAGATTTTGCAGTATCCTTCCCCCAGGAGTGGGTGGGAATGAAGATTTTGCAATATCCTTTCCCCAGGAGTGGGGAGGGAATGGGGATTTTGCAGTATCCTTCCTCTGGAGTGGGGACGGAATGGAGATTTTGCAGTATCCTTCCTCTGGAGTGGGGACGGAATGGAGATTTTGAAGTATCCTTCCCCTGGAGTGGGGTAGGAATGGAGATTTTGCAGTATTCTTCCCCCAGGAGTGGGTAGGGATGGAGATTTTGCAATATTCTTTCCCCAGGAGTGGGGAGGGAATGGGGATTTTGCAGTATCCTTCCTCTGGAGTGGGGTGGGAATGAAGATTTTGCAATATCCTTTCCCCAGGAGTGGGGAGGGAATGGGGATTTTGCAGTATCCTTCCCCTGGAGTAGGGTGGGAATGAAGATTTTGCAATATCCTTTCCCCAGGAGTGGGGAGGGAATGGGGATTTTGCAGTATCCTTCCTCTGGAGTGGGGACGGAATGGAGATTTTGCAGTATCCTTCCTCTGGAGTGGGGACGGAATGGAGATTTTGAAGTATCCTTCCCCTGGAGTGGGGTAGGAATGGAGATTTTGCAATACTCTTTCCCCAGGAGTGGGGAGGGAATGGAGATTTTGCAGTATCCTTCCCCTGGAGTGGGGTGGGAATGGAGATTTTGCAGTATCCTTCCTCTGGAGTGGGGAGGGAATGGAGATTTTGCAGTATCCTTCCCCCAGGAGTGGGTGGGAATGAAGATTTTGCAATATCCTTTCCCCAGGAGTGGGGAGGGAATGGGGATTTTGCAGTATCCTTCCTCTGGAGTGGGGACGGAATGGAGATTTTGCAGTATCCTTCCTCTGGAGTGGGGACGGAATGGAGATTTTGAAGTATCCTTCCCCTGGAGTGGGGTAGGAATGGAGATTTTGCAGTATTCTTCCCCCAGGAGTGGGTAGGGATGGAGATTTTGCAATATTCTTTCCCCAGGAGTGGGGAGGGAATGGGGATTTTGCAGTATCCTTCCTCTGGAGTGGGGTGGGAATGAAGATTTTGCAATATCCTTTCCCCAGGAGTGGGGAGGGAATGGGGATTTTGCAGTATCCTTCCCCTGGAGTAGGGTGGGAATGAAGATTTTGCAATATCCTTTCCCCAGGAGTGGGGAGGGAATGGGGATTTTGCAGTATCCTTCCTCTGGAGTGGGGACGGAATGGAGATTTTGCAGTATCCTTCCTCTGGAGTGGTGACGGAATGGAGATTTTGAAGTATCCTTCCCCTGGAGTGGGGTAGGAATGGAGATTTTGCAATACTCTTTCCCCAGGAGTGGGGAGGGAATGGAGATTTTGCAGTATCCTTCCCCTGGAGTGGGGTGGGAATGGAGATTTTGCAGTATCCTTCCTCTGGAGTGGGGAGGGAATGGAGATTTTGCAGTATCCTTCCCCCAGGAGTGATTCTGAATTCCGATTCCAATTCAAATCTTTACCCGTCATTCTTTTTTTCCCACCTTGCAGGTCCGAGATTTCTTTGTGGGGGCGACCATCGCAGGCCTGGCTGGCTTGTTTGTTGGTGTGGGCACCGCCATGGTTAGGAGGAAAAAGCAGCAGAACCAATAATGAGGAAAAAGCAGATTTCTCAGAGCTTCCCCGTCTCCTTGGCATTTGTGTGTGTGTGTGTGCTAAGTTTCTAAAAACTTGAGATACGATCCCCGTGAGGAAAAAAAAAATAACAACAACAGTTATGTGCAGCTGTCTCTTCAAATCCCATCTTCTCCTTAACGCCCAGGTGGGAGTTTAATGTCCATAGCTATGTTCAGGTCACAGATGGTCTGAGTAACTAACTCTGTCTGCACTTAATCCAGGGTAAATGGATTTTGCCTTCCTCCAGGAAAGGCTGACATTAACCAATTTGGATCAGATTAAGATTTGCAACTGGCCTCCCCAGATTCTGAGCTAAGATTCAAGACAGATGCTGGAAGTAGCAATGGCTTGAAGGTCAAAGGAATTATTAGGCAGAGCCAGTTAATAATCTGATTTAATTTCAATGTGCAATACCGTGTTTTATTTTCATGGAATTAACTGGCACCCGGTTTATCACTATGCTTCTGCTTTATCTTTTAAAAATAACAAGGTAGCATCCAGTTCTGGAGAATTAAGGTTTTGGGTAGTGGACTAGTTGTGTTTTTTCAGCTTCTTGGCTAAGAGAGCTGTAGATAATACAAGTAACTGTTTAGTGACCGTTTGAAGTTACGGCGGCACTGAAAAAAAGTCACCCAGGACCCTTTTTCACACTTACGACCGTTGCAGCATCCCCCTCCCCCCCCCATGGTCACGTGATCGAAATTCAGACGCTTGGCAACGGATTCATATTTATGACAGTTGCGGTGTCCCCTTGTCACGTGATCCCGTTTTGCGCCCTTCTGACGCGCAAAGTCAACTTAACAACCGTGTGGCCAGTTTAACCGCTGCAGTGATTCGCTTAACAACTCTGGCAAGGAAGGTAAAATGGGGCAAAACTCACTTCATCGATGTCTCACTTAGCAATGGAAATTTGGGGCTCAACTCTGGTCGTTAAGACGGGGAACTGCCCTGTACTATATAGAGATCCTTTGAGATGGGAATATCCTCCAAATATATTACAAGTGCATTTCAATCTCTTGTGATGGGAAATCTATTGTGTCTGAACTGAAACCTACCAAATTTTCATGGACTTTGGAGGGTTTCACAGAACACTGTTTGAAAAAAAAAAACATCATTGGGTTACAATTTCCCTTCTTCAACAGATTTTTCCTGACATGGCACTTGGAAAAGGGGTTTCTTCTATCCCCCATGTGAGCCCTCTCTATAACTGCAATTTCCAATGTTTGTACAAAACTTTTAGCACCATACTCCCCGGCCCCCCCACCCCACCCCGAAGGCACGAGGCGAACAAAACCTTGGTGGGTGTTATTACCAGCGAAATTATTTTTTCCAGTGTTATTAGTTATTTAGCCCCGGAGAACTGTTACTTGTGAGGCTAATGTACACATTTTGAATAAATTTAAATGCAAATGTATATTTAATTTAAATACAATTATATTTAACATCAATTTAGTAAATAAATAAAGCTTTGCTTGATTTTTTTTCCACCCCAGTGTGGCTGAAGTGAAAATCCTTACTTACCACATACGTACACACATACATATCATATACATCTATTTGTCTGTCTGTCTGTCTATCTATCTATCTTCTCTCTCTCTCTCATCTATTTCTATATTTCTCTTTCTCTCTCTCTCTCTCTCTCCCTCCCTCCCTACTCTATCTATCTATCTATCATCTATCTATCTATCTATCTATCTATCTATCATCTATCTATCTATCTATCTATCTATCTATCATCTATCTATCTATCTATCTATCTATCTATCTATCTATCAACTATCTGTCTATATCTATATTTCTATCATCTATCTTCTCTTTCTCTCTCTCTCTAATCTATTGCTATCTCTACCTACCTACCTGCCTACCTATTGCTATCTATCTATTGCTATCTATCTACCTATCGCTATCTATTGCTATCCCTACCTACCTACCTACCTACCTACCGCTATCTATCGCTATCTATCGCTCTATATCTATCTATCTATCTATCATCTATCTATCTATCATCTCTGTCTGTCTGTCTGTCTGTCTCTCTCTCTCTCATCTACTCTCATCTGTCTGTCTATATCTATATTTCTATCATCTATCTTCTCCTCTCTCTAATCTATTGCTTTCTCTACCTACCTACCTGCCTACCTATTTCTTTCTATCTATCTATCTATCTATCTATCTATCTATCTATCTATCTATCTATCTATCTATCTCTATCTATCTATCTATCTATCTATCTATCTATCTATCTATCTATCTATCTATCTATCTATCTATCTATCTATCTATCTCTATATCATCTCTGTCTGTCTGTCTGTCTCTCTCTCTCTCATCTATCTTCTCTCATCTATCTGTCTGTCTATATCTATATTTCTATCATCTATCTTCTCCTCTCTCTCTCTAATCTATTGCTATCTTTACCTATCTATCTGCCTACCTATTGCTATCTATCGCTATATCTATCTATTTATCTCTATATACATATATCATATACATACAGATCAACAGTGGGTTGCTACCGGTTCGCCTTGGATCGGGCAAACTGGTGGCGGCGACGGGAGGCTCCGGCCACCTGCCCACCCACCTGGACGCAGAAGTGCGGACGTGAGCAGGCATGCACCTACGAGCGAATCAGTAGCGACGGATTATGAAGCCCACCCGATACAGACAGACAGACAGACAGACACACACCCCTCTCTTTTTTGCATT
This sequence comes from Coluber constrictor foxii, assembly GCA_038048745.1. Taxonomy (NCBI): domain Eukaryota; kingdom Metazoa; phylum Chordata; class Lepidosauria; order Squamata; family Colubridae; genus Coluber; species Coluber constrictor. The sequence goes on from CM075975.1 coordinate 7,515,166, forward strand.
TCAGACAATTCCACCGTTCCCTGCAGGGCAACAGGAGGTAAAACCTTGAAAAAAAAACCCCCATTTCAGAGTCAGTCGCTTTTTGTTTGATAGCGAGAAAATACAGGATAAAGACCAGTGATTTAAAAAAAAGAAAAGAGTACCCACTGCCCTCTAATCACATGTCAAGAGCATAACGAGACATCCCGTTTTGGTGCAAGAACAGCGATTAAAAAATAATAATAAATCTGCCTCTTTTATGCTAAGGGGACAGAAGGGATTTTATTATTTTTTTAAATAAAACAACAACACCACCAAATTGCTCTTCTAATATATGATTTATATATGATTTATACTCGACACAAGGAAGCACACGCCAATAAAAGCTTTTTGAGTTTTGAGCCTGGTTGCTTTTTTGAAGGAGCCATGAATGATGACCGGGAGGAGGGCAGTGGGGGGGGGGCGCTTTTTGGTGGGTGTTTTTGGGGATTTGGCGCGGTTCTTAGTCACAGGGCTTAAGTCTGGAAGGTCTGAAGGAGCCACTTTCAATCACTTTGCAAGGAAAACAAAAACAGGCATCTAAGAAGCGGGGTTTAATTTGGAATACAGCGGGGAAGCCGTTTCCATTGCACCTTTGCAAGATAACAGATGAATAGAGTTGGAAGGGACCTTGTAGGTCATCTAGTCCAGCCCCATACCCAAGCAGGAGGCCCTACCCCATTTCTGACAGATGACAATCCACTCTTTTCTTCAAAGCTTCCAGGGATGAAGCTCCCACAACTTCTGAAGGCAACTTCTGTTCCATGGGTTGATTGTTCTCACTGTCAGGAAATTCCTCCTTATTTCCAGGTTGAATCTCTCCTCGGTCAGTTTCCATCCATGATTCCTTGTCTGGCCTTCAGGTGCCTTGGAAAATAGCTGGACCCCCTTCCTCCTCTCTGGGGCAGCCCCTCAAATATTGGAAGATGCTCTCCTGTCTCCCCTGGTCCTTCTCTTCACTAGACCAGCCATGCCCAGTTCCTGCAACCGTTCATCCTATGTTTTATCCTCCAGTCCCCTCATCATCCTGGTTGCTCTTCTCTGCACTCTTTCTAGAGTCTCAACAACTTTTTTATAGTGTGGTGACCAAAACTGGATGCAGTACTCTAGGTGTGGCCTTACTAAGGCTTTATAGAGTGGTGTTAGTACCTCCCTTGATCTTAATTGTATCCCTCTGTTAATGCGATTTAGGATTGCATTGGCTTTTTTTGGCTGCCGCTACAAATCTGACTGTGTTGACCCCTTCCCACCTTCCCTTTACTTCCCTGAGAAGTAGAAAAGGAAAAGTTACTTATGTCATGTTCAGGGGTGGGCTTCAAAAATGTTAGCAAGGGTTGCTGGGTGGGCATGGCCTAGTTGGTCTCCCACACCATGGTGGGGGGGAGGGTTGGCGTGTTTTTGCCCTCCCCAGGCTCCGGAGGCTTTTCTTGAGCCTCCAGGAGGGCAAAAATGGCCGCCTCAGACTCTGGAGGCTAGAAATGGGCCTTCCTGAACTTCCAATAGGCCCGTTTTTGGCCCTCCCCGAGCCTCCGTGCACATCCTGCCCTTACCTGTATCCAAAACAGGCCACGTTGGGATTCCTTGGAGGGGTGGGGTGGGCGGGGCGGGGGAGCCAGGAATGGGATTGGTGGGATGGGGTTCCCTCTGAACTGCACAGAATCTAAGCTAGAGGTTCTCCTGAACCCCTGCGTACCTTTAGCAGCCCACTCCTGCTCGGTTCGCGTGCACGCACCTTCCTTCCACACATCACCCAGCCTCATAAATCGGGGCGATTTCCACTACCGGTTCAGGCGAATCTGCCTGAACCGGCTCAATACCACCTCTGGTTGGCATTGTCCCAAGGCTGCCCCAGTTAGCCACAATTAGCCTGAAATAATTTTAAGCGCACAGCTCAGATCTTGTTCTGAGTGACTGACAAGGAGTTTGACCCGGTGAGATTTTGCTTGCATTTTCAGCTGATTTTAATTGGCAAAATGTCCTACTTGTAAAAAAAAAAAACACAAAAAAAACCCTGTCAGTGTCATCCAGAGATGGATGGAAGCACCGCCAAGGATCAAAGGCAGATAAAAAGAAAAAAAAAGGCAGTTCTGTGAAAGTATCGAATCCTCTGGGTTGAGAAGATGACAGGGGATTAACTCTGCTGTGTGAACCAGGCTCATTGAGCAGCTAAGTTCTCTGTGACTGATGCATCCTTTCAGCGGGATGTGTCTTCCCAGCTGGCTTAACCAGGATCACATTTCCAGCGTGATCCTCTCTTGTTTGAAAAAGCCCCGGTGAGAAATGAGCTTTTGAAGGACCTCGTAGAGAAAAGTTGATTTATGGAAAATCAAAACAAAGACACTAGAAATACGAGCCAACGAGTAAGCACCTCTCCCTCCCGACAATATCTCCAGCCATGGAGAAGAAATGCCTTATATATATTTGACCTGTTGAAAATATTTTAATTCCCAAGCTTTACTAACGGGGCAGCGACTGGATACCACTAACCCTGAGTTATGGAGTGATATCCTAGGTTAAGCAGAGCTGGCTTTCTTAGTTGCTGAAGAATAGAATAGAATAGAATAGAATAGAATAGAATAGAATAGAATAGAATAGAATAGAATAGAATAGAATAGAATAGAATAGAATAGAATAGGAATAAGTAGGAAAGAGCAAAGTAGAGTAGCATAGGGAAGAGAAGAAAAGAGAATAGAGAAGAGAAGAGAAGAGAAGAGAAGAGAAGAGAAGAGAAGAGAAGAGAGAATAGAATAGAATAGAATAGAATAGAATAGAATAGAATAGAATAGAATAGAATAGAATAGAATAGAATAGAATAGAATAGGAATAGGAATAAGTAGGAAAGAATAAAGTAGAGTAGAATAGGGAAGAGAAGAGAAGAGAAGAGGAGAAGAAGAGAAGAGAAGAGAAGAGAAGAGAAGAGAAGAGAAGAGAAGAGAAGAGAAGAGAAGAGAAGAGGAACAAGTAGGAAAGAGTAAAGTAGAGTAGAATAGGGAAGAGAAGAGAATAGAAGAGAAGAGAATAGAGAAGAGAATAGAATAGAGAATAGAATAGAATAGAATAGAATAGAATAGAATAGAATAGAATAGAATAGAATAGAATAGAATAACAGAGTTGGAAGGGACCTTGGAGGTCTTCTAGTCCAACCCCCTGCCTAGGCAGGAAACCCTACACCACTTCAGACAAATGGTTATCCAGCATCTTCCTAAAAACTTCCACTGTTGGAAAATTCACAACTTCTGGAGGCAAGTTGTTCCCCTGATGAATTGTTCTCACGGTCAGGAAGTTTCTCCTTAGTTCTAAGTTGCTTCTCTCCTTGATGAGTTTCCACCCATGGCTTCTTGTCCTGCCCTCAGGGGCTTTGGAGAATAGCTTGACTCCCTCTTCTTTGTGTCTGCAACTTATTAAAGCAGCTGTGTCTGTCCCTGGTCGTAAATGGAGGACTACTTGTAGATGTCTCTTCTCCACAGCTCCAGTGGCTTTCTTTATCAACAGCCCATTGCTGTAAGCCAACAGGACAAGGTTTAATTTTATCCTTGGGTTCCTCAATAACCTGTTGTTTTATTCTCTGGACTTGGCTGGCCTGCTCTGCGCTCCTGCCTCTGAGACAAAGACCACATCGTAGGATGTGAGAATTAAAAGCCAAATGCCAGGCGGACCCATTTCGACACTCTGCCAGGTTGCTCCATTTCCCAATCTAATATTCTCCAGAAATCTTGCAAAAGGTCAGGATATTGTGCGGAGAACATGTTCGATTGAGAAAAACATTCATTTCTTGTTCAGTGCCAGCTGCAAAGATTTACAGACAAGGGGGAAAAAAAATTCAGAGCGTAGGAAATCTTGCTAAGGTTTCTCGAGGGTTATCGAGAACATCAGGACAGCCCCCATCTCCCTTCCCTTGGGGGAGGGGGTGTCTTAGTCTGCGCCCCTGTTTGCAAAATCCTACCATCCTTACTATAAATCATCATCGTACCCACAGAGAGACTTATAATTAGATGATTTCACATTTGAATGACTCTATCCAAATTGTGCTTCGAAATGCTGATTGTCTCTGGAGTCAGAATAAAGAAAATATTCCAGTCTGAATATTTTGCATCTGAGCCCATCTCTCTTTTTGAAGGCAGATTTGAAAAACCCTTTGAGGTTTTGTTATTTTCAGTCTGAATCCAGCTCTGGAGACCTCAGCAAGCGTGTCTCTTATTTTTTTGGCTTTAATGATAATTTTCAGTTTCATGATTTATTTCTGGTGTGTTTTTTTTCCATCGTTTTTCTTCTATATCAATGCGTCCCAACTTTGATAATTTTAAAATATGTGGATTTCAACTTCCAGAATCCCGCAGGCTAGCTAGCTGGGGAATTCTGGGAGTTGACATCCATCCCTCTTAAAACCTGTTGGCTGGGGAATTCTGGGAATTGAAGTCCACCCGTCTGAAAACATGGCGGGCTGGGGAATTCTGGGAGTGGAAGTCCACCCACCTTAAAGCATGCTGGCTGGGGAATTCTGAGAGTTAAAGCCCACCCATCTTAAAGCATGATGGCTGGGGAATTCTGGGAGTGGAAGTCTACTCATCTTAAAGCATGCTGGCTGGGGAATTCTGGGAGTAGAAGTCCACCCGTCTGACTGGGGAATTTTGGGAGTTGAAATCCACCCATCTTAAAGCATGCTGGCTGGGGAATTCTGGGAGTAGAAGTCCACCCGTCTGACTGGGGAATTTTGGGAGTTGAAATCCACCCATCTTAAAGCATGGTGGCTGGGGAATTCTGGGAGTAGAAGTCCACCCATCTTAAAGCATGCTGGCTGGGGAATTCTGGGAGTTGAAGTCCACCCATCTTAAAGCATGCTGGCTGGGGAATTCTGGGAGTAGAAGTCCACCCGTCTGACTGGGGAATTTTGGGAGTTGAAATCCACCCATCTTAAAGCATGCTGGCTAGGGAATTCTGGGAGTTGAAGTCCACCCATCTTAAAGCATGCTGGCTGGGGAATTCTGGGAGTTGAAGTCCACCCATCTTAAAGCATGCTGGCTGGGGAATTCTGGGAGTTGAAGTCCACCCATCTTAAAGCATGCTGGCTGGGGAATTCTGGGAGTTAAAATCTACACATTTGAAAGTTGCTCAGGTTGAAAAACAGTGCTCCGTATCATGCGTTTTAAAACTTGGCTCTTATAAAGTAGAAGCCTCCGTGAAACTGGATTTCTGAATTAGAAGAAGAGAAATGGCAAACGAGGTCACCAAAATATGAATTTAGTTTTATTTTCCCACGTAACCATGGGAACTTTTAATATACCAACAGCTGGCGTCGAGGTAGGGAAGAGAGAAAAAATGATTTGGGTTTTTTGTTTTTTTTAACCTGTTCTCAAATCCGTCCTCAAAATTACAGAATGTGGTCTGAGGGGTGTGTGTGTGTGGGGGGGGGGGTGGCGTGAATATTCGTGGCCCCCAAGTTCAAATCCCCCGATGGAATAAGGAGTTGGCTCCATTCCTCTCTTATAGCTTGTCACTGTTTTTCTTTTTAAATAAAACACCACCTTGTTTAGATGTACCATTTGACAGTGCATTTCAGGTTATTATAGGGCTTATGTGTTCATTATCACTCTGGCTAGCTCCCTTTCATTTTTAAAAATTAACTTTGTGAAATGCCTGGAGGGTGTTTTTTTTTTTTTGATTTCAGAACAGAAAGGACAAGGCTGTTTTCAAGTATCTGGCTGCAAAGATGAATTCATAAATAAGACATTACTTACTGAGCTTTATAGCTAGCAAGAGATTAATGCTCATCCCATTTCCCCATCTGTTTTTTGGGGGGTGGGGTGGGCTTGTGAACAAATCACCGTCTAGGCAGAAATGTGCTAACCGAAGGCGCAGACGTCCAGAGCAAAAGCGTGGTGCAAATCCATGCCAGCAGGGACATTATTCTGGGCCGCGCAGGGATGGGCTTCAAAATTTTTAGCAAGGGGCTCTCTGCCTGGTTGCTGGATGGGCGTGGCCATGGTGGGCGTGGCCTAGTCAGCCTCCTGCACCAAGGCAGGGGATGCGCGTTTTTGCCCTCCCCGGGCTCCGGAGGCTTTTCTCAAGCCTCCGGGAGGGTGAAAACAACCTCCCCAGGCTCCGGAGGCCCTCTGGTGGCTGGAAACGGGATCGTTTCCTGAACTTCCGCTAGGCCTATTTTTCGCCCTCTCTGAGCCTCCATGCATGCCCTACACTTCTCTGCCTCCAAAACGGGCCGTGTGGGGACTCCTGGGCGGTGTGGGGTGGGCGGGGCCAGCCAGGAGTGGGATTTGGGGGGTTCTCCGAACTGCACAGAATCTTAGCTAGAGGTTCTCCCGATCCCCCGCGAACCCGTAGCAGCCTACTCCTAGTGCCGCGGTGGTGCAGTGGTTAGAGTGCAGTCCTGCACTCTTATAAACGGCTGCCAGCAGTTTGTCAGATCGAATCTCGCCAGGCTCAAGGTTGACTCAGCCTTCCGTCCTTCCGAGGTGGGCAAAATGAGGACCCAGATTGCTGGGGAGGCAAGAGGCTGACTCTCTAAACTGCTCAGAGAGGGCTGTAAAAACACTGCGAAGCGGCATATAAGTCTAAGTGCTATTGCTATTGGGAAAAAAAGTGCAGAGAAGAGCAACAAGGATGATTAAAGGCCTGGAGACTAAAACATATGAAGAACGGTTGCAGGAATTGGGCATGGCTTGCCTAGAGAATTGAAGGACTAGGGGTGACACGATAGCAGCATTCCAATATCTGAGCTGCTGCCACAAAGAAGGTGTGTGTGTGTGTGTGTGTGTGTGTGTGTGTGTGTGTGTGTGTTTCACTTATTCTCCAAAGCAGCTGAGGGCAGGACAAGAAGCAACGAATGGAAATTGATCAAAGAGAGAAGCAACCTAGAACGAAGAAGAAATTTCCTGACAGGGAGAACCATCAATTAATGGAATGACTTGCCTTCAGAAGTCATGTAAGTGCTCCATCACTGAAGATTTTTAAGAAGAGCCTGGACAGCCATTTGTCTGGAACCGTATAACCTCCTGCTTGAGAAGGGGTTGGACTAGAAGACCTCTGGGTCACCCTCCAGCTCTGTCCTGAATTTTTACATAAATTCGTTTTGCTTGGTTTGTGTTTGGATCAGAAATCACCTCTCTTCACTCCCTAGCTCCGAGTCTCCCAAAGGGTTTCTCTCCAATTCCTTGCCAGTTCTTGAAACTTTCTCATTCCTTCTCCCCTTGGGGAAAATGTGCTTGTTAGTCACAATCTACTACAGGTAGTCTTCGACTTACGACCATTTATTTAGTGACCGTTTGAAGTTACAATGGCACTAAAAAAAGGGGGGGGCTATTTGTGACTCATCCATGCAGTTGTAAGCATTGCAGCATCCTCACGGTTTAAAATTTGGGCATTTCGAAACTATCCGTATATTTATCACGGCTGCAACATGTTGTAAACTTGTCCGGAGTTGTTAGATGCGAGATGGATGGCAAATACTATACATTTCATAATAAACAAATAAAACAAAACGTCCTGGGCTGACGTGATCACAGTTTGTGACGTTCCCAGCTGGCTTCCGACAGCCAGGTTCGCTTAACGACGGTGTGATTCACTTACCAACTCCAAGGGAAGCAGGACGAATGGGATTGTATTTTGCCACTGGCATAAAACCATCTGGATTTTGGGAGCTTTTGTCCAGGGATCTCCAAATAATCTACAAAATAATAGCCATAGATTTATATACCACTTTACAGTGCTTTATAGACCTCTCTAGGTGGTTTACAGAGTCAGCCTCTTGCCCCCAACAATCTGGGTCCTCATTTTACCCACCTCGGAAGGACGGAAGGCTGAATCAACCTTTAGGAGGGAGGGAGGGAGGGAGGGAGGAAGGGAGGAAGGAAGGAAAGAAAGAAAGAAAAAGAAAGGAAGGAAGGAAAGAAGGAAAGAAAGAAAGAAAGAAAGAAAGAAAGAAAGAAAGAAAAAGAAAAAGAAAGACAAAGAAAGAAAGAAAGAAAAAAGAAAGAAAGAAAGAAAGACAGACAGACAACACCAATAGCACTTAGACTTATATATTGCTTCACAGTGCTTTCAAGCCCTCCTTAAGAGGTTTACAGAGTCAGCCTCTTTCCCCAAACAATCTGGGTCCTCATTTTACACACCTCGGAAGGACGGAAGGCTAAGTCAATCTTGAGCCAATCAGGATCAAACTGCTGGCAATGGGCAGAGCTAGCCTGCATTACTATATTCTAACAGGAAGGAAGGAAGGGCAATACCAATAGCACTGAGATTTATATACCGCTTCACAGTGCATTACAGCCCTCTCTAAGCAGTTTACCGAGTCAGCCTCTTGCCCCCCAACAATCTGGGTCCTCATTTTACCCACCTCGGAAGGACGGGAGGCTGAGTCAACCTTGAGCCTGGCGAGATTCGAACTGCCAAATTGCAGTCAGCTGGCAGTCAGCAGAAGTAGCCTGCAGTACTGCACTCTAACCACTGCGCCACCATGGCTCATGATCATAACAGTGTCATCAAATTAACCACCTGTTTTTTTTTAAAAAAATGTCTCCCAATTGAGAAACTTTGCAGGAGGGGGAAGGGACGATGACAGCTTGAGACACCCCTCAGCCCTAAAGCCCTGCCTTCGCCCAACCCATTCACTTGCACAGACATCAAGAGTCTTTCTTGGTTACTCGGTAACAGGTGAGGTAGCACCTGTCCTATTATGTCACTCTAAGCACCAAGTAGGAAATGGGAGGTGAATTCATTTGCCACAGGAAAAAAAGTGAGCGCCCATTGCAGGTACTGGAGGGGTGGCTGGGATGGGTGGGAGGGAGGGAAGGTGGCTGGATGGGCACCTCCCCTTTCCCTTCCACTCTGCTTGATCTAGGGTGAATTGGATCGGGGACAGCCACGAGAGCAAGGTGGGGTGCATTTGGGTGTGTATGTGGTGTATCTTAAATATTTTTTTTCCTTGCTTTCGGGACCTCTCATTGTCCAGCTCTTCTCTCTTGACTTGGGGTTCTAATCATTAAAAAAAAAAGGCAGAAACCCCGGCTCCAATTGGCTACTTTGGAGATTCAGTGACAACATGGCCAAATTTCAATGACTTCCTTCCCTCCTTCCTTCCTTCTTTCCTTCCTTCCTTCCTTCCTTCCTTCCCGGTCTTTCTTTCTTTCTTTCTTTCTTTCTTTCTTTCTTTCTTTCTTTCTTTCTTTCTTTCTTTCTTTCTTCTTCTTTCTTTCTTTCTTTCTTTCTTTCTTTCTTTCCTCCTCTCTCCTCCCTCCCTCCCTCCCTCCCTCCCTCCCTCCCTCCCTCCCTCCAGGTCTTGTCTTCCTTCCTTCCTTCCTTCCTTCCTTCCTTCCTTCCTTCCTTCCCTCTCCCTCCCTCCCTCCCTCCCTCCCTCCCTCCCTCCCTCCCTCCCTCCTTCTTCCCTTCCCTCCAGGTCTTGTCTTCCTCCCTCCCTCCCTTCCTCCCTCCCTCCCTCCCTCCATCCTTCCCTCTAGGTCTTTCCTTCCTTCCTTCCTCCCTCCCTCCCTCCCTCCCTCCTCCAGGTCTTTCCTTCCTTCCTTCCTCCCTTCCTCCCTCCCTCCCTCCCTCTCTCCCTCCAGGTCTTTCCTTCCTTCCTCCCTCCCTCCCTCCTCCCTCCCTCCCTCCCTCCCTCCCCTCCCTCCCGGTCTTTCCTTCCTTCCTTCTTCCCTCCCTCCCTCCCTCCCTCCAGGTCCTTCCTTCCTTCCTTCCTTCCTCCCTCCCTCCCTCCCTCCCTCCCGTTCTGAGGGTTGTAGTGCACCCATCTTAAAGCATGCTGGATGGGGGATTCTGGGAATTGCAACCCACCAGTGATCGGATTCAAATTTTTTTCCCTACCGGTTGGTTCTGTGGGCATGGCTTGGGTGGCTGTGGCAGTGGAAGGATAGTGCAAAATCCCCATTTCCTCCCCACTCTGGGGCCAACCAGAGGTGGTATTTGCCAGTTCTCCAAACTACTCAAAATTTCCGTTACCGGTTCTCCAGAACCTGCTGGATTTCACCCCTGCAATCCACCCATCTTAAAGCATGCTGGCTGGGGAATTTTTTGAGTGTTGAAGTCCTCCCATCTGAAACTTGCCAAGAAACACAATCCAAAAAAGTGTCTGTGACACAGAGTGATGGGTCAGGATTCCTAATACTTCTACCCATGCAGGAATTCTTTTCTCTAGCAACACAGGGCCAGGGAGAGAAGGAAAGGGATCCCTTGCTATCTATATTTATGAACTTTGGACAGACAAAAAGAAGTCTCAACCCCGAGGGGGTTTCCTATCTAAATTTCAGTTGAAAAGAGAGGCAGTGAGAAGCCAGGAGAGAGAGAGAGAGAGGGGGGGAAAAAAAAAACTAATCAGGGCGAAGGAAAATGTATATTAATTGGGGTGATTAATCATCTTGTGCCAACTGATTAAATTTAAATGCTTTTGCAAAATCAGG